>JAJUPC010000373.1:0-362441 GCA_023614405.1 Avena insularis
TGTGAGAAGAACACACATGCAAAGACACTGGGTGTGGTTCATCATATGGTTTGTGAGAAGAACACACATGCAATGACACTGGTGGATCCATGTGTGGTTCATGGGAAGAACACACATGCAATGACACTGGATCCATGTGTGGTCTGTGAGAAGAACACACATCCAATGACTCTAGCTGTGGTTCATGAAAAGAGCAGACATGCAATGACACTGGTGGATCCATGTGTTGTTCATGGGAAGAGCAGACATGCGATGACACTGGGTGGATCCATGTGTGGTTCATGAGAAGAGCAGACATTCAATGACACTGGGTGTGGTTCATGATATGGTTCATGAGAAGAACACACGTGCAATGACACCGGTGGATCCATGTGTGGTTCATGGGAAGAACGCACATGCAATGACTCTGGTGATATGTGGTTTGTGAAAAGAACAGACATGCAATGACTCTAGCTGTGGTTAGTGAGAAGAACACACATGCAACGACACTGGTGGATCCATGTGTGGTCTTTGGGAAGAACACACATGCAATGACACTGGTGATATGTGGTCTGTGAGAAGAACACACATCCAATGACTCTAGCTGTGGTTCATGAAAAGAGCAGACATGCAATGACACTGGTGGATACATGTGTGGTAGATGGGAAGAACACACATGCAATGATACTGGGTGTGGTTCATGATATGGTTGGTGAGAAGAACACACATGCAATAACACAGGTGGATCCATGTGTGGTCTTTGGGAAGAACACACATGCAATGACACTCGTGATGTGTGGTATGTGGGAAGAGCAGACATGCAATGACACTGGTGGATCCATGTGTGGTTTATGGGAAGAACACACATGCAATGACACTGGGTGAGGTTCATGATATGGTTTGTGAGAAGAACACGCATGCAATGACACTGGTGGGTCCATGTGTGGTCTGTGAGAAGAACACACATGCAATGACACTGGGTGTGGTTCATCATATGGTTTGTGAGAAGAACACACATGCAATGACACTGGTGGATCCATGTGTGGTCTTTGGGAAGAACACACATGCAATGACACTGGATCCATGTGTGGTCTGTGAGAAGAACACACATCCAATGACTCTAGCTGTGGTCCATGAAAAGAGTAGACATGCAAAGACACTGGTTGATCCATGTGTGGTTCATGGGAAGAGCAGACATGCAATGACATAGGTGATATGTGGTCTATGAGAAGAACATACATGCAATGAGTCCAGTGGATCCATGTGTGGTTCATGGGAAGAACACACATGCAATGACACTGGGTGAGATTCATGATATGGTTTGTGAGAAGAACACACATCCAATGACACTGGTGGATCCATGTGTGGTCTGTGAGAAGAACACACATGCAATGACACTGGGTGTGGTTCATGATATGGTTTGTGAAAAGAACACACATGCAATGACACTGGTGGATCCATGTGTGGTCTTTGGGAAGAACACACATGCAATGACACTGGATCCATGTGTGGTCTGTGAGAAGAACACACATCCAATGACTCTAGCTGTGGTTCATGAAAAGAGTAGACATGCAATAACACTGGTGGATCCATGTGTGGTTCATGGGAAGAGCAGACATGCAATGACACAGGTGATATGTGGTCTGTGAGAAGAACACACATGCAATGAGTCTAGCTGTGGTTAATGAAAAGAGCTGACATGCAATGACACCGGTGGATCCATGTGTGGTTCAAGGGAAGAACACACATGCAATGACACTAGGTGTGGTTCATGATATGGTCTGTGAGAAGAACACACATGCAATGGCACTGGTGGATCCATGTGTGGTCTGTGAGAAGAGCAGACATGCAATGACACCGGTGGATACATGTGTGATTTGTGAGAAGAACACACATGCAATGACACTGGGTGTGGTTCATGATATGGTTTGTAAGAAGAATTCACATCCAATGACTCTAGCTGTGGTTCATGAAAAGAGCATGCATGCAATGACTCTAGCTGTGGTTCATGGGAAGAGCAGACATACAATGACACCGGTGATATGTGCTTTGTGAGAAGAACACACATGCGATGATACTGGTGGATCCATGTGTGGTTCATAGGAAGAACACACATGCAATGACACTGGTGATATGTTGTTTGTGAGAAGAACACACATCCAATGACTCTAGCTGTGGTTCATGAAAAGAGCAGACATGCAATGACACAGGTGGATCCATGTGTGGTTCATGGGAAGAACACACATGCGATGACACTGGGTGGATCCATGTGTGGTTTGTGAGAAGAACACGCATGCAATGACACCGGTGGATCCATGTGTGGTTCATGGGAAGAACACACATGCAATGACACTGGGTGTGGTTCATGAAATGGTTTGTGAGAAGAACACACAAGCAATGACTCCAGTGGATCCATGTGTGGTTCATAGGAAGAACACACATGCAATGACACAGGGTGAGGTTCATGATATGGTTTGTGAGAAGAACACGCATGCAATGACACTGGTGGATCCATGTGTGGTCTGTGAGAAGAACACACATGCAATGACACTGGGTGTGGTTCATCATATGGTTTGTGAGAAGAACACACATGCAATGACACTGGTGGATTCATGTGTGGTATATGGGAAGAACACACATGCAATGACACTGGATCCATGTGTGGTCTGTGAGAAGAACACACATCCAATGACTCTAGCTGTGGTTCATGAAAAGAGCAGACATGCAATGACACTGGTGGATCCATGTGTTGTTCATGGGAAGAGCAGACATGCGATGACACTGGGTGGATCCATGTGTGGTTCATGAGAAGAGCAGACATTCAATAACACTGGGTGTGGTTCATGATATGGTTCATGAGAAGAACACACGTGCAATGACACCGGTGGATCCATGTGTGGTTCATGGGAAGAACACACATGCAATGACTCTGGTGATATGTGGTTTGTGAAAAGAACAGACATGCAATGACTCTAGCTGTGGTTAGTGAGAAGAACACACATGCAATGACACTGGGTGTGGTTCATGATATGGTAAGTGAGAAGAACACACATGCAATGACACTGGTGGATCCATGTGTGGTCTTTGGGACGAACACACATGCAATGACACTGGTGATATGTGGTCTGCGAGAAGAACACACATCCAATGACTCTAGCTGTGGTTCATGAAAAGAGCTGACATGCAATGACACTGGTGGATCTATGTGTGGTTCATGGGAAGAACACACATGAAATGACTCTGGTGATATGTGGTTTGTGAAATGAACAGACATGCAATGACTCTAGTTGTGGTTAGTGAGAAGAACACACATGCAATGACACTAGGTGTGGTTCATGATATGGTTTGTGAGAAGAACACACATGCAATAACTCTAGTTGATCCATGTGTGGTTCATGGGAATAACACACATGCAATGACACTGGGTGAGGTTCATGATATGGTTTGTGAGAAGAACACACAAGCAATGACACTGGTGGATCCATGTGTGGTCCGTGAGAAGAACACACAAGCAATGACATTGGGTGTGGTTCATGATATGGTTTGTGAGAAGAACACATATGTAATGACACTGGTGGATCCATGTGTGGTCTGTGGGAAGAACACACATGCAATGACACTGGATCCATGTCTAGTCTGTGAGAAGAACACACATCCAATGACTCTAGCTGTGTTTCATGAAAAGAGGAGACATGCAATGACACTGGTGGATCCATGTGTGGTTCATGGGAAGAGCAAACATGCGATGACACTGGGTGGATGCATGTGTGGTTCCTGAGAAGAGCCGACATGCAATGACACTGGGTGTGGTTCATGATATGGTTCATGAGAAGAACACACATGCAATGACACCGGTGGATCCATGTGTGGTTCATGGGAAGAACACACATGCAATGACTCTGGTGATATGTGGTTTGTGAAAAGAACACACATGCAATGACTCTAGCTGTGGTTAGTGAGAAGAACACACATGCAATGACATTGGGTGTGGTTCATGATATGGTTTGTGAGAAGAACACACATGCAATGACACTGGTGGATCCATGTGTGGTCTTTGGGAAGAACACACATGCAATGACACTGGTGATATGTGGTCTGTGAGAAGAACACACATCCAATGACTCTAGTTGTGGTTCATGAAAAGAGCAGACACGCAATGACACTGGTGGATCCATGTGTGGTTCATGGGAAGAACACTCATGCAATGACACTGGGTGTGGTTCATGATATGGTTAGTGAGAAGAACACACATGCAATGACACTGGTGGATCCATGTGTGGTCTTTGGGAAGAACACACATGCAATGACACTGGTGATGTGTGGTATGTGGGAAGAGCAGACATGCAATGCCACTGGTGGATCCATGTGTGGTTCATGGGAAGAACACACATGCAATGACACTGGGTGTGGTTCATGATATGGTATGTGAGAAGAACACACATGCAATGACACTGGTGGATCCATGTGTGGTCTGTGAGAAGAACACACATGCAATGACACTGGGTGTGGTTCATGATATGGTTTGTGAGAAGAACACACATGCAATGACACTGGTGGATCCATGTGTGGTCTTTGGGAAGAGCACACATGCAATGACACTGGATCCATGTGTGGTCTGTGAGAAGAACACACATCCAATGACTATAGCTGTGGTTCATGAAAAGTGCAGACATGCAATGACACTGGTGGATCCATGTGTGGTTCATTGTAAGAACACACATGCAATGACTCTGGTGATATGTGGTTTGTGAAAAGAAAAGACATGCAATGACTATAGCTGTGGTTACTGAGAAAAACACACATGCAATGACACTGGGTGTGGTTCATGATATGGTTTGTGAGAAGAACACACATGCAATGACTCCAGTGGATCCCTGTGTGGTTCATGGGAAGAACACACATGCAATGACACTGGGTGAGATTCATGATATGGTTTGTGAGAAGAACACACATGCAATCACACTGGTGGATCCATGTGTGGTCTGTGAGAAGAACATGCATGCAATGACACTGGGTGTGGTTCATCATATGGTTTGTGAAAAGAACACACATGCAATGACACTGGTGGATCCATGTGTGGTCTTTGGGAAGAACGCACATGCAATGACACTGGATCCATGTGTGGTCTGTGAGAAGAACACACATCCAATGACTCTAGCTGTGGTTCATGAAAAGAGTAGACATGCAATGACACTGGTGGATCTATGTGTGGTTCATGGGAAGAGCAGAAATGCAATGACACAGGTGATATGTGGTCTGTGAGAAGAACACACATGCAATGACTCTAGCTGTGGTTAATGAAAAGAGTTGACATGCAATGACACCGGTGGATCCATGTGTGGCACAAGGGAAGAACACACATGCAATGACACTGGGTGTGGTTCATTATATGGTCTGTGAGAAGAACACACATGCAATGACACTGGTGGATCCATGTGTGGTCCGTGAGAAGAGCAGACATGCAATGACACCGGTGGATCCATGTGTGGTTCAAGGGAAGAACACACATGCAAAGACACTGGGTGTGGTTCATGATATGGTCTGTGAGAAGAACACACATGCAATGACACTGGTGGATCCATGTGTGGTCTGTGAGAAGATCAGACATGCAATGACACCGGTGGATCCATGTGTGATTTGTGAGAAGAACACACATGCAATGACACTGGTGGATCCATGTGTGGTATTTGGGAAGAACACACATGCAATGACACTAGTGATATGTGGTATGTGAGAAGAACACACATCCGATGACTCTAGCTGTGCTTCATGAAAAGAGAAGAAATGCAATGACACTGGTGGATCCATGTGTGGTCTGTGAGAAGAACACACATCCAATGACTCTAGCTGTGGTTCCTGAAAAGAGCAGACATGCAATGACATTGGTGGATCCATGTGTGGTTCATGGGAAGAACACACATGCGATGACACTGGGTGGATCCATGTGTGGTTTGTGAGAAGAACACACATGCAATGACACCGGTGGATCCATGTGTGGTTCGTGGGACGAACACACATGCAATGACTCTGGTGATATGTGGTTTGTGAAAAGAACATACATGCAATGACTCTAGCTGTGGTTAATAAGAGCAGACATGCAATGACACCGGTGGATCCATGTGTGGTTTGTGAGAAGAACACACATGCAATGACACTGGGTGTAGTTCATGATATGATTTGTAAGAAGAACACACATCCAATGACTCTAGCTGTGGTTCATGAAAAGAGCATGCATGCGATGACTCTAGCTGTGGTTCATGGGAAGAGCAGACATAGAATGACACCGGTGATATGTGGTCTGAGAGAAGAACACACATGCGATGACACTGGTGGATCCATGTGTGGTTCATGGGAAGAACACACATGCAATGACACTGGTGATATGTGGTCTGTGAGAAGAACACACATCCAATGACTCTAGTTGTGGTTCATGAAAAGAGCAGACATGCAATGACACAGGTGGATCCATGTGTGGTTCATGGGAAGAACACACATGCGATGGCACTGGGTGGATCCTAGTGTGGTTTGTGAGAAGAACACACATGCAATGACACCGGTGGATCCATGTGTGGTTCCTGGGAAGAACACACATGCAATGACTCTGGTGATATGTGGTTTGTGAAAAGAACAGACATGCAATGACTCTAGCTGTGGTTAATGAGAAGAGCAGACATGCAATGACACCGGTGGATCCATGTGTGGTTCATGGGAAGAGCAGACATACAATGACACTGGTGGATCCATGTGTGGTTCATGGGAAGAACACACATGCAACGACATCGGTGGATCCATGTGTGGTCTATGGGAAGAACAAACATGCAATGACACTGGTGGATCAATGTTTGGTTCATGGGAAGAACACAAATGCAATGACACAGGTGATATGTGGTCTATGAGAAGAACACACATGCAATGGCACTGGTGGATCCATGTGTGGTATGTGGGAAGAGCAGACATGCAATGACACTGGTGGATCCATGTGTGGTTCATGGGAAGAACACACATGCAATGACACTGGGTGTGGTTCATGATATGGTTTGTGAGAAGAACACACATGCAATGACACTGGTGGATCCATTTGTGGTCTGTGAGAAGAACACACATGCAATGACACTGGGTGTGGTTCATGATATGGTTTGTGAGAAGAACACACATGCAACGACCCTGGTGGATCCATGTGTGGTCTTTGGGAAGAACACACATGCAATGACACTGGATCCATGTGTGGTCTGTGAGAAGAACACACATCCAATGACTCTAGACGTGGTTCATGAAAAGAGCAGACATGCAATGACACTGGTGGATCCATGTGTGGTTCATGGGAAGAGCAGACATGCGATGACATTGGGTGGATCCATGTGTGGTTCATGAGAAGTGCATACATGCAATGACACTGGTGGATCCATGTGTGGTTCATGGGAAGAACACACATGCAACGACACCGGTGGATCCATGTGTGGTCTGTGGGAAGAACAAACATGCAATGACACCTGTGGATCAATGTTTGGTTCATGGGAAGAACACAAATGCAATGACACAGGTGATATGTGGTATGTGAGAACAACACACATGCAATGACACTGGTGGATCCATGTGTGGTATGTGGGAAGAGCAGACATGCAATGACACTGGTGGATCCATGTGTGGTTCATGGGAAGAACACACATGCAATGACACTGGGTGTGGTTCATGATATGGTTTGTGAGAAGAACACACATGCAATGACACTGGTGGATCCATTTGTGGTCTGTGAGAAGAACACACATGCAATGACACTGGGTGTGGTTCATGATATGGTTTGTGAGAAGAACACACATGCAATGACACTGGTGGATCCATGTGTGGTCTTTGGGAAGAACACACATGCAATGACACTGGATCCATGTGTGGTCTGTGAGAAGAACACACATCCAATGACTCTAGCTGTGGTTCATGAAAAGAGCATGCATGGAATGACTCTAGCTGTGGTTCATGGGAAGAGCAGACATAGAATGACACCGGTGATATGTGGTCTGAGAGAAGAACACACATGCGATGACACTGGTGGATCCATGTGTGGTTCATGGGAAGAACACACATGCAATGACACTGGTGATATGTGGTCTGTGAGAAGAACACACATCCAATGACTCTAGTTGTGGTTCATGAAAAGAGCAGACATGCAATGACACAGGTGGATCCATGTGTGGTTCATGGGAAGAACACACATGCGATGGCACTGGGTGGATCCTAGTGTGGTTTGTGAGAAGAACACACATGCAATGACACCGGTGGATCCATGTGTGGTTCCTGGGAAGAACACACATGCAATGACTCTGGTGATATGTGGTTTGTGAAAAGAACAGACATGCAATGACTCTAGCTGTGGTTAATGAGAAGAGCAGACATGCAATGACACCGGTGGATCCATGTGTGGTTCATGGGAACAGCAGACATACAATGACACTGGTGGATCCATGTGTGGTTCATGGGAAGAACACACATGCAACGACATCGGTGGATCCATGTGTGGTCTGTGGGAAGAACAAACATGCAATGACACTGGTGGATCAATGTTTGGTTCATGGGAAGAACACAAATGCAATGACACAGGTGATATGTGGTCTATGAGAAGAACACACATGCAATGGCACTGGTGGATCCATGTGTGGTCTTTGGGAAGATCAGACATGCAATGACACCGGTGGATCCATGTGTGGTTCATGGGAAGAACACACATGCAATGACACTGGGTGTGGTTCATGATATGGTTTGTGAGAAGAACACACATGCAATGACACTGGTGGATCCATTTGTGGTCTGTGAGAAGAACACACATGCAATGACACTGGGTGTGGTTCATGATATGGTTTGTGAGAAGAACACACATGCAACGACCCTGGTGGATCCATGTGTGGTCTTTGGGAAGAACACACATGCAATGACACTGGATCCATGTGTGGTCTGTGAGAAGAACACACATCCAATGACTCTAGACGTGGTTCATGAAAAGAGCAGACATGCAATGACACTGGTGGATCCATGTGTGGTTCATGGGAAGAGCAGACATGCGATGACATTGGGTGGATCCATGTGTGGTTCATGAGAAGTGCATACATGCAATGACACTGGTGGATCCATGTGTGGTTCATGGGAAGAATACACATGCAACGACACCGGTGGATCCATGTGTGGTCTGTGGGAAGAACAAACATGCAATGACACCTGTGGATCAATGTTTGGTTCATGGGAAGAACACAAATGCAATGACACAGGTGATATGTGGTATGTGAGAACAACACACATGCAATGACACTTTGGTGGATCCATGTGTGGTATGTGGGAAGAGCAAGACGTGCAATGACATCGGTGGATCCATGTGTGGTTCATGGGAAGAACACACATGCAATGACACTGGGTGTGGTTCATGATATGGTTTGTGAGAAGAACACACATGCAATGACACTGGTGGATCCATTTGTGGTCTGTGAGAAGAACACACATGCAATGACACTGGGTGTGGTTCATGATATGGTTTGTGAGAAGAACACACATGCAATGACACTGGTGGATCCATGTGTGGTCTTTGGGAAGAACACACATGCAATGACACTGGATCCATGTGTGGTCTGTGAGAAGAACACACATCCAATGACTCTAGTTGTGGTTCATGAAAAGAGCAGACATGCAATGACACTGGTGGATCCATGTGTGGTTCATGGGAAGAGCAGACATGCGATGACACTGGGTGGATCCATGTGTGGTTCATGAGAAGTGCATACATGCAATGACACTGGTGGATCCATGTGTGGTTCATGGGAAGAACACACATGCAATGACACTGGGTGTGGTTCATGATATGGTATGTGAGAAGAACACACATGCAATGACACTGGTGGATCCATGTGTGGTCTGTGAGAAGAACACACATGCAATGACACTAGCTGTGGTTCATGATATGGTTTGTGAGAAGAACACACATGCAATGACACTAGTGGATCCATGTGTGGTCTTTGGGAAGAACACACATGCAATGACACTGGTGATATGTGGTTTGTGAAAAGAACAGACATGCAATGACTCTAGCTGTGGTTAATGAGAAGAGCAGACATGCAATGACACCGGTGGATCCATGTGTGGTTCATGGGAAGAGGAGACATACAATGACACTGGTGGATCCATGTGTGGTTCATGGGAAGAACACACATGCAACGACATCGGTGGATCCATGTGTGGTCTGTGGGAAGAACAAACATGCAATGACACTGGTGGATCCATGTGTGGTTCATGGGAAGTACACACATGCAATGACACTGGGTGTGGTTCATGATCTGGTTTGTGAGAAGAACACGCATGCAATGACACTAGTGGATCCATGTGTGGTCTTTGGGAAGAACACACATGCAATGACACTGGTGATATGTGGTCTGTGAGAAGAACACACATCCAATGACTCTAGCTGTGGTTGATGAAAAGAGCAAACATGCAATGACACTAGTGGATCCATGTGTGGTTCATGGCAAGAACACACATGCAACGACACTGGTTGTGGTTCATGATATGGTCAGTGAGAAGAACACACATGCAAAGACACTTGTGGATCCATGTGTGGACTTTGGGAAGAACACACATGCAATGACAGTGGTGATGTGTGGTATGTGGGAAGAACACACATGCAATGACACCGGTGGATCCATGTGTGGTTCATGGGAAGAACACACATGCAATGACTCTGGTGATATGTGGTTTGTGAAAAGAACACACATGCAATGACTCTAGCTGTGGTTAGTGAGAAGAACACACATGCAATGACATTGGGTGTGGTTCATGATATGGTTTGTGAGAAGAACACACATGCAATTACTCCAGTGGATCCATGTGTGGTTCATGGGAAGAACACACATGCAATGACACTGGGTGAGATTCATGATATGGTTTGTGAGAAGAACACACATGCAATGACACTGGTGGATCCATGTGTGGTCTGTGAGAAGAACACGCATGCAATGACACTGGGTGTGGTTCATGATATGGTTTGTGAAAAGAACACACATGCAATGACACTGGTGGATCCATGTGTGGTCTTTGGGAAGAACACACATGCAATGACACTGGATCCATGTGTGGTCTGTGAGAAGAACACACATCCAATGACTCTAGTTGTGGTTCATGAAAAGAGTAGACATGCAATGACACTGGTGGATCCATGTGTGGTTCATGGGAAGAGCAGACATGCAATGACACAGGTGATATGTGGTCTGTGAGAAGAACACACATGCAATAACTCTAGCTGTGGTTAATGAAAAGAGCTGACATGCAATGACACCGGTGGATCCATGTGTGGTTCAAGGGAAGAACACAAATGCAATGACACTAGGTGTGGTTTATGATATGGTCTGTGAGAAGAACACACATGCAATGACACCGGTGGATCCATGTGTGGTCTGTGAGAAGAGCAGACATGCAATGACACCGGTGGATCCATGTGTGATTTGTGAGAAGAACACACATGCAATGACACTGGGTGTGGTTCATGCTATGGTTTGTAAGAAGAACACACATCCAATGACTCTAGCTGTGGTTCATGCAAAGAGCATGCATGCGATGACTCTAGTTGTGGTTGATGGGAAGAGCAGACATACAATGACACCGGTGATATGTGCTCTGTGAGAAGAACACACATGCGATGATACTGGTGGATCCATGTGTGGTTCATAGGAAGAACACACATGCAATGACACTGGTGATATGTGGTTTGTGAGAAGAACACACATCCAATGACTCCAGCCGTGGTTCATGAAAAGAGCAGACATGCAATGACACAGGTGGATCCATGTGTGGTTCATGGGAAGAACACACATGCGATGACACTGGGTGGATCCATGTGTGGTTTGTGAGAAGAACACGCATGCAATGACACCGGTGGATCCATGTGTGGTTCATGGGAAGAACAGACATGCAATGACACTAGGTTTGGTTCATGATATGGTTTGTGAGAAGAACACACAAGCAATGACTCCAGTGGATCCATGTGTGGTTCATAGGAAGAACACACATGCAATGACACTGGGTGAGGTTCATGATATGGTTTGTGAGAAGAACACGCATGCAATGACACTGGTGGATCCATGTGTGGTCTGTGAGAAGAACACACATGCAATGACACTGGGTGTGGTTCATCATATGGTTTGTGAGAAGAACACACATGCAATGACACTGGTGGATCCATGTGTGGTCTGTGGGAAGAACACACGTGCAATGACACTGGATCCATGTGTGGTTTGTGAGAAGAACACACATCCAATGACTCTAGTTGTGGTTCATGAAAAGAGCAGAAATGCAATGACACTGGTGGATTCATGTGTTGTTCATGGGAAGAGCAGACATGCGATGACACTGGGTGGATCCATGTGTGGTTCATGAGAAGAGCAGACATTCAATAACACTGGGTGTGGTTCATGATATGGTTCATGAGAAGAACACACATGCAATGACACCTGTGGATCCATGTGTGGTTCATGGGAAGAACGCACATGCAATGACTCTGGTGATATGTGGTTTGTGAAAAGAACAGACATGCAATGACTCTAGCTGTGGTTAGTGAGAAGAACACACATGCAATGACACTAGGTGTGGTTCATGATATGGTAAGTGAGAAGAACACACATGCAATGACACTGGTGGATCCATGTGTGGTCTTTGGGACGAACACACATGCAATGACACTGGTGATATGTGGTCTGTGAGAAGAACACACATCCAATGACTCTAGCTGTGGTTCATGAAAAGAGTGACATGCAATGACACTGGTGGATCTATGTGTGGTTCATGGGAAGAACACCCATGAAATGACTCTGGTGATATGTGGTTTGTGAAATGAACAGACATGCAATGACTCTAGTTGTGGTTAGTGAGAAGAACACACATGCAATGGCACTAGGTGTGGTTCATGATATGGTTTGTGAGAAGAACACACATGCAATGACTCTAGTGGATCCATGTGTGGTTCATGGGAAGAACACACATGCAATGACACTGGGTGAGGTTCATGATATGGTTTGTGAGAAGAACACACATGCAATGACACTGGTGGATCCATGTGTGGTCTGTGAGAAGAACACACATGCAATGACACTGGGTGTGGTTCATGATATGGTTTGTGAGAAGAACACACATGTAATGACACTGGTGGATCCATGTGTGGTCTGTGGGAAGAACACACATGCAATGACACTGGATCCATGTCTGGTCTGTGAGAAGAACACACATCCAATGACTCTAGCTGTGGTTCATGAAAAGAGCAGACATGCAATGACACTGGTGGATCCATGTGTGGTTCATGGGAAGAGCAAAGATGCGATGACACTGGGTGGATGCATGTGTGGTTCATGAGAAGAGCAGACATGGAATGACACTGGGTGTGGTTCATGATATGGTTCATGAGAAGAACACACATGCAATGACACCGGTGGATCCATGTGTGGTTCATGGGAAGAACACACATGCAATGACTCTGGTGATATGTGTTTGTGAAAAGAACACACATGCAAAGACTCTAGCTGTGGTTAGTGAGAAGAACACACATGCAATGACATTGGGTGTGGTTCATGATATGGTTTGTGAGAAGAACACACATGCAATGACACTGGTGGATCCTTGTGGGGTCTTTGGGAAGAACACACATGCAATGACACTGGTGATATGTGGTCTGTGAGAAGAACACACATCCAATGACTCTAGCTGTGGTTCATGAAAAGAGCAGACACGCAATGACACTGGTGGATCCATGTGTGGTTCATGGGAAGAACACACATGCAATGACTCTGGTGATATGTGGTTTGTGAAAAGAACAGACATGCAATGACTATAGCTGTGGTTAGTGAGAAGAACACACATGCAATGACACTGGGTGTGGTTCATGATATGGTTTGTGAGAAGAACACACATGCAATGACTCCAGTGGATCCATGTGTGGTTCATGGGAAGAACACACATGCAATGACACTGGGTGAGATTCATGATATGGTTTGTGAGAAGAACACAGATGCAATGACACTGGTGGATCCATGTGTGGTCTGTGAGAAGAACACACATGCAATGACACTAGGTGTGGTTCATGATATGGTTTGTGAAAAGAACACACATGCAATGACACTGGTGGATCCATGTGTGGTCTTTGGGAAGAACACACATGCAATGACACTGGATCCATGTGTGGTCTGTGAGAAGAACACACATCCAATGACTCTAGCTGTGGTTCATGAAAAGAGTAGACATGCAATGACACTGGTGGATCCATGTGTGGTTCATGGGAAGAGCAGACATGCAATGACTCAGGTGATATGTGGTCTGTGAGAAGAACACACATGCAATGACTCTAGCTGTGGTTAAAGAAAAGAGTTGACATGCAATGACACTGGTGGATCCATGTGTGGTACAAGGGAAGAACACACATGCAATGACATTGGGTGTGGTTCATGATATGGTCTGTGAGAAGAACACACATGCAATGCCACTGGTGGATCCATGTGTGGTATGTGAGAAGAGCAGACATGCAATGACACCGGTGGATCCATGTGTGGTTCAAGGGAAGAACACACATGCAATGACACTAGGTGTGGTTCATGATATGGTCTGTGAGAAGAACACACATGCAATGACACTGGTGGATCCATGTGTGGTCTGTGAGAAGAGAAGACATGCAATGACACCGGTGGATCCATGTGTGATTTGTGAGAAGAACACACATGCAATGACACTGGTGGATCCATGTGTAGTATTTGGGAAGAACACACATGCAATGACACTAGTGATATGTGGTATGTGAGAAGAACACACATCCAATGACTCTAGCTGTGGTTCATGAAAAGAGAAGACATGCAATGACACTGGTGGATCCATGTGTGGTTTGTGAGAAGAACACACATCCAATGACTCTAGCTGTGGTTCATGAAAAGAGCAGACATGCAATGACACTGGTGGATCCATGTGTGGTTCATGGGAAGAACACACATGCGATGACACTGGGTGGATCCATGTGTGGTTTGTGAGAAGAACACACATGCAATGACACCGGTGGATCCATGTGTGGTTCATGGGACGGACATAGATGCAATGACTGGTGATATGTGGTTTGTGAAAAGAACAGACATGCAATGACTCTAGCTGTGGTTAATGAGAAGAGCAGACATGCAATGACACCGGTGGATCCATGTGTCGTTTGTGAGAAGAACACACATGCAATGACACTGGGTGTAGTTCATGATATGATTTGTAAGAAGAACACACATCCAATGACTCTAGCTGTGGTTCATGAAAAGAGCATGCATGCGATGACTCTAGCTGTGGTTCATGGGAAGAGCAGACATACAATGACACCGGTGATATGTGGTCTGTGAGAAGAACACACATGCGATGACCCTGCTGGATCCATGTGTGGTTAATGGGAAGAACACACATGCAATGACACTGGTGATATGTGGTTTGTGAGAAGAACACACATCCAATGACTCTAGCTGTGGTTCATGAAAAGAGCAGACATGCAATGACACAGGTGGATCCATGTGTGGTTCATGGGAAGAACACACATGCGATGGCACTAGGTGGATCCTTGTGTGGTTTGTGAGAAGAACACACATGCAATGACACCGGTGGATCCATGTGTGGTTCATGGGAAGAACACACATGCAATGACTCTGGTGATATGTGGTTTGTGAAAAGAATAGACATGCAATGACTCTAGCTGTGGTTAATGAGAAGAGCAGACATGCAATGACACCGGTGGATCCATGTGTGGTTCATGGGAAGAGTAGACATACAATGACACTTGTGGATCCATGTGTGGTTCATGGGAAGAACACACATGCAACGACACCGGTGGATCCATGTGTGGTCTGTGGGAAGAACAAACATGCAATGACACTGGTGGATCAATGTTTGGTTCATGGGAAGAACACAAATGCAATGACACGGGTGATATGTGGTCTGTGAGAAGAACACACATGCAACGACGCTGATGGATCCATGTGTGGTATGTGGGAAGAGCAGACATGCAATGACACTGGTGGATCCATGTGTGGTTCATGGGAAGAACACACATGCAATAACACTGGGTGTGGTTCATGATATGGTTTGTGAGAAGAACACACATGCAATGACATTGGTGGATCCATGTGTGGTCTGTGAGAAGAACACACATGCAATGACACTGGTGGATCCATTTGTGGTCCTTGGGAAGAACACACATGCAATGACACTGGATCCATGTGTGGTCTATGAGAAGAACACACATCCAATGACTCTTGATGTGGTTCATGAAAAGAGAAGACATGCAATGACACTGGTGGATCCATGTGTGGTTCATGGGAAGAGCAGACATGCGATGACACTGGGTGGATCCATGTGTGGTTCATGAGAAGTCCATACATGCAATGACACTGGTGGATCCATGTGTGGTTCATGGGAAGAACACACATGCAATGACACTGGGTGTGGTTCATGATATGGTATGTGAGAAGAACACACATGCAATGACACTGGTGGATCCATGTGTGGTCTGTGAGAAGAACACACATGCAATGACACTAGGTGTGGTTCATGATATGGTTTGTGAGAAGAACACACATGGAATGACACTAGTGGATCCATGTGTGGTCTTTGGGAATAACACACATGCAATGACACTGGTGATATGTGGTCTGTGAGAAGAACACACATCCAATGACTCTAGCTATGGTTCATGGGAAGAACACACATGCGATGACACTGGGTGGATCCATGTGTGGTTTATGGCAAGAACACACATGCAATGACACTGGGTGTGGTTCATGATATGGTTAGTGAGAAGTACACACATGCAATGACACTTGTGGGTCCATGTGTGGACTTTGGGAAGAACACACATGCAATGACACTGGTGATGTGTGGTATGTGGGAAGAGCAGACATGCAATGACACTGGTGGATCCATGTGTGGTTCATGGGAAGAACACACATGCAATGACACTGGGTGTGGTTCATGATATGGTTTGTGAGAAGAACACACATGCAATGACACTGGTGGATCCATTTGTGGTCTGTGAGAAGAACACACATGCAATGACACTGGGTGTGGTTCATGATATGGTTTGTGAGAAGAACACACATGCAACGACCCTGGTGGATCCATGTGTGGTCTTTGGGAAGAACACACATGCAATGACACTGGATCCATGTGTGGTCTGTGAGAAGAACACACATCCAATGACTCTAGATGTGGTTCATGAAAAGAGCAGACATGCAATGACACTGGTGGATCCATGTGTGGTTCATGGGAAGAGCAGACATGCGATGACATTGGGTGGATCCATGTGTGGTTCATGAGAAGTGCATACATGCAATGACACTGGTGGATCCATGTGTGGTTCATGGGAAGAAAACACATGCAACGACACCGGTGGATCCATGTGTGGTCTGTGGGAAGAACAAACATGCAATGACACCTGTGGATCAATGTTTGGTTCATGGGAAGAACACAAATGCAATGACACTGGTGGATCCATGTGTGGTTCATGGGAAGAACACACATGCAATGACACTGGGTGTGGTTCATGATCTGGTTTGTGAGAAGAACACACATGCAATGACACTGGTGGATCCATGTGTGGTCTTTGGGAAGAACACACGTGCAATGACACTGGGTGTGGTTCATGATATGTTTTGTGAGAAGAACACACATGCAATGACACTGGTGGATCCATGTGTGGTCTGTGGGAAGAACACACATGAATGACACTAGATCCATTTGTTTTCTGTGAGAAGAACACACATCCAATGACTCTAGCTATGGTTCATCAAAAGAGCAGACATGCAATGACACTGGTGGATCCATGTGTGGTTCATGGGAAGAACACACATGCGATGACACTGGGTGGATCCATGTGTGGTTCATGAGAAGAGCAGACATGCAATGACACTGGGTGTGGTTCATGATATGGTTCATGAGAAGAACACACATGCAATGACACCGGTGGATCCATGTGTGGTTCATGGGAAGAACACACATGCAATGACTCTGGTGATATGTGGTTTGTGAAAAGAACAGACATGCAATGACTCTAGTTGTGGTTAGTGAGAAGAACACACATGCAATGACACTGGGTGTGGTTCATGATATGGTTTGTGAGAATAACACACATGCAATGACACTGGTGGATCCATGTGTGGTCTTTGGGAAGAACACACATGCAATGACACTGGTGATATGTGGTCTGTGAGAAGAACACACATCCAATGACTCTAGCTGTGGTTCATGAAAAGAGCAGACATGCAATGACACTAGTGTATCCATGTGTGGTTCATGGGAAGAACACACATGCAATGACACTGGGTGTGGTTCATGATATGGTTAGTGAGAAGAACACACATGCAATGACACTAGTGGATCCATGTGTGGTCTTTGGGAAGAACACACATGCAATGACACTGGTGGATCCATGTGTGGTCTTTGGGAAGAACACACATGCAATGACACTGGTGATGTGTGGTATGTGGGCAGAGCACACATGCAATCACACTAGTGGATCCATGCGTGGTTCATGGGAAGAACACACATGCAATGACACATGTGATATGTGGTCTGTGAGAAGAACACACATGCAATGACACTGGTGGATCCATGTGTGGTATGTGGGAAGCACAGACATGCAATGACACTGGTGGATCCATGTGTGGTTCATGGGCAGAACACACATGCAATGACACTGGGTGTGGTTCATTATATGGTTTGTGAGAAGAACACACATGCAATGACACTGGTGGATCCATGTGTGGTCTGTGAGAAGAACACACATGCAATGACACTGGGTGTGGTTCATGATATGGTTTGTGAGAAGAACACACATGCAATGACACTGGTGGATCCATGTGTGGTCTTTGGGAAGAACACACATGCAATGACCTTTGGATCCATGTGTGGTGCAGGAGAAGAACACACATCCTAGGACTCTAGATGTGGTTCATGAAAAGAGCAGACATGCAATGACACTGGTGGATCCATGTGTGGTTCATGGGAAGAGCAGACATGCGATGACACTGGGTGGATCCATGTGTGTTTCATGAGAAGTGCAGACATGCAATGACACTGGTGGATCCATGTGTGGTTCATGGGAAGAACACACATGCAATGACACTGGGTGTGGTTCATGATATGGTATATGAGAAGAACACACATGCAATGACACTTGTGGATCCATGTGTGGTCTGTGAGAAGAACACACATGCAATGACACTAGGTGTGGTTCATGATATGGTTTGTGAGAAGAACACACATGCAGTGACACTAGTGGATCCATGTGTGGTATTTGGGAAGAACACACATGCAATGACACTGGTGATATGTGGTCTATGAGAAGAACACAGATCCAATGACTCTAGTTGTGGTTCATGAAAAGAGCAAACATGCAATGACACAGGTGGATCCATGTGTGGTTCATGGCAAGAACACACATGCAATGACACTGTGTGTGGTTCATGATATGGTTAGTGACAAGAACACACATGCAATGACACTGGGTGTGGTTCATGATATGGTTTGTGAGAAGAACACACATGCAATGACACTGGTGGATCCATGTGTGGTCTTTGGGACGAACACACATGCAATGACACTGATCCATGAGTGGTTCAGAGAAGAACACACATCCAATGACTCTAGCATGGTTCATGAAAAGAGCGGACATGCAATGAGGCTGTGGATCCATGTGTGGTTCATGGAATAGCGAGACATGCAATGGCACAGGTGATATGTGGTCTGTGAGAAGAACACACATGCAGTGACTCTAGCTGTGGTTAATGAAAAGAGCTAACATGCAATGACACGGTGGATCCATGTGTGGTTCAAGGGAAGAACACACATGCAATGACCTTGGGTGTGGTTCTTGATATGGTGCAAGAAGAACACACATGCAATGACACTAGTGGATCCATGTGTGGTCTGTGAGAAGAGCAGACATGCAATGACACCGGTGGATCCATGTGTGATTTGTGAGAAGAACACACATGCAATGACACTGGTGGATCCGTGTGTGGTCTTTGGGAAGAACACACATGCAATGACACCGGTGATATGTTGTCTGTGAGAAGAACACACATCCAATGACTCTAGCTGTGGTTCATGAAAAGAGCAGACATGCAATGACACTGGTGGATCCATGTGTGGTTCATGGGAAGAACACACATGCAATGACATTGGTGGATCCATGTGTGGTCTGTAGGAAGAGCAGACATGCAATGACACTGATGGATCCATGTGTGGTCTGTGAGAAGAACTCACATCCAATGACTCTAGATGTGGTTCATGAAAAGAGCAGACATGCAATAACACTGGTGGATCCATGTGTGGTTCATGGGAAGAACACACATGCGATGACACTGGGTGGATCCATGTGTGGTTTATGGCAAGAACACACATGCAATGACACTGGGTGTGGTTCATGATATGGTTAGTGAGAAGAACACACATGCAATGACACTGGTGGATCCATGTGTGGTCTTTGGGAAGAACACACATGCAATGACACTGGTGGATCCATGTGTGTTCTTGGGAAGAACACACATGCAATGACACTGGTGATGTGTGGTATGTGGGCAGAGCACACATGCAATCACACTAGTGGATCCATGCATGGTTCATGGGAAGAACACACATCCAATGACACATGTGATATGTGGTCTGTGAGAAGAACACACATGTAATGACACTGGTGGATCCATGTGTGGTATGTGGGAAGCACAGACATGCAATGACACTGGTGGATCCATGTGTGGTTCATGGGCAGAACACACATGCAATGACACTAGGTGTGGTTCATGATATGGTTTGTGAGAAGAACACACATGCAATGACACTGGTGGATCCATGTGTGGTCTGTGAGAAGAACACACATGCAATGACACTGGGTGTGGTTCATGATATGGTTTGTGAGAAGAACACACATGCAATGACACTGGTGGATCCATGTGTGGTCTTTGGGAAGAACACACATGCAATGACACTGGATCCATGTGTGGTCTGTGAGAAGAACACACATCCAAGGACTCTAGATGTGGTTCATGAAAAGAGCAGACATGCAATGACACTGGTGGATCCATGTGTGGTTCATGGGAAGAGCAGACATGCGATGACACTGGGTGGATCCATGTGTGTTTCATGAGAAGTGCAGACATGCAATGACACTGGTGGATCCATGTGTGGTTCATGGGAAGAACACACATGCAATGACACTGGGTGTGGTTCATGATATGGTATGTGAGAAGAACACACATGCAATGACACTTGTGGATCCATGTGTGGTCTGTGAGAAGAACACACATGCAATGACACTAGGTGTGGTTCATGATATGGTTTGTGAGAAGAACACACATGCAGTGACACTAGTGGATCCATGTGTGGTATTTGGGAAGAACACACATGCAATGACACTGGTGATATGTGGTCTATGAGAAGAACACAGATCCAATGACTCTAGTTGTGGTTCATGAAAAGAGCAAACATGCAATGACACAGGTGGATCCATGTGTGGTTCATGGCAAGAACACACATGCAATGACACTGTGTGTGGTTCATGATATGGTTAGTGACAAGAACACACATGCAATGACACTGGGTGTGGTTCATGATATGGTTTGTGAGAAGAACACACATGCAATGACACTGGTGGATCCATGTGTGGTCTTTGGGACGAACACACATGCAATGACACTAGATCCATGTGTGGTCTGTGAGAAGAACACACATCCAATGACTCTAGCTGTGGTTCATGAAAAGAGCAGACATGCAATGAGACTGGTGGATCCATGTGTGGTTCATGGGAATAGCAGACATGCAATGGCACAGGTGATATGTGGTCTGTGAGAAGAACACACATGCAGTGACTCTAGCTGTGGTTAATGAAAAGAGCTAACATGCAATGACACCGGTGGATCCATGTGTGGTTCAAGGGAAGAACACACATGCAATGACACTGGGTGTGGTTCTTGATATGGTCTGTAAGAAGAACACACATGCAATGACACTAGTGGATCCATGTGTGGTCTGTGAGAAGAGCAGACATGCAATGACACCGGTGGATCCATGTGTGATTTGTGAGAAGAACACACATGCAATGACACTGGTGGATCCGTGTGTGGTCTTTGGGAAGAACACACATGCAATGACACCGGTGATATGTTGTCTGTGAGAAGAACACACATCCAATGACTCTAGCTGTGGTTCATGAAAAGAGCAGACATGCAATGACACTGGTGGATCCATGTGTGGTTCATGGGAAGAACACACATGCAATGACATTGGTGGATCCATGTGTGGTCTGTGGGAAGAGCAGACATGCAATGACACTGATGGATCCATGTGTGGTCTGTGAGAAGAACTCACATCCAATGACTCTAGATGTGGTTCATGAAAAGAGCAGACATGCAATAACACTGGTGGATCCATGTGTGGTTCATGGGAAGAACACACATGCGATGACACTGGGTGGATCCATGTGTGGTTTATGGCAAGAACACACATGCAATGACACTGGGTGTGGTTCATGATATGGTTAGTGAGAAGAACACACATGCAATGACACTGGTGGATCCATGTGTGGTCTTTGGGAAGAACACACATGCAATGACACTGGATCCATGTGTGTTCTTGGGAAGAACACACATGCAATGACACTGGTGATGTGTGGTATGTGGGCAGAGCACACATGCAATCACACTAGTGGATCCATGCGTGGTTCATGGGAAGAACACACATCCAATGACACATGTGATATGTGGTCTGTGAGAAGAACACACATGTAATGACACTGGTGGATCCATGTGTGGTATGTGGGAAGCACAGACATGCAATGACACTGTGGATCCATGTGTGGTTCATGGGCAACACACATGCAATGACACTAGGTGTGGTTCATGATATGGTTTGTGAGAAGAACACACATGCAATGACACTGGTGGATCCATGTGTGGTGCCTGAGAACACACATGCAATGACACTGGGTGTGGTTCATGATATGGTTTGTGAGAAGAACACACATGCAATGACACTGGTGGATCCATGTGTGGTCTTTGGGAAGAACACACATGCAATGACACTGGATCCATGTGTGGTCTGTGAGAAGAACACACATCCAAGGACTCTAGATGTGGTTCATGAAAAGAGCAGACATGCAATGACACTGGTGGATCCATGTGTGGTTCATGGGAAGAGCAGACATGCGATGACACTGGGTGGATCCATGTGTGTTTCATGAGAAGTGCAGACATGCAATGACACTGGTGGATCCATGTGTGGTTCATGGGAAGAACACACATGCAATGACACTGGGTGTGGTTCATGATATGGTATGTGAGAAGAACACACATGCAATGACACTTGTGGATCCATGTGTGGTCTGTGAGAAGAACACACATGCAATGGCACTAGGTGTGGTTCATGATATGGTTTGTGAGAAGAACACACATGCAGTGACACTAGTGGATCCATGTGTGGTATTTGGGAAGAACACACATGCAATGACACTGGTGATATGTGGTCTATGAGAAGAACACAGATCCAATGACTAGTTGTGGTTCATGAAAAGAGCAAACATGCAATGACACTGGTGGATCCATGTGTGGTTCATGGCAAGAACACACATGCAATGACACTGGGTGTGGTTCATGATATGGTTAGTGAGAAGAACACACATGCAATGACACTGGGTGTGGTTCATTATATGGTTTGTGAGAAGAACACACATGCAATGACACTGATGGATCCATGTGTGGTCTTTGGGACGAACACACATGCAATGACACTAGATCCATGTGTGGTCTGTGAGAAGAACACACATCCAATGACTCTAGCTGTGGTTCATGAAAAGAGCAGACATGCAATGAGACTGGTGGATCCATGTGTGGTTCATGGGAATAGCAGACATGCAATGACACAGGTGATATGTGGTCTGTGAGAAGAACACACATGCAGTGACTCTAGCTGTGGTTAATGAAAAGAGCTAACATGCAATGACACCGGTGGATCCATGTGTGGTTCAAGGGAAGAACACACATGCAATGACACTGGGTGTGGTTCTTGATATGGTCTGTAAGAAGAACACACATGCAATGACACTAGTGGATCCATGTGTGGTCTGTGAGAAGAGCAGACATGCAATGACACCGGTGGATCCATGTGTGATTTGTGAGAAGAACACACATGCAATGACACTGGTGGATCCGTGTGTGGTCTTTGGGAAGAACACACATGCAATGACACTGGTGATATGTTGTCTGTGATAAGAACACACATCCAATGACTCTAGCTGTGGTTCATGAAAAGAGCAGACATGCAATGACACTGGTGGATCCATGTGTGGTTCATGCGAAGAACACACATGCAATGACATTGGTGGATCCATGTGTGGTGCTGGGAAGAAGCACATGCAATGACACTGGTGGATCCATGTGTGGTCTGTGAGAAGAACACACATCCAATGACTCTAGCTGTGGTTCATGAAAAGAGCAGACATGCAATAACACTGGTGGATCCATGTGTGGTTCATGGGAAGAACACACATGCGATGACACTGGGTGGATCCATGTGTGGTTTGTGAGAAGAACACACATGCAATGACACCGGTGGATCCATGTGTGGTTCATGGGAAGAACACACACGGAATGACTCTGGTGATATGTGGTTTGTGAAAAGAACAGACATCCAATGACTCTAGCTGTGGTTAATGAGAAGAGCGGACATGCAATGACACCAGTGGATCCATGTGTGGTTTGTGAGACGAACACACATGCAATGACACTTGGTGTGGTTCATGATATGATTTGTAAGAAGAACACATATCCAATGACTCTAGCTGTGGTTCATGAAAAGAGCATGCATGCGATGACTCTAGCTATGGTTCATGGGAAGAGCAGACATACAATGACACCGGTGATATGTCGTCAGTGAGAAGAACACACATGCGATGACACTGGTGGATCCATGTGTGGTTCATGGGAAGAACACACATGCAATGACACTGGTGATATGTGGTCTATGAGCAGAACACACATCCAATGACTCTGGCCGTGGTTCATGAAAAGAGCAGACATGCAATGACACAGGTGGACCCATGTGTGGTTCATGGGAAGAACACACATGCGATGACACTGGGTGGATCCATGTGTGGTTTGTGAGGAGAACACACATGCAATGACATCGGTGGATCCATGTGTGGTTCATGGGAAGAACACACATGCAATGACTCTGGTGATATGTGGATTGTGAAAAGAACAGACATGCAATGACTCTAGCTGTGGTTAATGAGAAGAGCAGACATGCAATGACACCGGTGGATCCATGTGTGGTTCATGGGAAGAGCAGACATACAATGACACTGGTTGATCCAAGTGTGGTTCATGGGAAGAACACACATGCAACGACACTGGTGGATCCATGTGTGGTCGGTGGGAAGAACACATGTGCAATGACACTGGTGGATCCATGTTTGGTTCATGGGAAGAACACACATACAATGACACTAGTGATATGTGGTCTGTGAGAAGAACACACATGCAATGCCACTGGTGGATCCATGTGTGGTATGTGGGAAGAGAAGACATGCAATGACACTGGTGGATCCATGTGTGGTTCATGGGAAGAACACACATGCAATGACAATGGGTGTGGTTCATGATATGGTTTGTGAGAAGAACACACATGCAATGACACTGGTGGATCCATGTGTGGCATGTGAGAAGAACACACATGCAATGACACTGGGTGTGGTTCATGATATGGTTTGTGAGAAGAACACACATGCAATGACACTGATGGATCCATGTGTGGTCTTTGGGAAGAACACACATGCAATGACACTGGTGATATGTGGTCTGTGAGAAGAACACACATCCAATGACTCTAGATGTGGTTCATGAAAAGAGCAGACATGCAATGACACTGGTGGATCCATGTGTGGTTCATGGGAAGAACACACATGCAATGACACTGGGTGTGGTTCATGATATGGTTTGTGAGAAGAACACACATGCAATGACACTGGTGGATCCATGTGTGGTCTTTGGGAAGAACAGACATGCAATGACACTGGTGATGTGTGGTATGTGGTAAGAGCAGACATGCAATGACACTGGTGGATCCATGTGTGGTTCATGGGAAAAACAAACATGCAATGACACTGGGTGTGGTTCATGATATGGTCCGTGAGAATAACACACATGAAATGACATTGGTGGATCCATGTGTGGACTGTGAGAAGAACACACATGCAATGACACTGGGTGTGGTACATGATATGGTTTGTGAGAAGAACACACATGAATGACACGGGTAGATCCATGTGTGATCTTTGGGAAGAACACACATGCAATGACACTGGATCCATGTGTGGTCTGTGAGAAGAACACACATCCAATGACTCTATCTCTGGTTCATGAAAAGAGCAGACATGCAATAACACTGGTGGATCCATGTGTGGTTCATGGGAAGAACACACATGCAATGACTCTAGTGATATGTGGTTTGTGAAAAGAACAGACATGCAATGACTCTAGTTGTGGTTAGTGAGAAGAACACACATGCAATGACACTGGGTGTGGTTCATGATATGGTTTGTGAGAAGAACACACATGCAATGACTCTAGTGGATCCATGTGTGGTTCATGGGAAGAACACACATGCAATGACACTGGGTGAGGTTCATGATATGGTTTGTGAGAAGAACACACATGCACTGACACTGGTGGATCCATGTGTGGTCTATGAGAAGAACACACATGCAATGACACTGGTGTGGTTCATGATATGGTTTGTTAGAAGAACACACATGCAATGACACTAGTGGATCCATGTGTGGTCTTTGGGAAGAAAACACATGCAATGACACTGGATCCATGTGTGGTCTGTGAGAAGAACACACATCCAATGACTCTAGCTGTGGTTCATGAAAAGAGCAGACATGCAATGACATTGGTGGATCCATGTGTGGTTCATGGGAAGAGCAGACATGCGATGACACTGGGTGGATCCATGTGTGGTTCATGGGAAGAGCAGACATGCGATGACACTGGGTGGATCCATGTGTGGTTCATGAGAAGAGCATACATGCAATGACACTGGTGGATCCATGTGTGGTTCATGGGAAGAACACACATGCAATGACACTGGGTGTGGTTCATGATATGATTTGTGAGAAGAACACACATGCAATGACACTGGTGGATCCATGTGTTGTCTATGATAAGAACACACATTCAATGACACTAGGTGTCATTCATGATTTGGTTTGTGAGAAGAACACACATGCAATGACACTGGGTGTGGTTCATCATATGGTTTGTGAGAAGAACACACATGCAATGACACTGATGGATCCATGTGTGGTCTTTGGGAAGAACACACATGCAATGACACTGGTGATATGTGGTCTGTGAGAAGAACACACATCCAATGACTCTAGATGTGGTTCATGAAAAGAGCAGACATGCAATGACACTGGTGGATCCATGTGTGGTTCATGGGAAGAACACACATGCAATGACACTGGGTGTGGTTCTCGATATGGTTTGTGAGAAGAACACACATGCAATGACACTGGTGGATCCATGTGTGGTCTTTCGGAAGAACACACATGCAATGACACTGGTGATGTGTGGTATGTGGGAAGAGCAGACATGCAATGACACTGGTGGATCCATGTGTGGTTCATGGGAAGAACAAACATGCAATGACACTGGGTGTGGTTCATGATATGGTCCGTGAGAAGAACACACATGAAATGACATTGGTGGATCCATGTGTGGACTGTGAGAAGAACACACATGCAATGACACTAGGTGTGGTTCATGATATGGTTTGTGAGAAGAACACACATGAATGACACGGGTGGATCCATGTGTGATCGTTTGGAAGAACACACATGCAATGACACTGGATCCATGTGTGGTCTGTGAGAAGAACACATATCCAATGACTCTATCTCTGTTTCATGAAAAGAGCAGACATGCAATGACACTGGTGGATCCATGTGTGGTTCATGGGAAGAACACACATGCAATGACTCTAGTGATATGTGGTTTGTGAAAAGAACAGACATGCAATGACTCTAGCTGTGGTTAGTGAGAAGAACACACATGCAATGACACTGGGTGTGGTTCATGATATGGTTTGTGAGAAGAACACACATGCAATGACTCTAGTGGATCCATGTGAGGTTCATGGGAAGAACACACATGCAATGACACTAGGTGAGGTTCATGATATGGTTTGTGAGAAGAACACACATGCAATGACACTGGTGGATCCATGTGTGGTCTGTGAGAAGAACACACATGCAATGACACTGGTGTGGTTCATGATATGGTTTGTGAGAAGAACACACATGCAATGACACTGGTGGATCCATGTGTGGTCTTTGGGAAGAACACACATGCAATGACACTGGATCCATGTGTGGTCTGTGAGAAGAACACACATCCAATGACTCTAGCTGTGGTTCATGAAAAGAGCAGACATGCAATGACATTGGTGGATCCATGTGTGGTTCATGGGAAGAGCAGACATGCGATGACACTGGGTGGATCCATGTGTGGTTCATGGGAAGAGCAGACATGCGATGACACTGGGTGGATCCATGTGTGGTTCATGAGAAGAGCATACATGCAATGACACTAGTGGATCCATGTGTGGTTCATGGGAAGAACACACATGCAATGACACTGGGTGTGGTTTATGATATGGTTTGTGAGAAGAACACACATGCAATGACACTAGTGGATCCATGCATTGTCTATGAGAAGAACACACATTCAATGACACTAGGTGTGGTTCATGATTTGGTTTGTGAGAAGAACACACATGCAATGACACTAGTGGATCCATGTGTGGTCTTTGGGAAGAACACACATGCAATGACACTGGTGATATGTCGTATGTGAGAAGAACACACATCCAATGACTCTAGATGTGGTTCATGAAAAGAGCAGACATGCAATGACACTGGTGGATCCATGTGTGGTTCATGGGAAGAACACACATGCAATGACACTGGGTGTGGTTCATGATATGGTTTGTGAGAAGAACACACATGCAATGACACTGGTGGATCCATGTGTGGTCTTTGGGAAGAACTCTAATGCAATGTCTCTGTGTATGTGTGGTATGTGGGAAGAGCAGACATGCAATGACACTGGTGGATCCATGTGTGGTTCATGGGAAGAACACACATGCAATGACACTGGGTGTGGTTCATGATATGGTTTGTGAGAATAACGCACATGCAATGACATTGGTGGATCCATGTGTGGTCTGTGAGAAGAACACACATGCAATGACACTGGGTGTGGTTCATGATATGGTTTGTGAGAAGAACACACATGCAATGACACGGGTGGATCCATGTGTGGTCTTTGGGAAGAACACACATGCAATGACACTGGATCCATGTGTGGTCTGTGAGAAGAACACACATCCAATGACTCTATCTCTGGTTCATGAAACTGCAGACATGCAATGACACTGGTGGATCCATGTGTGGTTCATGGGAAGAACACACGTGCAATGACTCTGGTGATATGTGGTTTGTGAAAAGAACAGACATGCAATGACTCTAGCTGTGGTTAGTGAGAAGAACACACATGCAATGAGACTGGGTTTGGTTCATGATATGGTTTGTGAGAAGAACACACATGATATGACTCTAGTGGATACATGTGTGGTTCATGGGAAGAACACACATGCAATGACACTGAGTGAGCTTCGTGATATGGTTTGTGAGAAGAACACACATGCAATGACACTGGTGGATCCATGTGTGGTCTGTGAGAAGAACACACATGCAATGACACTGGGTGTGGTTCATGATATGGTTTGTGAGAAGAACACACATGCAATGACACTGGTGGATCCATGTGTGGTCTTTGGGAAGAACACACATGCAATGACACTGGATCCATGTGTGGTCTGTGAGAAGAACACACATCCAATAACTCTAGCTGTGGTTCATGAAAAGAGCAGACATGCAATGACACTGTTGGATCCATGTGTGGTTCATGGGAAGATCAGACATGCGATGACACTGGGTGGATCCATGTGTGGTTCATGGGAAGAGCAGACATGCGATGTTACTGGGTGGATCCATGTGTGGTTCATCAGAAGAGCAGACATGCAATGACACTGGTGGATCCATGTGTGGTTCATGGGAAGAACACACATGCAATTACACTGGGTGTGGTTCATGATATGGTTTGTGAGAAGAACACACATGCATGACACTGGTGGATCCATGTGTTGTCTATGAGAAGAACACACATTCAATGACACTGGGTGTGGTTCATGATATGGTTTGTGAGAAGAACACACATGCAATGAAACTAGTGGATCCATGTGTGGTCTTTGGGAAGAACACACACGCAATGACACTTGTGATATGTGGTTTATGAGAAGAACACACATCCAATGACTCTAGCTGTGGTTCATGAAAAGAGCAGACATGCAATGACACTGGTGGATCCATGTGTGGTTCATGGGAAGAACACACATGCAATGACACTGGGTGTGCTTCATGATATGGTTAGTGAGAAGAACACACATGCAATGACCTTGATGGATCCATGTGTGGTCTTGGGAAGAACACACATGCAATGACACTGGTGATGTGTGGTATGTGGGAAGAGCACACATGCAATGGCACTGGTGGATCCATGTGTGGTTCATGGGAAGAACACACATGCAATGACACTAGGTGTGGTTCATGATATGGTCTGTGAGAAGAACACACATGCAATGACACTGGTGGATCCATGTGTGGTCTGTGAGAAGAACACACATGCAATGGCACTGGGTGTGGTTCATGATATGGTTTGTGAGAAGAACACACATGCAATGACACTGGTGGATCCATGTGTGGTCTTTGGGAAGAACACACATGCAATGACACTGGATCCATGTGTGGTCTATGAGAAGAACACACATGCAATGACTCTAGTTGTGGTTCATGAAACGAGCAGACATGCAATGACACTAGTGGATCCATGTGTGGTTCATGGGAAGAACAAACATGCAATGACTCTGGTGATATGTGGTTTGTGAAAAGAACAGACATGCAATGACTCTAGCTGTGGTTAGTGAGAAGAACACACATGCAATGACACGGGGTGTGGTTCATGATATGGTTTGTGAGAAGAACACACATGCAATGACTCTAGTGGATCCATGTGTGGTTCATGGGAAGAACACACATGCAATGATGATGACCCACAAGTATAGGGGGTGTATCGCAGTATTTTCGATAAGTGAGAGTGTCTAACCCAACGAGGAGCAGAAGGTGCTGGCTAGTGGTATGGATCAGGAATTCTCTGCAAATACTTAGCAAATGGATTTTTAGGGGTTTTCAATAAAGCAAGTAAACAAAGTACGAGTAAATAAAAGACAGTAGGAATAAATGCAGCGAGTGGCCCAATCCTTTATGCAGCAAAGGACAAGCCGTTTGTATTACTTAAGATGACCAAACGTTCTCGAGGACACATGGGAATACTGTCAAGTGCTTTCGCTTCATATAGTTGATTAATCTTCTCTAGCTTGCTAAGTGTTGTGTGGGTGAACCTGTGCTAATGTACCGCCCCATCCAAGACTAATACATACTTGTGATTATACCCCTTGCAAACATCCGTAAGTACAATAAAGTAATTAAGGTAGAAACCTAACCACAACTTTAAACTCTAAGACCCTTATGTCCCTTGTGCAATGGTTTCCTAACGGGGGTTCAGGTTTCTGTCACTCCGGCAACCTCTACGATTAGTAGCCAAATACACAATGCATTCCCCTAGGCCCATATAGGTGAAGTGTCATGTAGTCGACGTTCACATGACACCACTAGAAGAAGTACACCACAACTTAAATAACAATCTATTGAATCTTTCTCAACACAAGTCCACTACTAACAACAAGACTTCTCCCATGTCCTCAAGAACAAAATGAACCGCTCACAAGACATCATAAGGATCATGATCAGAGATGGAATAATGATGTATAACAATCTGAACATAAACAATAATTCAACAGTTCACTCAATAGCATCAACTACAAAGAATAATCAACACCGGGAAAGTTTCCCCTATGAACTATGCAAGATTCAACCCAATTGTTACAGCAATATGGAGATGGTGATGAGGGTGTTGATGGTGATGATGGTGATGATGATGATGATGATCCCGATGAAGTCCAGCTTGATGATGATGATGATGATGATGTGATGATCTCGAGGAAGAATTCCCGTGAAATCATTTGCGGAGAGATCTTCTCTCTCGGTGTTTTCCATGTGACGGAATCATTCTGTGGTCACTCCCCGAGTCTTAGGGTTTCGGGAGGTTGATATACGCCAGAGGGGAGAGGCTGGAGTGGGACAGGGCGACCACACCACTCCCAGGCGTGGCCGAGGCCTGCCCACGCCATGGGGTGGTGTGGGCCCCCTGTGGCCCACCACCACTCCATCTTCTGGCATCCTTAGTCTTCTGGAAAAATAGGATTTTCCATATATTTTCCCGGATTTTCTGATCTTCGCGAATTTTGTCTCCAAACAGCACCTTTTCAATCAGAATCCTGATTGCAGTGGTCCATGCTCCAAAAGTCATCAACCATGCAAAAATACATGAAATAACATAAGTATCACCTCTCAATACGAAATATATCAATGAATAATAGTGAATTAAGACATAGAATAGTGATACAAAATGGACGTATCAAATGACACTGGGTGAGGTTCATGATATGGTTTGTGAGAAGAACACACATGCAATGACACTGGTAGATCCATGTGTGGTCTGTGAGAAGAACACACATGCAATGACACTGGGTGTGGTTCATGATATGGTTTGTGAGAAGAACACACATGCAATGACACTGGTGGATCCATGTGTGGTCTTTGGGAAGAACACACGTGCAATGACACTAGATCCATGTGTGGTCTGTGAGAAGAACACACATCCAATGACTCTAGCTGTGGTTCATGAAAAGAGCTGACATGCAATGACACTGGTGGATCCATGTGTGGTTCATGAGAAGAGCTGACATGCAATGACACAGGTCATATGTGGTTTGTGAGAAAAACACACATGCAATGACTCTAGTTGTGGTTAATGAAAAGAGCTAACATGCAATGACACCGGTGGATCCATGTGTGGTTCAAGGGAAGAACACACAAGCAATGACACTGGGTGTGGTTCATGATATGGTCTGTGAGAAGAACACACATGCAATGACACTGGTGGATCCATGTGTGGTCTGTGAGAAGAGAAGACATGCAATGACACCGGTGGATCCATGTGTGACTTGTGAGAAGAACACACATGCAATGACACTGGTGGATCCATGTGTGGTCTTTGGGAAGAACACACATGCAATGACATTGGTGATATGTGGTCTGTGAGAAGAACACACATCCAATGACTCTAGCTATGGTTCATGAAAAGAGTAGACATGCAATGACACTGGTGGATCCATGTGTGGTTCATGGGAAGAACACACATGCAATGACACTAGTGGATCCATGTGTGGTCTGTGGGAAGAGCAGACATGCAATGACACTGGTGGATCCAAGTGTGGTCTGTGAGAAGAACACACATCCAATGACTCTAGCTGTGGTTCATGAAAAGAGCAGACATGCAATGACACTAGTGGATCCATGTGTGGTTCATGGGAAGAACACATATGCGATGACACTGGGTGGATCCATGTGTGGTTTGTGAGAAGAACACACATGAAATGACACCGGTGGATCCATGTTTGGTTCATGGGAAGAACACACATGCAATGACTCTGGTGATATGTGGTTTATGAAAAGAACAGCCATGCAATCACTCTAGCTGTGGTTAATGAGAAGAGCAGACATGCAATGACACCGGTGGATCCATGTGTGGTTTGTGAGAAGAACACACATGCAATGACACTAGGTGTGGTTCATGATATGTTTTGTAAGAAGAACACGCATCCAATGACTCTAGCTGTGGTTCATGAAAAGAGCATGCATGCGATGACTCTAGATGTGGTTCTTGGGAAGAGCAGACATACAATGACACCGGTGATATGTGGTCTGTGAGAAGAACACACATGCGATGACACTGGGGGATCCATGTGTGGTTCATGGGAAGAACACACATGCAATGACACTGGTGATATGTGGTCTGTGTGAAGAACACACATCCAATGACTCTAGCTGTGGTTCATGAAAAGAGCAGACATGCAATGACACAGTTGGATCCATGTGTGGTTCATGGGAAGAACACACATGCGATGACACTGGGTGGATCCATGTGTGGTTTGTGAGAAGAACGCACATGCAATGACACCAGTGGATCCATGTATGGTTCATGGGAAGAACACACATGCAATGAATCTGGTGATATGTGGTTTGTGAAAAGAACAGACATGCAATGACTCTAGGTGTGGTTAATGAGAAGAGCAGACATGCAATGACACCAGTGGATCCATGTGTGGTTCATGGGAAGAGCAGACATACAATGACACTGGTGGATCCACGTGTGGTTCATGGGAAGAACACAAATGCAACGACACTGTGTGTATCAATGTTTGGTTCATGGGAAGAGCACATGCGATGACACTGTGATATGTGGTGCATGAAAAGAACACACATGCAATGACACTGGTGGATCCATGTATGGTATGTGGAAAGAGTAGACATGCAATGACACTGGTGGATCCATGTGTGGTTCATGGGAAAAACACACATGCAATGACACTGGGTGTGGTTCATGATATGGTTTGTGAGAAGAACACACATGCAATGACATTGGTGGATCCATGTGTTGTCTGTGAGAAGAACATACATGCAATGACACTAGGTGTGGTTCATGATATGGTTTGTGAGAAGAACACACATGCAATGACACTTGTGGATCCATGTGTGGTCTTTGGGAAGAACACACATGCAATGACACTAGTGATATGTGGTCTGTGAGAAGAACACACATCCAATGACTAGCTGTGGTTCATGAAAAGCGGACATTACATGCAATGACACGGTGGGTCCATGTGTGGTTCATGGGAAGAACACACATGCAATGACACTGGGTGTGGTTCATGATATCGTTTGTGAGAAGAACACAAATGCAATGACACTGGTGGATCCATGTGTGGTCTTTGGGAAGAACACACATGCAATGACACTGGTGATGTGTGGTATGTTGGAAGAGCAGACATGCAATGACACTGGTGGATCCATGTGTGGTTCATGGGAAGAACACACATGCAATGACACTGGGTGTGGTTCATGATATGGTCCGTGAGAAGAACACACATGCAATGACACTAGTGGATCCATGTGTGGTCTGTGAGAAGAACACACATGCAATGACACTAGGTGTGGTTCATGATATGGTTTGTGAGAAGAACACACATGCAATGACACTGGTGGATCCATGTGTGGTCTTTGGGAAGAACACACATGCAATGACACTGGATCCATGTGTGGTCTGTGAAGAACACACATGCAATGACACTGGATCCATGTGTGGTCTGTGAGAAGAACACACATCCAATGACTCTAGCTGTGGTTAATGAAAAGAGCTAACATGCAATGACACCGGTGGATCCATGTGTGGTTCAAGGGAAGAACACACATGCAATGACACTGGGTGTGGTTCATGATATGGTCTGTGAGAAGAACACACATGCAATGACACTGGTGGATCCATGTGTGGTCTGTGAGAAGAGAAGACATGCAATGACATCGGTGGATCCATGTGTGACTTGTGAGAAGAACACACATGCAATGACACTGGTGGATCCATGTGTGGTCTTTGGGAAGAACGCACATGCAATGACACTGGAGATATGTGGTCTGTGAGAAGAACACACATCCAATGACTCTAGCTGTGGTCCATGAAAAGAGTAGACATGCAATGACACTGGTGGATCCATGTGTGGTTCATGGGAAGAACACACATGCGATGACACTGGGTGGATCCATGTGGTTTGTGAGAAGAACACACATGCAATGACACCGGTGGATCCATGTGTGGTTCATGGGAAGAACACACATGCAATGACTCTGGTGATATGTGGTTTATGAAAAGAATAGCCATGCAATGACTCTAGCTGTGGTTAATGAGAAGAGCAGACATGCAATGACACCGGTGGATCCATGTGTGGTTTGTGAGAAGAACACACATGCAATAACACTGGGTGTGGTTCATGATATGGTTTGTAAGAAGAACACACATCCAATGACTCTAGCTGTGGTTCATGAAAAGAGCATGCATGCGATGACTCTAGATGTGGTTCTTGGGAAGAGCAGACATACAATGACACGGGTGATATGTGGTCTGTGAGAAGAACACACATGCGATGACACTGGTGGATCCATGTGTGGTTCATGGGAAGAACACACATGCAATGACACTGGTGATATGTGGTCTGTGTGAAGAACACACATCCAATGACTCTAGCTGTGGTTCATGAAAAGAGCAGACATGCAATGACACAGTTGGATCCATGTGTGGTTCATGGGAAGAACACACATGCGATGACACTGGGTGGATCCATGTGTGGTTTGGGAGAATAACACACATGCAATGACACCGGTGGATCCATGTGTGGTTCATGGGAAGAACACACATGCAATGACTCTGGTGATATGTGGTTTGTGAAAAGAACAGACATGCAATGACTCTAGCTGTGGTTAATTAGAAGAGCAGACATGCAATGACACCAGTGGATCCATGTGTGGTTCATGGGAAGAGCAGACATACAATGACACTGGTGGATCCACGTGTGGTTCATGGGAAGAACACAAATGCAACGACACCGGTGGATCCATCTGTGGTCTGTGGGAAGAACACACATGCAATGACACTGGTGGATCCATGTTTGGTTCATGGGAAGAGCAGACATGCGATGACACAGGTGATATGTGGTCTGTGAAAAGAACACACATGCAATGACACTGGTGGATCCATGTATGGTATGTGGAAAGAGTAGACATGCAATGACACTGGTGGATCCATGTGTGGTTCATGGGAAAAACACACATGCAATGACACTGGGTGTGGTTCATGATATGGTTTGTGAGAAGAACACACATGCAATGACACTGGTGGATCCATGTGTTGTCTGTGAGAAGAACATACATGCAATGACACTAGGTGTGGTTCATGATATGGTTTGTGAGAAGAACACACATGCAATGACACTTGTGGATCCATGTGTGGTCTTTGGGAAGAACACACATGCAATGACACTAGTGATATGTGGTCTGTGAGAAGAACACACATCCAATGACTGTAGCTGTGGTTCATGAAAAGAGCAGACATGCAATGACACTGGTGGGTCCATGTGTGGTTCATGGGAAGAACACACATGCAATGACACTGGGTGTGGTTCATGATATCGTTTGTGAGAAGAACACACATGCAATGACACTGGTGGATCCATGTGTGGTCTTTGGGAAGAACACATGCAATGACACTGGTGATGTGTGGTATGTTGGAAGAAGCAGACATGCAATGACCTTTGGTGGATCCATGTGTGGTTCATGGGAAGAACACACATGCAATGACACTGGGTGTGGTTCATGATATGGTCGTGAGAAGAACACACATGCAATGACACTAGTGGATCCATGTGTGGCATGAGAAGAACACACATGCAATGACACTAGGTGTGGTTCATGATATGGTTTGTGAGAAGAACACACATGCAATGACACTGGTGGATCCATGTGTGGTCTTTGGGAAGAACACACATGCAATGACACTGGATCCATGTGTGGTCTGTGAAGAACACACATGCAATGACACTGGATCCATGTGTGGTCTGTGAGAAGAACACACATCCAATGACTCTAGCTGTGGTTAATGAAAAGAGCTAACATGCAATGACACCGGTGGATCCATGTGTGGTTCAAGGGAAGAACACACATGCAATGACACTGGGTGTGGTTCATGATATGGTCTGTGAGAAGAACACACATGCAATGACACTGGTGGATCCATGTGTGGTCTGTGAGAAGAGAAGACATGCAATGACATCGGTGGATCCATGTGTGACTTGTGAGAAGAACACACATGCAATGACACTGGTGGATCCATGTGTGGTCTTTGGGAAGAACGCACATGCAATGACACTGGAGATATGTGGTCTGTGAGAAGAACACACATCCAATGACTCTAGCTGTGGTCCATGAAAAGAGTAGACATGCAATGACACTGGTGGATCCATGTGTGGTTCATGGGAAGAACACACATGCGATGACACTGGGTGGATCCATGTGTGGTTTGTGAGAAGAACACACATGCAATGACACCGGTGGATCCATGTGTGGTTCATGGGAAGAACACACATGCAATGACTCTGGTGATATGTGGTTTATGAAAAGAATAGCCATGCAATGACTCTAGCTGTGGTTAATGAGAAGAGCAGACATGCAATGACACCGGTGGATCCATGTGTGGTTTGTGAGAAGAACACACATGCAATAACACTGGGTGTGGTTCATGATATGGTTTGTAAGAAGAACACACATCCAATGACTCTAGCTGTGGTTCATGAAAAGAGCATGCATGCGATGACTCTAGATGTGGTTCTTGGGAAGAGCAGACATACAATGACACGGGTGATATGTGGTCTGTGAGAAGAACACACATGCGATGACACTGGTGGATCCATGTGTGGTTCATGGGAAGAACACACATGCAATGACACTGGTGATATGTGGTCTGTGTGAAGAACACACATCCAATGACTCTAGCTGTGGTTCATGAAAAGAGCAGACATGCAATGACACAGTTGGATCCATGTGTGGTTCATGGGAAGAACACACATGCGATGACACTGGGTGGATCCATGTGTGGTTTGGGAGAATAACACACATGCAATGACACCGGTGGATCCATGTGTGGTTCATGGGAAGAACACACATGCAATGACTCTGGTGATATGTGGTTTGTGAATAGAACAGACATGCAATGACTCTAGCTGTGGTTAATTAGAAGAGCAGACATGCAATGACACGGGTGGATCCATGTGTGGTTCATGGGAAGAAGCGGACATACAATGACACTGGTGGATCCATGTGTGGTTCTTGTGAAGAACACACATGCAACGACACCGGTGGATCCATGTGTGGTCTGTGGGAAGAACACACATGCAATGACACTGGTGGATCCATGTTTGGTTCATGGGAAGAGCAGACATGCGATGACACAGGTGATATGTGGTCTGTGAGAAGAACACACATGCAATGACACTGGTGGATCCATGTGTGGTATGTGGAAAGAGCAGACATGCAATGACACTGGTGGATCCATGTGTGGTTCATGGGAAGAACACACATGCAATGACACTAGGTGTGGTTCATGATATTGTTTGTGAGAAGAACACACATGCAATGACACTGGTGGATCCATGTGTGGTCTGTGAGAAGAACACACATGCAATGACACTGGGTGTGGTTCATGATATGGTTTGTGAGAAGAACACACATGCAATGACACTTGTGGATCCATGTGTGGTCTTTGGGAAGAACACACATGCAATGACACTGGTGATTTGTGTGGTCATGAGAAGAACACACATCCAATGACTCTAGCTGTGGTTCATGAAAGAAGCGGGACATGCAATGACACTGGTGGATCCATGTGTGGTTCATGGGAAGAACACACATGCAATGACACTGGGTGTGGTTCATGATATGGTTCGTGAGAAGAACACACATACAATGACACTGGTGGATCCATGTGTGGTCTTTGGGAAGAACACACATGCAATGACACTAGTGATGTGTGGTATGTTGGAAGAGCAGACATGCAATGAGACTGGTGGATCCATGTTTGATTCATGGGAAGAACACACATGCAATGACACGGTGTGGTTCATGATATGGTCGTGAGAAGAACACACATGCAATGACACTGGTGGATCCATGTGTGGTCTGTGAGAAGAACACACATGCAATGACACTGTGTGTGGTTCATGATATGGTTTGTGAGAAGAACACACATGCAATGACACTAGTGGATCCATTTGTGGTCTTTGTGAAGAACACACATGCAATGACCTTTGGATACATTTGTGGTCTTTGAGAAGAACACACATCCAATGACTCTAGCTGTGGTTAATGAAAAGAGCTAACATGCAATGACACCGGTGGATCCATCTGTGGTTCAAGGGAAGAACACACATGCAATGACACTGGCTGTGGTTCATGATATGGTCTGTGAGAAGAACACACATGCAATGACACTGGTGGATCCATGTGTGGTCAGTGAGAAGACAAGACATGCAATGACACCGGTGGATCCATGTGTGACTTGTGAGAAGAACACACATGCAATGACACTGGTGGATCCATGTGTGGTCTTTGGGAAGAACACACATGCAATGACACTTTTGATATGTGGTCTGTGACAAGAATACACATCCAATGACTCTAGCTGTGGTTCATGAAAAGCGGACATGGAATGACACTGTGGATCCATGTGTGGTTTATGGGAAGAACACACATGCAATGACACGGTGGATCCATGTGTGGTGCAAGCAGAAGAATGACACATGCAATGATCCATGTGTGGTTCATGTGTGAGAAGAACACACATCCAATGACTCTAGCTGTGGTTCATGAAAGAGCAGACATGCAATGACACTGGTGGATCCATGTGTGGTTCATGGGAAGAACACACATGCGATGACACTGGGTGGATCCATGTGTGGTTTGTGAGAAGAACACACATGCAATGACACCGGTGGATCCATGTGTGGTTCATGGGAAGAACACACATGCAATGACTCGTGATATGTGGTTTATGAAAAGAATAGCCATGCAATGACTCTAGCTGTGGTTAATGAGAAGAAGCGGACATGCAATGACACGGTGGATCCATGTGTGGTTTGTGAGAAGAACACATGCAATGACAGGTGTGGTTCATGATATGGTTTGTAAGAAGAACACACATGCAATGACTCTAGGCTGTGGTTCATGAAAAGATATGCATGCGATGACTCTAGATGTGGTTCTTGGGAAGAAGCGGACATACAATGACTACGGTGATATGTGGTGAGAAGAACACACATGCGATGACTGGTGGATCCATGTGTGGTTCATGGGAAGAACACACATGCAATGACACTGGTGATACGTGGTGCAGAACAACACACATCCAATGACTCTAGCTGTGGTTCATGAAAAGAGCAGACATGCAATGACACAGTTGGATCCATGTGTGGTTCATGGGAAGAACATACATGCAATGACACTGGTGGTTCCATGTGTGGTTCATGGGAAGAACACACATGCGATGACACAGTGATATGTGGTCTGTGAAAAGAACACACATGCAATGACACTGGTGGATCCATGTATGGTATGTGGAAAGAGTAGACATGCAATGACACTGGTGGATCCATGTGTGGTTCATGGGAAAAACACACATGCAATGACACTGGGTGTGGTTCATGATATGGTTTGTGAGAAGAACACACATGCAATGACACTGGTGGATCCATGTGTTGTCTGTGAGAAGAACATATATGCAATGACACTAGGTGTGGTTCATGATATGGTTTGTGAGAAGAACACACATGCAATGACACTTGTGGATCCATGTGTGGTCTTTGGGAAGAACACACATGCAATGACACTAGTGATATGTGGTCTGTGAGAAGAACACACATCCAATGACTGTAGCTGTGGTTCATGAAAAGAGCAGACATGCAATGACACTGGTGGGTCCATGTGTGGTTCATGGGAAGAACACACATGCGATGACACTGGGTGGATCCATGTGTGGTTTGTGAGAAGAACACACATGCAATGACACCGGTGGATCCATGTGTGGTTCATGGGAAGAACACACATGCAATGACTCTGGTGATATGTGGTTTATGAAAAGAATAGCCATGCAATGACTCTAGCTGTGGTTAATGAGAAGAGCAGACATGCAATGACACCGGTGGATCCATGTGTGGTTTGTGAGAAGAACACACATGCAATAACACTGGGTGTGGTTCATGATATGGTTTGTAAGAAGAACACACATCCAATGACTCTAGCTGTGGTTCATGAAAAGAGCATGCATGCGATGACTCTAGATGTGGTTCTTGGGAAGAGCAGACATACAATGACACGGGTGATATGTGGTCTGTGAGAAGAACACACATGCGATGACACTGGTGGATCCATGTGTGGTTCATGGGAAGAACACACATGCAATGACACTGGTGATATGTGGTCTGTGTGAAGAACACACATCCAATGACTCTAGCTGTGGTTCATGAAAAGAGCAGACATGCAATGACACAGTTGGATCCATGTGTGGTTCATGGGAAGAACACACATGCGATGACACTGGGTGGATCCATGTGTGGTTTGGGAGAATAACACACATGCAATGACACCGGTGGATCCATGTGTGGTTCATGGGAAGAACACACATGCAATGACTCTGGTGATATGTGGTTTGTGAAAAGAACAGACATGCAATGACTCTAGCTGTGGTTAATTAGAAGAGCAGACATGCAATGACACCAGTGGATCCATGTGTGGTTCATGGGAAGAGCAGACATACAATGACACTGGTGGATCCATGTGTGGTTCATGGGAAGAACACACATGCAACGACACCGGTGGATCCATGTGTGGTCTGTGGGAAGAACACACATGCAATGACACTGGTGGATCCATGTTTGGTTCATGGGAAGAGCAGACATGCGATGATATGTGGTGGATATGTGAGAAGAACACACATGCAATGACACTGGTGGATCCATGTGTGGTATGTGGAAAGAGGACATGCAATGACATCGGTGGATCCATGTGTGGTTCATGGGAAGAACACACATGCAATGACACTAGGTGTGGTTCATGATATTGTTTGTGAGAAGAACACACATGCAATGACACTGGTGGATCCATGTGTGGTCTGTGAGAAGAACACACATGCAATGACACTGGGTGTGGTTCATGATATGGTTTGTGAGAAGAACACACATGCAATGACACTTGTGGATCCATGTGTGGTCTTTGGGAAGAACACACATGCAATGACACTGGTGATTTGTGGTCTGTGAGAAGAACACACATCCAATGACTCTAGCTGTGGTTCATGAAAAGAGCAGACATGCAATGACACTGGTGGATCCATGTGTGGTTCATGGGAAGAACACACATGCAATGACACTGGGTGTGGTTCATGATATGGTTCGTGAGAAGAACACACATACAATGACACTGGTGGATCCATGTGTGGTCTTTGGGAAGAACACACATGCAATGACACTAGTGATGTGTGGTATGTTGGAAGAGCAGACATGCAATGACACTGGTGGATCCATGTGTGATTCATGGGAAGAACACACATGCAATGACACTGGGTGTGGTTCATGATATGGTCCGTGAGAAGAACACACATGCAATGACACTGGTGGATCCATGTGTGGTCTGTGAGAAGAACACACATGCAATGACACTGGGTGTGGTTCATGATATGGTTTGTGAGAAGAACACACATGCAATGACACTAGTGGATCCATGTGTGGTCTTTGGGAAGAACACACATGCAATGACACTGGATACATGTGTGGTCTATGAGAAGAACACACATCCAATGACTCTAGCTGTGGTTAATGAAAAGAGCTAACATGCAATGACACCGGTGGATCCATCTGTGGTTCAAGGGAAGAACACACATGCAATGACACTGGCTGTGGTTCATGATATGGTCTGTGAGAAGAACACACATGCAATGACACTGGTGGATCCATGTGTGGTCAGTGAGAAGACAAGACATGCAATGACACCGGTGGATCCATGTGTGACTTGTGAGAAGAACACACATGCAATGACACTGGTGGATCCATGTGTGGTCTTTGGGAAGAACACACATGCAATGACACTGGTGATATGTGGTCTGTGAGAAGAATACACATCCAATGACTCTAGCTGTGGTTCATGAAAAGAGCAGACATGGAATGACACTGGTGGATCCATGTGTGGTTTATGGGAAGAACACACATGCAATGACACTGGTGGATCCATGTGTGGTCTGTGGGAAGAGCAGACATGCAATGACACTGGTGGATCCATGTGTGGTCTGTGAGAAGAACACACATCCAATGACTCTAGCTGTGGTTCATGAAAAGAGCAGACATGCAATGACACTGGTGAATCCATGTGTGGTTCATGGGAAGAACACACATGCGATGACACTGGGTGGATCCATGTGTGGTTTGTGAGAAGAACACACATGCAATGACACCGGTGGATCCATGTGTGGTTCATGGGAAGAACACACATGCAATGACTCTGGTGATATGTGGTTTATGAAAAGAATAGCCATGCAATGACTCTAGCTGTGGTTAATGAGAAGAGCAGACATGCAATGACACCGGTGGATCCATGTGTGGTTTGTGAGAAGAACACGCATGCAATGACACTGGGTGTGGTTCATGATATGGTTTGTAAGAAGAACACACATCCAATGACTCTAGCTGTGGTTCATGAAAAGATATGCATGCGATGACTCTAGATGTGGTTCTTGGGAAGAGCAGACATACAATGACTACGGTGATATGTGGTATGTGAGAAGAACACACATGCGATGACACTGGTGGATCCATGTGTGGTTCATGGGAAGAACACACATGCAATGACACTGGTGATACGTGGTCTGTGTGAACAACACACATCCAATGACTCTAGCTGTGGTTCATGAAAAGAGCAGACATGCAATGACACAGTTGGATCCATGTGTGGTTCATGGGAAGAACATACATGCAATGACACTGGTGGATCCATGTTTGGTTCATGGGAAGAGCAGACATGCGATGACACAGGTGATATGTGGTCTGTGAAAAGAACACACATGCAATGACACTGGTGGATCCATGTATGGTATGTGGAAAGAGTAGACATGCAATGACACTGGTGGATCCATGTGTGGTTCATGGGAAAAACACACATGCAATGACACTGGGTGTGGTTCATGATATGGTTTGTGAGAAGAACACACATGCAATGACACTGGTGGATCCATGTGTTGTCTGTGAGAAGAACATACATGCAATGACACTAGGTGTGGTTCATGATATGGTTTGTGAGAAGAACACACATGCAATGACACTTGTGGATCTATGTGTGGTCTTTGGGAAGAACACACATGCAATGACACTAGTGATATGTGGTCTGTGAGAAGAACACACATCCAATGACTGTAGCTGTGGTTCATGAAAAGAGCAGACATGCAATGACACTGGTGGGTCCATGTGTGGTTCATGGGAAGAACACACATGCAATGACACTGGGTGTGGTTCATGATATCGTTTGTGAGAAGAACACACATGCAATGACACTGGTGGATCCATGTGTGGTCTTTGGGAAGAACACACATGCAATGACACTGGTGATGTGTGGTATGTTGGAAGAGCAGACATGCAATGACACTGGTGGATCCATGTGTGGTTCATGGGAAGAACACACATGCAATGACACTGGGTGTGGTTCATGATATGGTCCGTGAGAAGAACACACATGCAATGACACTAGTGGATCCATGTGTGGTTCACGAGAAGAACACACATGCAATGACACTAGGTGTGGTTCATGATATGGTTTGTGAGAAGAACACACATGCAATGACACTGGTGGATCCATGTGTGGTCTTTGGGAAGAACACACATGCAATGACACTGGATCCATGTGTGGTCTTTGAAGAACACACATGCAATGACACTGGATCCATGTGTGGTGAGAAGAACACACATCCACTGACTCTAGCTGTGGTTAGTGACAAGAGCTCACATGCAATGACACCGGTGGATCCATGTGTGGTTCAAGGGAAGAACACACATGCAATGACACTGGGTGTGGTTCATGATATGGTCTGTGAGAAGAACACACATGCAATGACACTGGTGGTTCAATGTTTGGTATTTGTGATGAGAAGACATGCAATGACAGCGGTGGATCAATGTGTGTCTTGTGAGAAGAACACACATGCAATGACACTGGTGGATCCATGTGTGGTCTTTGGGAAGAACGCACATGCAATGACACTGGAGATATGTGGTCTGTGAGAAGAACACACATCCAATGACTCTAGCTGTGGTCCATGAAAAGAGTAGACATGCAATGACACTGGTGGATCCATGTGTGGTTCATGGGAAGAACACATATCACGATGACAGGTGGATCCATGTGTGGTTTGTGAGAAGAACACACATGCAATGACACAGTGGATCCATGTGTGGTTCATGGGAAGAACACACATGCAATGACTCTGGTGATATGGTTTATGAAAAGAATAGCCATGCAATGACTCTAGCTGTGGTTAATGAGAAGAGCGGACATGCAATGACACGGTGGATCCATGTGTGGTTTGTGAGAAGAACACACAAGCAATAACACACCGTGAGTTTCATGATATGGTATGTAAGAAGAAAACACATCCAATGACTCTAGCTGAGTTACATGAAAAGAGCAAGCATGCGAAGACTCTAGATGTGGTACTTGGGAAGAGCGGACATACAATGACACGGGTGATATGTGTGGTCTGGAGAAGAACACATGCTATGACACTGGTGGATCCATGTGTGGTTCATGGGAAGAACACACATGCAATGACACTGGTGATATGTGGTCTGTGTGAAGAACACACATCCAATGACTCTAGCTGTGGTTCATGAAAAGAGCAGACATGCAATGACACAGTTGGATCCATGTGTGGTTCATGGGAAGAACACACATGCGATGACACTGGGTGGATCCATGTGTGGTTTGGGAGAATAACACACATGCAATGACACCGGTGGATCCATGTGTGGTTCATGGGAAGAACACACATGCAATGACTCTGGTGATATGTGGTTTGTGAAAAGAACAGACATGCAATGACTCTAGCTGTGGTTAATTAGAAGAGCAGACATGCAATGACACCAGTGGATCCATGTGTGGTTCATGGGAAGAGCAGACATACAATGACACTGGTGGATCCATGTGTGGTTCATGGGAAGAACACACATGCAAACACACCGGTGGATCCATGTGTGGTCTGTGGGAAGAACACACATGCAATGACACTGGTGGATCCATGTTTGGTTCATGGGAAGAGCAGACATGCGATGACACAGGTGATATGTGGTCTGTGAGAAGAACACACATGCAATGACACTGGTGGATCCATGTGTGGTATGTGGAAAGAGCAGACATGCAATGACACTGGTGGATCCATGTGTGGTTCATGGGAAGAACACACATGCAATGACACTAGGTGTGGTTCATGATATTGTTTGTGAGAAGAACACACATGCAATGACACTGGTGGATCCATGTGTGGTCATGGGAAGAACACACATGCAATGACACTGGGTGTGGTTCATGATATGGTTTGTGAGAAGAACACACATGCAATGACACTTGTGGATCCATGTGTGGTCTTTGGGAAGAACACACATGCAATGACACTGGTGATTTGTGGTCTGTGAGAAGAACACACATCCAATGACTCTAGCTGTGGTTCATGAAAAGAGCAGACATGCAATGACACTGGTGGATCCATGTGTGGTTCATGGGAAGAACACACATGCAATGACACTGGGTGTGGTTCATGATATGGTTCGTGAGAAGAACACACATACAATGACACTGGTGGATCCATGTGTGGTCTTTGGGAAGAACACACATGCAATGACACTAGTGATGTGTGGTATGTTGGAAGAGCAGACATGCAATGACACTGGTGGATCCATGTGTGATTCATGGGAAGAACACACATGCAATGACACTGGGTGTGGTTCATGATATGGTCCGTGAGAAGAACACACATGCAATGACACTGGTGGATCCATGTGTGGTCTGTGAGAAGAACACACATGCAATGACACTGGGTGTGGTTCATGATATGGTTTGTGAGAAGAACACACATGCAATGACACTAGTGGATCCATGTGTGGTCTTTGGGAAGAACACACATGCAATGACACTGGATCCATGTGTGGTCTATGAGAAGAACACACATCCAATGACTCTAGCTGTGGTTAATGAAAAGAGCTAACATGCAATGACACCGGTGGATCCATCATGGTTCAAGGGAAGAACACACATGCAATGACACTGGCTGTGGTTCATGATATGGTCTGTGAGAAGAACACACATGCAATGACACTGGTGGATCCATGTGTGGTCAGTGAGAAGACAAGACATGCAATGACACCGGTGGATCCATGTGTGACTTGTGAGAAGAACACACATGCAATGACACTGGTGGATCCATGTGTGGTCTTTGGGAAGAACACACATGCAATGACACTGGTGATATGTGGTCTGTGAGAAGAATACACATCCAATGACTCTAGCTGTGGTTCATGAAAAGAGCAGACATGGAATGACACTGGTGGATCCATGTGTGGTTTATGGGAAGAACACACATGCAATGACACTGGTGGATCCATGTGTGTGGTCTGGGAAGACCAGACATGCATTGACACTTGTGGATCCATGTGTGGTCTGTGAGAAGAACACACATCCAATGACTCTAGCTGTGGTTCATGAAAAGAGCAGACATGCAATGACACTGGTGGATCCATGTGTGGTTCATGGGAAGAACACACATGCGATGACACTGGGTGGATCCATGTGTGGTTTGTGAGAAGAACACACATGCAATGACACCGGTGGATTCATGTGTGGTTCATGGGAAGAACACACATGCAATGACTCTGGTGATATGTGGTTTATGAAAAGAATAGCCATGCAATGACTCTAGCTGTGGTTAATGAGAAGAGCAGACATGCAATGACACCGGTGGATCCATGTGTGGTTTGTGAGAAGAACACGCATGCAATGACACTGGGTGTGGTTCATGATATGGTTTGTAAGAAGAACACACATCCAATGACTCTAGCTGTGGTTCATGAAAAGATATGCATGCGATGACTCTAGATGTGGTTCTTGGGAAGAGCAGACATACAATGACTACGGTGATATGTGGTCTGTGAGAAGAACACACATGCGATGACACTGGTGGATCCATGTGTGGTTCATGGGAAGAACACACATGCAATGACACTTTGGTGATCGTGGTGCGTGTGAACAACACACATCCAATGACTCTAGCTGTGGTTCATGAAAAGAGCAGACATGCAATGACACAGTTGGATCCATGTGTGGTTCATGGGAAGAACATACATGTGATGACACTAGGTGGATCCATGTGTGGTTTGTGAGAAGAACACACATGCAATGACACCGGTGGATCCATGTGTGGTTCATGGGAAGAACACACATGCAATGACTCTGGTGATATGTGGTTTGTGAAAAGAACAGACATGCAATGACTCTAGCTGTGGTTAATGAGAAGATCAGACATGCAATGACACTGGTGGATCCATGTGTGGTCTTTGGGAAGAACACACATTCAATGACACTGGATCCATGTGTGGTCTGTGAGAAGAACACACATTCAATGACTCTAGTTGTGGTTCATGAAAAGAGCAAACATGCAATGACACTGGTGGATCCATGTGTGGTTCATGGGAAGAACACACATGCAATGACACTGGCTGTGGTTCATGATATGGTCTGTGAGAAGAACACACATGCAATGACACTGGTGGATCCATGTGTGGTCAGTGAGAAGACAAGACATGCAATGACACCGGTGGATCCATGTGTGACTTGTGAGAAGAACACACATGCAATGACACTGGTGGATCCATGTGTGGTCTTTGGGAAGAACACACATGCAATGACACTGGTGATATGTGGTCTGTGAGAAGAATACACATCCAATGACTCTATCTGTGGTTCATGAAAAGAGCAGACATGCAATGACACTGGTGGATCCATGTGTGGTTTATGGGAAGAACACACATGCAATGACACTGGTGGAACCATGTGTGGTCTGTGGGAAGAGCAGACATGCAATGACACTGGTGGATCCATGTGTGGTCTGTGAGAAGAACACACATCCAATGACTCTAGCTGTGGTTCATGAAAAGAGCAGACATGCAATGACACTGGTGGATCCATGTGTGGTTCATGGGAAGAACACACATGCGATGACACTGGGTGGATCCATGTGTGGTTTGTGAGAAGAACACACATGCAATGACCGGTGGATCCATGTGTGGTTCATCGGAAGAACACACATGCAATGACTCAGTGATATGTGGTTTATGAAAAGAATAGCCATGCAATGACTCTAGCTGTGGTTAATGAGAAGAGCAGACATGCAATGACACCGGTGGATCCATGTGTGGTTTGTGAGAAGAACACACATGCAATGACACTGGGTGTGGTTCATGATATGGTTTGTAAGAAGAACACACATCCAATGACTCTAGCTGTGGTTCATGAAAAGATATGCATGCGATGACTCTAGATGTGGTTCTTGGGAAGAGCAGACATACAATGACTACGGTGATATGTGGTCTGTGAGAAGAACACACATGCGATGACACTGGTGGATCCATGTGTGGTTCATGGGAAGAACACACATGCAATGACACTGGTGATACGTGGTCTGTGTGAAGAACACACATCCAATGACTCTAGCTGTGGTTCATGAAAAGAGCAGACATGCAATGACACAGTTGGATCCATGTGTGGTTCATGGGAAGAACATACATGTGATGACACTAGGTGGATCCATGTGTGGTTTGTGAGAAGAACACACATGCAATGACACCGGTGGATCCATGTGTGGTTCATGGGAAGAACACACATGCAATGACTCTGGTGATATGTGGTTTGTGAAAAGAACAGTCATGCAATGACTCTAGCTGTGGTTAATGAGAAGATCAGACATGCAATGACACCAGTGGATCCATGTGTGGTTCATGGGAAGAGCAGACATACAATGACACTGGTGGATCCATGTGTGGTTCATGGGAAGAACACACATGCAACGACACCGATGGATCCATGTGTGGTCTGTGGGAAGAACACACATGCAATGACACTGGTGGATCCAAGTTTGGTTCATGGGAAGAGCAGACATGCGATGACACAGGTGATATGTGGTCTGTGAGAAGAACACACATGCAATGACACTTGTGGATCCATGTGTGGTATGTGGAAAGAGCAGACATGCAATGACACTGGTGGATCCATGTGTGGTTCATGGGAAGAACACACATGCAATGATACTGGGTGTGGTTCATGATACGGTTTGTGAGAAGAACACACATGCAATGACACTGGTGGATCCATGTGTGGTCTTTGGGAAGAACACACATGCAATGACACTGGTGATGTGTGGTATGTGGGAAGAGCAGACATGCAATGACACTGGTGGATCCATGTGTGGTTCATGGGAAGAGCAGACATGCAATGACACTGGTGGATCCATGTGTGGTTCATGGGAAGAACACCCATGCAATGACACTGGGTGTGGTTCATGATATGGTTTGTGAGAAGAACACACATGCAATGACACTGGTGGATCCATGTGTGGTCTGTGAGAAGAACACACATGCAATGACACTGGGTGTGGTTCATGATATGGTTTGTGAGAAGAACACACATGCAATGACACTTGTGGATCCATGTGTGGTCTTTGGGAAGAACACACATGCAATGACACTGGTGATATGTGGTCTGTGAGAAGAACACACATACAATGACTCTAGCTGTGGTTCATGAAAAGAGTAGACATGCAATGACACTAGTGAATCCATGTGTGGTTCATGGGAAGAACACACATGCAATGACACTGGGTGTGGTTCATGATATGGTTTGTGAGAAGAACACACATGCAATGACACTGGTGGATCCATGTGTGGTCTTTCGGAAGAACACACATGCAATGACACTGGGTGTGGTTCATGATATGGTTTGTGAGAAGAACACACATGCAATGACACTTGTGGATCCATGTGTGGTCTGTGAGAAGAACACACATGCAATGACACTGGGTGTGGTTCATGATATGGTTTGTGAGAAGAACACACATGCAATGACACTGGTGGATCCATGTGTGGTCTTTTGGAAGAACACACATGCAATGACACTGGATCCATGTGTGGTCTGTGAGAAGAACACACATCCAATGACTCTAGCTGTGGTTCATGAAAAGAGCAGACATGCAATGACACTTGTGGATCCATGTGTGGTTCATGGGAAGAACACACATGAAATGACTCTGGTGATATGTGGTTTGTGAAAAGATAAGACATGCAATGACTCTAGCTGTGGTTAGTGAGAAGAACACACATGCAATGACACTGGGTGTGGTTCATGATATGGTTTGTGAGAAGAACACACATGCAATGACTCTAGTGGATCCATGTGTGGTTCATGGGAAGAACACACCTGCAATGACACTGGGTGAGGTTCATGATATGGTTTATGAGAAGAACACACATGCAATGACACTGGTCGATCCATGTGTGGTCTGTGAGAAGAACACACATGCAATGACACTGGGTGTGGTTCATGATATGGTTTGTGACAAGAACACACATGCAATGACACTGGTGGATCCATGTGTGGTCTTTGGGAAGAACACACATGCAATGACACTGGATCCATGTGTGGTCTGTGAGAAGAACACACATCCAATGACTCTAGCTGTGGTTCATGAAAAGAGCACACATGCAATGACACTGGTGGATCCATGTGTGGTTCATGGGAAGAGCAGACATGCGATGACACTGGGTGGATCCATGTGTGGTTCATGAGAAGAGCAGACATGCAATGACACTGGGTGTGGTTCATGATATGGTTCATGAGAAGAACACACATGCAATGACACCGGTGGATCCATGTGTGGTTCATGGGAAGAACACACATGCAATGGCTCTGGTGATATGTGGTTTGTGAAAAGAACAGGCATGCAATGACTCTAGGTTTGATTAGTGAGAAGAACACACATGCAATGACACTGGGTGTGGTCATGATATGGTTTGTGAGAAGAACACACATGCAATGACACTGGTGGATCCATGTGTGGTCTTTGGGAAGAACACACATGCAATGACACTGGTGATATGTGGTATGTGAGAAGAACACACATCCAATGAACTCTTGTGGATCTATCTTGGCATAATTTGATGTATGCCATGATGTATTTCATTGTGCAAGACACTCACTTTCCATTTTTATACTACTCAGTATCACCCTTGGTTTTATGTGGTACTACTCAGTTTTGCCCTCCCTCTCCCCTCTCTCTATCTTTCGTAGAAGCACAAATCTGTGCTCACCCTGTCTGCTACTTCCTGATTGGTTATCACAGTTGTCATGCGGATCGTGCGCACCAGCCGTTGATTCTGTGCGATCCAACGATGATCGTTGCACACGTCGTGCCCTTCACGACAAATGTGAAAGACAGACGTCTCCCTCAGCGAGACTTCTACAAGAAGGAACACGATGCCATCCATGGAAAAAGTCGTCGAGCGGTCATGTCATGTTTAATCAAGTCTAAAAAGCCTACTACTGCTACTACTATGCCACAACGCATGCGTCATCGAATGCACGGTCGTCGATGGACAGCTGCAATTTATTGCCACTTGATTTTAATAAGACATATCCCATTTTTACGCATCGGCTCTCAATCGCCAAATTTAGGGCCGTGTCAAACATCGTACATAGAAATTGTGTGTGCGCCCTTTGCATGCGGCTCAATACAGAACTGCCATGCATGGCCCCGGAAAAAACGTGACATACTGTGCGCGTATCGCGGTGCTGCAGTCTGATCGGCCTGCAGCGCGTTGCGGTGGCAGAACGTGCCTTGCTTCTATCCACCTTAGCTATAGAGCCCCTCTCCGCACACCCACTCCCACTCTCGCTCACTGTCCCCATGCAACCCTCTCAACTGTTCCACCAGCATCCGCAAACTCCCGAGAATACCCCGTCCGTGCTGGTGATGGCCGAGGAGGATAAGGTGGCCATCGTCGCCTCCGTGGCCACCGGCGAGGAGGCCCCCGTCTCCTCTCCGGTCCCCCTCGACGCATTGAAAGCAGCCGCTGTCCCTGTCTAGGCCCCAGTGGAGCCATCGATGGCATCCGCCGTTCCCGTCCAGGCCCCATCCCAACTACCGACGGAGACACCGAAGAGGAGCCCCCCGCCAGCGAGGAGGCCCCCGCCGGTCACAAGTAGATCACACACTTCTTGGGCACCTATGATCCAGATAAGTACATCGCTCCGCTAAAACCCTACGACACCGGCATCGATGACCTATGGTCGGAGGTAACTTGGGTTTGCTCCCCTTCCCTGGTTCTTCTACCGTTTGTTAGAAATAATGGCCTAATCTATTTAAAATTTAGCTAGTATTGTCATGTTTAATATTCTAGAATTAATCATGGAAATTGTGCCTAATTATCCAACACCGTTCCCATCGTTGGATGCTAAACCTTGGTTTATTAGGATTCGCTTGTTCACATTTCGATTGCTCGATCTTCTTACACCATCTACTCCCCCATTTTCCCTTTCTTCCAATAGGTTTCCGGCAGCGACGTCTGCAGCGATGACGAGTCCATTCACACCAAGGCTCGTCAGGTGCTGAGGAGCTGGGCAGCAATCTGACGGCTTCCTCAAGGACCCCTCAATTGCCCCTTCCGCAAGGGGGTCTCTGGCTGACGAGTCACGCCACCGGCGGCACCGTCTTGAACACCTTACTATAGCATCACGAGGCGCGGGCTCGGCATCCTAAGCGGCAAGCCCGAGCCCGTGAACATCAACGCCTACATCGCTGAACACCGTTCTCTCTGCATTCACCTCTGAAACCTCCAGCGGGTGGCCATGAAAGAGGGTCGCATGCCTCCAATCAGGCCCAAGCCCCCCAAGTCCAAGAAACTGGGCAGCAAGAAGTGGCGGAAGCACCAGAGGGAGATGGCGGAGGCGCGGGCGCTTGCAGGATGTGCCTGCACTGCCGGCTGCCTTTGCCAGCCTCCTTTCTAGCTATATCCTATTTACTGAATGCATCGAACCTCGTTAAGCAACCTACTTTCTATCGGTATATCCTATTTAGCTGCACAACTATATCTACATTTGTTTTGTTTTACGAATGAATGTATTACACTGGTGTGGTTTCTTTGCTCTAGATTTTCTACCTGTTCGGAGGCAAAAAGAGGTCCAAAAGGGAACGAAATATCGAAGTGAGAATCTTCTCTAGATTTGCTACCAATTTGGGCAAAATGAAACATATATGTTTAGCGAGAGAGGAAAAGGGCACTATTTCAAACTGCCAGTTAAGAAGCTACCATCTTGACAAGCTACAAGACACATACATAAACATAACACAACAAGGGTTAAATTTATTTTACTAGTATCACTTGATGCACTAGACATCTTGGCAAGCTAACTGAGTTCCACAAAACAGAAACATAATACTGACAAGTAAAATTTAATTCACTCCTCATCAGACCACTTGACGCGCTTGCCATCATTACAGGTACTCCACATCCGATGAACTGCTTAGTCCCAAATGGCATCTGACTTGGCTTTCCTATCTTGAGCGTCCTGCGGAACAATTAGCGGTGCATCACAGGCCTGATTGTTGCCGCTAGAAGATGTCGCCTCTCTGTTTGCCGCTTCAGCTGCAGCCCCTCTGTCAGCTGCTTCTTCAGCTGCTTCTGCAGCCTCTCTGTCAGCTGCTTCAGATGAATTTCTTTGCATATTCAACTTCAAACTCAGCTATTCGGCATTTTCTACAAAGGGCTCCCCTAAGCTCGTCTTCCCTCTTACAAATAGGGCAAAACACGAGGTAACATTGAAAAAATGGATATTCTTGTACAGCTGGTAGGTCACGTAAGCATCTATGGATGCATACTTCAGGTTTATATCAGACAACGGCCACTCGTTCCAGAAATCGTGCCTATCCGTAGAGAAATCTTTCTTCATTGTGATGTACGACTCATCGAGGATTCTAGTTGCGAGTGATGCCATTCCATCCTTCTTCCTGCCTCCTAGGATCTTGACAAGATGCTGAATATCGATCCAGTTGTGTGCATAAATTATAATTTCCTCTTGATACAATTTCAAAAAATCAGTTGTTGTGTCGACAATGCAGAAAACAATTCCCCTTTTTCAAGGAACTGGCGCAGCGCCGGACATTTCCTGTCAGTCCTGAAAGTATGTAGTTTGTCATCACCAAAATTTGTAACTACAAATATTTTGTCAATGCAAGATCATCATCTCAATATAATTTTGAAAAGTTTAGTAAATGCAAGATCAAGACTCTCAACATTGTATTGTCATAATTTATTCGGTTTTGCTATTTCTCAGTCGACTGAACGAGTTGCACATTTCTTTTAACTACGGTTGCACTTTTCTTAGGTGATTAAGACTAAAGAAAATCTCAGTCGATTGAGACATAGGAAACCCTAATTTATTTGGTCCTAAATAAAATCCAGTAGTTGCAAGATGAGCAAGTGGATAAAGAACAAGAGGAGAAAACCCTAAAAGCGGTTAGCTACAGAGAGCAGATCTACAAACCGGGAGAGGTGGTAGACGAGGACGTGTTTCCGCATGGCAGTTGAGCAGCGACTTCACTCCCTTCATATGGGTGCTCCGGGGTGTACTCGAGGTCCAATCCCACAAACTTGTCCTCGTCTATCCCAAGCCAACCCTCGTACATCCTCAGGACACGCACCACTGTCTCCTCCTCGTTGATGTAGACAACGTCTATCTTCTTGTTGTCATGGGTAGTGAAGCTTGTCTCTAGCACTTGGTAGAAAGAGGGTCTTTGGTCCAGCACCCAAATTCCATCAGTCCCGGTTCGTTTCCATAATCGGGACCATGCCACGAACCGGGACCAAAAACCCCGCGACGGTCAGCAGTCCAGGACAATTTAATGTAAATTAATTCGTGGCAGAAATTAATTCAAGGCAGAAATTAATTCGAGGTAGAAATTGAATTGACCAGTATTTTTGAAAAAATCTTTCACAAATTAATCGAGACAAAGATCTAAATTGAGACATTTTATTATTCGACCACAATTTTTTCCATACAAAGATGCGACTTTACAAATTTTTCTAGTCGACAACACTTCTGCTGCCGCTGTCCTCCGAGCCGCCGGCTTCCTCATCGTCGTCGGACGAAATCTCCATGATTTCGGCGTTGTTCGGGAGTCAGAGCTCCTCTGTGCGGCTAGCGGCATCGATGGCAGTGTAGATGGTCCGTCCAGGGACGGACCAGAACATCTCCCGCCCTTCTTGGTTGCGGCGATCCGGGTGCACCAGGCGCCCATCCACGATACGGTTGCCAAGATGGGCCTTCTGCTCCTTCTTGAACAGCCGGGGCGATTACTGGCAGCCGCGCGTCAACGCGCCCTCATGCCTGTGAGTGGCGGCGATGCTCCGCGATGACGCACTCCATCTCGTATCCGTGGGGGTTGAGGAGCAGAGCCACCAGCACACCCGCCTCGCTGATGCGAAATCCGGCGTGCAAGGTCGCGCGCGGCGGTGCAAGGATGCTATAGTACGCAAACATCGCCGACTCGTAGTGGTTGAGCGTGGGCACCTCCATGGCGGCGCGGTGGAGATTGGAGAGGGAGGGGAGGCGAGACGACGGCGCAGTGGAGAGGCGATGGCTAAAGGGGTGGGGTGGAGATGGACTGTAGAGAGGCCGAGGCGATGGCGAAAGCGAGCGTTGTGGCCTCATATTTATAGAGTGCGTAGACCTTCCATGGCGGCAAGGAGAAGACGGGAAGAAGATAGTAGATGACAGGAAGAAGAAGAGTGGTTTCTGCGAGGCAGGGGAATGGTGGAACAGTCAATGCGCTTTTATGGTAGGGGTTAACGGTTGGAACGGAAGTCCAAGGAGAGACGCATGGCGGTGGTCGTTCCAGCTTCTGAGTAAACAAAAAATAATTATAACACCGATACATGGGCCCTGTTTTGTCACGCCAATACACTGGGTAGGGGCGGGTTGTCCTATCTACTGTGTCAACGCTGCAAGCCTACGTGACAGCCACCCCGCCTAAGCGACGGGAGCGACATAACGGCGAGAACTGACAGGGGGGGCCCAACTTGACGCCCGTTAGCCTGATTTTTTGTATTGAAACGTAAAGTTGAATTCGTGCCAAAAAAGACCCTCTGAGTATTTGGCACATCAACTGTAGTCATCCCAACTGATTTCAGGGAACTTGGGTACCGCGTTGCCTGTACACCCCAACTTTCGGGCCGCAAAATGATATTCTCAATGGAGCGGGCGACAGATTTGTTCGAAATCATACATATTGATGTATGTGGTCCAATGAGTGTGTCGATGCAAGGTGGATATCGTTATTTTGTTACTTTCATGGAGGATTTAAGTAGATACGAGTATATATATTTGATGAAACACAAGTATGAAACCTTTGAAAAGTTCAAGGAATCCCAGAGTGAAGTGGAAAATCATCGAAATAGAAAAATCAAATTCCACGGTCCGACCATGGAGGTGAGTATCTAAGTTACGAGTTTAGCGCACATATGAGAGAGTGTGGAATAGTTTCACAACTCACACTTGCCGGAACACCACAACGTAATAGTGTGTTCAAGCGTCGTAATCGTACTTTATTGGATATGGCTCGATCTATGATGTCTCTAACTGACTTGCCACTATCATTTTGGGGTTATGCAATAGAAACCGCTGCATTCACTTTAAATCGGGCACCATCTAAATCCGTTGAAAAGACACCATATGAATTGTGGTTTGGAAACAAACCTAAGCTATAATTTTTTAAAGTTTGGGAATGTGATGTTTATGTGAAGAAACTTCAGCCTGATAAAATCGAACCCAAAGTGGAAAAATACGTCTTCATAGGACACCCCAAATAAACAATTGGGTATTCCTTCTATCACAGATCTGAGAGCAAGGTTTTCGTTGCCAAAAATGGATCCTTTCTAGAGAAAGAGTTTCTCGCGAAATGTGTGAGTAGTCGGAAGGTAGAACTCGAAGAGATTATTGAACCTTCTCTTCATGAAACGGCGAGTGGCACAACACCGAAAATTGTTCCGGAGTTGGAATGTCCGCTTTGATGAGGTGATCAAAGAGTTTGGATTTGTCCAAACTTATGGAGAGGCTTGTATTTACAATAAAGTGAGTGGGAGCAATGTGGCATTTCTAATATTATATGTGGATGACAAATTATTGATTAGAAATGATATAGATCTTCTAAACCGTGTTAAAAGTTATCTAAATAGCAAATTTTCGATGAAGGACCTTGGTGAAGCATCATACATATTAGGCATTAAGATCTATATAGATAGATCAAGATGCCTAACTGGGCTATCACAAAGTATATACCTTGATAAGATTTTAAAGAAGTTTAAAATGTACGGAAGTAAGAAGGGGTTCTTACCTATGTTGCAAGGCAATACATTGAGTAAGACACAAAGTCCGGCTACGGCGGAAGAAAGAGAGATAATGGATAAGATCCCTTATGCTTCAGCCATAGGCTCTCTAATGTATGTCATGTTATGTACAAGACCGGATGTGGCACATGTTATTGGTTTGACTAGTAGGTACCAATCTGATCCAGGTTCAGAACACTGGATAGCGGTCAAGAATATCCTTAAGTACTTAAGAAGAACTAAGGAAATGTTTCTTGTATATGGAGGTGAAGAAGAGCTGGTTGCTAAATGTTATGTCGATGCTAGATTTGACACTGATCCGGACGACTCTAAGTATCAATCCGGATACATATTTCTCATGAATGGAGCAGCAGTTAGTTGTAGGAGCTCCAAACAACCTGTGGTGGCGGGATCAACAACGGAGGCAAAATATGTTGCTGCTTCAGAAGCAGCGCAGGAAGCGGTTTGGATGAAAGAGTTCATAATTGAACTAGGTGTGGTTCCTAGTGTGTTGGACCCAATGGTGATTTATTGTGACAACAATGGAGCTATAGCCAACGCTAAAGAACCAAGGTCTCACAAGAATTCCAAGCATATTAAGCGCCGGTTTCACTCCATCCGCGAGCATGTCAGGGATGGAGATATAAAGATTTGTAAAGTACATACAAATCTGAATGTAGCAGATCCGTTGACTAAAGTTCTCCCTAGGGCAAAACATGATCAACAGCAGAACTCCATGGGTGTTAGATTTATCACTATGTGAACTAGATTATTGTCTCTAGTGCAAGTGGGAGACTAAAGGGAATATGCCCTGAGAGACAATAATAAAGTTATTATTATTGTATTCCAAGTATATGATAGATGTTTATTTTGCATGCTATAATTGTATTAATTGGAAACAATAATACATGTGTGCTTAATAAACAAATAAATGGTTCCTAGTTATGCCTCTCTTATAAACTAGCTCCTTGATTAACAATATGATCAAGGTTTCCTGAGCATGGACATTTGATATCATTAATAGCAAGGTCACATCATTGGTGGAATGATGTGATGAACATTCATCCGAAGTATAGCATTACGATCAAAGTCATTGTGTTTAAATTGATATAACATCATACGGAGTAATCCTAGTCCTTAGACCATGAGATCATGTCAATCACTAACACTAAAAGAGTAACTTGATAACATCAAACGTCACACAGTAATAGGGTGACTGTAAAGGTGGGTTCAGATACTCCGAACCCATTATATAGAGACTTATGGATCAAGAGTGGGATTTGTCCATTCTGATGACAGATAGATATACTCTGGGCCCTCTCGGTGATATCATATTGAGATAGCTTGCAATCAAGTGATGTGATCACTAGAAGGTTATATCAAGGGAACGAGAAAAGAGTGCATGTTGGTAACAAGATCAAACTAGGTATTGAGATACCGATGATCGAATCTCGGACATGTAATATATCGCAAGACAAAGAGATTTAGTTACTAGTGTTAAAGGTTCTCACGATCACAGAAGTCATCATTGAATGCTGCTACTGATTATTGATCGGAGAAGGGTCTCGATCATGTCTGCATTATTCACGAACCGTAGGGTGACACACTTAAGGGATACCCACACCATTTGGAGCAAATGTGTTCCAGAGAAAAGGATTGCAAAGTGCTAGAATTATTTCAATGGACACCGGAATTATTTCAGGTGAAACTGCTGAAATTGGTTCTGCATGTGATATTGAAATATTGCAAATGATTTTATGTGAATATTTGTTAATTAAAGCAATTAACAATTTTTTTAATAAAATAAATAAAATAGTTTTATTAAATGAGAGTTGCATTAATTTTGGTAGAAAATTAATGCATGTGAGTGGAAGTGTGAGTGGAGGCATGTTTATGTGAGAGTAGCATCCACCACATGAATGAGGAAGAGGTGGGGGCACCTTTCTTTGGCCGCCGGCCATGGAGAGGGGCTGCCCCCTCTCACTATAAAAGGCCCCCCTCCTCCTCCTCACAAAGCACACCTTCTCATGAAGGATCTCTCCCCCTCTAGAATTATTTTTCCATGGTCTCAGATTAGAGAGATACATGTTCCCGGTGGCTTTTTGTCTGAAAGGAGTTGCTGCTTTCTGCATCGCTGGAGCGAGGAGGGGAAGATTGTTTGGTGGACCGGACGTGTGTGCGATCACGGATGCGCTGCTTTGCGGCGCTAGGACTTTCTCTCGATATTGAGATCGGCAAGCGATTGACTACATCATCTAGGAGTCCAATCTCGTTACACTTTGTTGGTCTTTAAGGGTATGTTCTCGATGAATGTATATCTACCCGTTGCTTGTATCTAGGTAGATAGATCTTGGTGCTTAGTAGTTTCCATCGTAGGAAGTTTTTTGTTTTTTATGCTGCGAACCCAACATAGCCACAATATCCAGAGGGGCTTTCGGTTGGGTAACTTAATCACATTGTCACATTGTCTTAGGGAGCTCAATTCTTTACATACTTTGCATCTTCCTATTTAATTGCTTCTTCGTGTTTCTTTGTGAGAGGTTCTTGAGCTTGCTGCTAACTTTTCAACAAGTCCAAGTTCATCAAAAACAGATTTTGTATGCATCTTTTATTATGTTTTTGATTTTAGAGGGTTTATACCTCTAATTCTTTCAAGCTAAAACTGTAATAGTTCTAAAATTGAGTATTGACACCTCTCTAGGCGCATCTCTATCCTTTTACATTTTTAATGTTGATCAAGTTGATACTCCCTCCGAATGAACTCATATTTGTCAAGAATCAAATGTATCTAGCACCAAAAGATAACTAGATACATCTAAATCTAAATAAATTCGTATTTATTAATTTAGACCGAAGAGAGTAATTAAAATTAAATCATACAGAAAGGGGACGCCGCTAACTAGCGAGGACTGGTTGCACTTAGTAACAGCTAGCACGTCTACGTGCGAGGAGTGGAGTTAGTGGAGTTTGATTAGAGAGAATCAATTACTTCTGCGCAAAAAAAAGAATCAATTACTCATGTTCTTTTTATCTTAGTTTTTTTTCCTTTACACCCTCTTCTAGTAAGTAATGCATATATAATTCGAATAATTAATCAAAATTTTGGTGCACATCGGCACCAATGACCCTTTTTTAATCGGAAATCATAATTTTGAGTTTAAAAGAATATACAAAAAATGGGATGTGGCCAATGATGTATCCCATTGACGTGTAAAATATTAATTTCAAATATTTTGTATTATAAGCAACACAAAAATTGAAAAAAATAAGGATATAAGTACTCATAGTTTCAAATCTTCAAATTTTATCAGATTTTGTTATTTTTGTGTAGCCATAATATAAAAATACCGGGGTTACCAATTTGCATGATTATAAGATACAACATTGAGTATGCGCATTTTTTATTCAAACTTGTACTCCCTCCGTCTAAAAATAAGATTGTCTAGATTTGTATGTGTCTGGATATACTTTTAGTGTATAGATACATGTAAATCTAGCCAAATACAAATCACTTATTTTTGGATAGAGTGAGCTCCTCCTCGAAACAGGCATGCGCCTCGCTATATTAATATAGAAATAACCCGATACAACTGAGACACCACTGCTAAGGAAAAACATCACAAACCATGCCCAAAAAGAACAAAACAAAAAGAAAAGAAAATAATGCCAACATCGGCGGATCAACGAAAACAGAGATGACTCATAAGCGCTGCGCCGTCTAAAGAATTACCACCACGCTTCTTGCTCCAAAGCGCCCGTGAACCAAGCAACACCTCCAAGAAGGGAAACGACAACGACGTTGCTGCCCGAACTGTTCCCAGGGTTACCCCCAGTATGCATCCTAGGGTTTCCCCCAACACGCTACAGGGGTGGAAAAGAGGTACCCGACGCCCTTCAAGAAGGAAGGAGACACCCGCAGGCGTCACCACGTTGATGCCATGACGACAGGGATTTCTCCCGACCCCAAAAAAACCACACCCAAGGCGCTTCGTAGCACTCCACCAAACTTGCCACCCACTAGCGTGCGCCACCACGGTCTTGCAATCACCACCGTTGTCTCACCGTGGCCACAGTAGCGAGACCGGTAAAACCAAGAGACGGATACTCCAGCGAGGGTCGCTGGTACATTGGCACGCGTGAGGGAACAACCTCCATCGTCGAAACGGTCACCGACCAGATGCAGCAGCAGGACAAACCAGGCCCCTACTGACCCGGCCGAGCCCGAGAGGGCCCGTTAAGTCCCGCCACCGCACTACAGCAGGGGTGCGCCCGAAATCACCAACCAACGCTAGATTCTGCTCCTAGTCCACCGGAAGAGACGTCACCGTGACTGTCGCGGCCCGCCCAGGCCCAGATGGAGCCCAAAGGGCCCAGATCTAGGCTGGTAGGGCGACGCCCTTGCCCCAGAGGCACCGCTCCTCCCAATGCCAACGCCGCCGCTCGCACCCGCCATCAGGCTGATCGCCAGCACACCATTGGGCTTACTTGCTTCCCGCCCGCCGCCCCGCCCCTTCTGCCTTGGAGAAGCCAACCCGAGGCTAGCTAGCGGTGGCGGGGAGATGGAGGGGAGAAGCGGAGGTGGCGGCGTTGGGTTAAGTCGCCCGGGAGGCGAGCGAACGGGTCGGGCTGTTTTTTTCTGGGATGTTGCGACCCCTTTTCGTCAGATTAAATGTACTCCATTTAGCAAGAATAATGATACTTTTTTGTGGGAATGCCTGGTGGCCTTTATTTATTAGAGAGCAAAGTTACATCGTTTATTACAAAAGCTAAAATGAACCCAGGAGAGCTACGATCGCACATACGGGATTCCTTCGACTCATAAGCAAATTTTGCTAGTTCATGCGCCGCCATATTTGCATCCCTTTGACAGGATTTGAAAGAAATCTCCGCAGTTGTACTTGCTTTTAAAAAACAATCTTAGTCTATAGATAGATGTAAATCTTTTAGCAAGGGTAAATGAAGCACCAACAAGGCAACAACCACCATCCGATCGATCTCCTCCGTTTCTTCTGCTGCCGTTTCTTGTCGCGTCGCGCGGGAGTCTCGGCGATTCAATTCAGCATGCAGGGGTGGGTTGTTGGTGTGACCTGCAAAGCGTCCGCACATGCCGGCTACGGCCAAGGCCAAGTAAAAAAGGGCACGGCCATGAGCGCATCGATCGAAACGCCGTTCGTTCCGCGGGAGCTCCCGACGAGGAACTTGGAGGCAAGCGCGCGTTGCGTACATGGGAGTACATCCTGGCAGCCAGTTTTTGTTTCGTTGCAAGGCAGCCCGGAACCGAAAGCTTAACGCGGGCTCTCGCCAGTCACCAGCCACTACTGACCTCACTCTGGTGACCTCATGCGGCAACGTTGTCGAGATGGAGGGCATGCCTTGATTTTTTGAGTCGAAGACCGAAACAAAATTTATTGGTATAATAATGTGAAATAAAATTATCCTCTTTAGCGGACACGCCAACGAAAGTTTAATTTTCCTTTTAACTCTGCAACATACTTTCTTCCACAAATTTATGACTTCCATTTTGAAATACTTGGAGATTTATACATGGACAATCTGCACGATGGAATTTTGACTTGCTAATTTTATAAAAATTCACCGCCAACTTTACGTATTCAAAAATGTCATTGCAGTACTCTCTCCGTCTCAGAATAGATGTCCGGAATTTGTCTAAATTTAGATATATACTAAATAGTGCCTAGATACATTAAAATTTAGAAAAATTTACATCTATTTTCTCTAAATTTCCTGCATGCCAGGCGAAACGGAGCGATTGAAACACATATCATTTCGCACATTCTAAATAACCCACATAATTGATGCATATACAACATTATCAAATTTATAAGTTCTATGCAACTGAAAGTTGCATATTATGGAGATGCAATTGCAGCCGATCAATTTTTTTTCCCTAACCGAGAGTTAGGATTTCTCACTCCTCCGGTGGCGCGCATGTCAAGAGTGATCTCTACCGTCTAGATCTTGCTGGAGGGCAGGGAAGCTGAAGGAAGCAGTAGAGGGGGGAAGAGGCAAGGGGGATGAAGATGTTGACGCCCTACTTCGTCGCCTGGTCCTGCATGAAGATGACGGCAATGAGTTCGTGTGGGAGGAAGAAGTTGAGCAGCAAGATATTCAGGCCAAGTGGCTGGCTATTGCAAGGGTACCCACTCATAAGGGTTTTAGCCCCTTTGCGTTGTACGCAGACATGAGATCTGCGTGAAACCTGGCGAAGGAGGTAAGGTGGAGACAGATTAAAGACAATCTCTTCACAGTCCAATTCGGATGCCTAGCAGATTGGAACATGGCGATGAATAATGGACCTTGGTTGTTTCGGAATCAAGCTTTAATGATACAGGAGTATGATGAATTCACTAACCCTAGACCGGTTACGCTTGACAAGGTGGTGGTCTGTGCAAGAGTGCTGAAGCTGCCAGACAATTACTTGAACGACGCGGTGATCAGAGGAATGTGTAGGAAGATGGGAAAAATCTCAGAGATACAAGTTAAGCTTCCAACAAGTTATGTTGGAGCCTTTGTGAGAATAAGAGTTGCACTAGATGTAACTAAGAAACTTGAGAAGTTTGTCTCAATCACAAGGGCAGGGAAGAAGGATTGGTATTGGATCAAGTATGAGAAGTTGCCAACTTTTTGCAATTTTTGTGGATTAATTGGGCATTGGTTCAAGGAGTGTGGTACAAGAGAACATGATCCCTCGGAGTTTGAGTGGGGGGGGGGGTTATACTGACGGATGAATGGAAGACCTGACTTGTTGTGGGCGTGGAGGAGCTGGAAGAGGAATGGGTAGAGGTAGAGGTCGTTTTGGCCATGCGGGAAGAGGAGATGCTGGACTCCAGGAAGATACAGTGGGGAAGGAAATTGGAAGTGGGACGACATAGACAATACGGGAGATGGTCTACCTCCTGGGGATGGTAAAAGAGCTGGGGTGGAGAATGAAGTGGACATAGAGATGGAGGAAGTTGCGAGTCTAGGAAAGAAAAGGCAAGCTCCAAACTTTGCTTTGGAGCCAATTAAGCAAACATCTGGAGAAATTGTGGTGTCAGGTAACAACGAAAGTGTCCGAGATGGTTGGTAAATATGATGAGGATATTGTTACAGATCCCTTGGCATCACCCCAGAAGGGTTTTAACAAGAAGAAGAAGAAATGAGCAGATGGAGAGGCAGTTAACAGTACAACCTTTATATCGGCGACATCCTTCGAGGATGATCACCGGGAGCAATGGATCTCTGAACTGTCGAGGTGCGGGACGGCCTGAGACAGTTCAAGAAATTAGTGACCTTGTTAGGTTGCAACGCCCGAGTTTGGTCTTTCCCTCGGAGACCAAGATGTCAGATAAGAGAGCCTAGGATCTTAGATGGAAATTTGGTTTTTCAAATGCCTTTGGAGTAAAGAGTATGGGGCGAAGTGGTGGTTTGTGCTTGTACTAGAATAGTGATTCTAAGCTAACCATAAAATTGTTCAGTAATACACACATTGATGTGATGATTCAAAATACTGAATTGGGGGAAATTGAATGGTGATTCACGGGTTTTTACGAAAATCTTGTGAGAGCTAGGAGGAAACTGAGTTGGGACCTTTAGAAATTTTTGAGAAGAGAATATAATAACCCCTGGTTATGTCCCAGAGATTTTAATGAAATTCTTCATGCGACTGAACAAATTGGGGGTAATGAACCCAAGGAGTGGCAAATGGAGGGTTTGAGGATTTGGGCTTCTATGGGCTAGCCTATACTTGGGATAATAAGCAGCAAGGAGGAAATAATATTAAAAAGACGTTGGACGGAGGACTTGGGGATGATAAATTTAAGGAGTGTTTTGATAACACTGTTGTCAATCACATCCAATGCTACAAATCAGATCATAGTGCACTGCTGATCTCAGTAAAAAGATCGGACTGGATTGATGACGGGATGATGGCTAGACCTTTTAGGTTTGAGAGTGCATGGACCCGTCATGACAGATATACCTACGTCTTTGAAAATGCATGGCAAGCTGGAGTTCATAACATGCAGAGGGTTTATAAGTCTTTATGTGATGTTCGACAGAGTCTGAAAGTTTGGAGTATGACTGAATTTGGATCTGTCAAAAGACAGTTGAAGGCGTTAAAGTCTAGGGTGGAGACTGTTAGAGGAGAGTCTCTTCGTAAGGGACCTTCTTGTGAAGAGAGATCGCTAATGGCCAAAATCTCAGAACTACTGTCTAGGGAAGAAATATTGGAGAAACAACGGTCACACGCATTATGGCTTGCCGAAGGGGATCACAATACATCCTTTTTCCATGCAAAAAGAAAGGAGAGAGGGAGAAGGAATAAAACTAAATCCTTGAGAAGGAGTGATGGCACGGTCGTATCTGTAGGGGTTTGCATATGAAAATAAGAAAATTTTACCCTACGCCCCTGAACCCCTGATGCTGCCAGGACCTATTTATTAGTAATGCAGTAACAGGAGTGGATTTTCACGAACTTACCCTTGAAGACCGAAAAGCGTTGTCAACGCTCAGGAGAGCGTAGTTGATGTAGACGAGCTGAAGCCGACCTCAAGATCGTGTTGAAGTCCTTGCGCTCCTGCGGTTCTAACGACTCCTAGTGCCTCAAGTGTGACACCTTGTGGTGAATTACATGCATATGGTGCCTAGCGATGGCTCCCGCTTCCCAGATCCAGCAGCACTTGTGGAAGTAGAGCTCCTGGATCCAAATCCCGCAGCATAGCGCGCTCTCATGATGAAGATGTCTCTCATTGGCCTTGATCACTTGGGACCACAGTCACATGAGAGAGAGAGAAATATCAATTGGAGGTCTCCCAAAAAGTGAGGAAACCTTTATTGAATATTGTGTGTATTTTTTGGTCAAAATATCCCCACTATATATAGGGGGAGGGGAGGTACTACCTCCCTCAAAGTCCCAGGGTGGGACTAAAGGAGGGAGAGGGGTGGGGAGGCATGTTGGCCAGCCCCCCACCATGGGCCCCACATGGGGCAGGCCCACTAGGGCCATCGGCCACCCCCTAGGCCCCTCCTAGGGTTGTGGTCCCCTCTTGGGCCCTTTCCCCTTCGGGATTTGGCCCATTAAGCCTTTTGACCTTTAATTGATTTTCTCTTTATTAAATAATTATGAATAAATGATTAAATCAATACTTATCATTCATTCACATATCATTCAATCTCTATGGCTATGGAACACCTTCCACCTCCACTCCGGACATCCTCCGGACTTACGGAAACCCTTCCGGTTTTCTCTCTTCTCTTCTTTGGTGATTCTACCGATCCTGTAAACACTCTCTAAGCATCACCAAGCCCTTAAGCGTGATACCCCATGATTTGGGAACACTCTAGACATGGTCGGGACACTCCCGGACCAATGATCGATAGAGGGACATGGATGTCCATGTGACCCCTGTGCATTCCACGAAGATCTTTTGTTGTTTGAACCGTGATTGTTGTGTCTTATTCCATTTGTCTCTCAATACTTGGATTGTCCGAGATCTGATCAATGACATCACCATGTCATGTTCAATCTCGTTACCGACAAATGCTACTTGACTTGTTTTGACAAGTGATATCACCGTGATCAAATCACACACTATGCAGCTATTGGATATAACTTCTCTGAGTGGGCCCTCGAGTATCTTTCTGTCACGCGGATGGACAAATACCACTCTCGACATATATTGCCTCAAAAGTTCCCCGGAATACCTGAACACACCTTTATGATCACTGTATTACCAAGTGACGTTTGATTCTATCAAAGCACCCTCGGGAGACAGTGATTGATATAGCCTCACGGTCTAAGGAATAGTCTACTAGGTATATTCTAATCATCGTAACTTGAACTTTGTGACATGATCGGGTCACGATGTTTAGGTTGGGTATTGGTTCATCATCTCATTCTCAGAATGAGATAACTCCATTTCCAACTTGTATAAATTCCACATGATCAGGAAACCTTGATCATCTGTTGACCAATGAAACAGTGACTAGAGTTTCACCCGGAACCCCTGGTTGTTTATATATCACACGTGTATTGATGTTTCCTTTCAATACAGTTATAGCATGATATAAAACTTAATCATAAAATTTATAAAATATGATAATAGTCCTTATTACTATTTGACTCTAGGGCATATTTCCAACAGTCTCCCACTTGCACTAGAGTACAAATAAACTAGCTGCATTTGTTCTTAATCATTGGCACCGTATATCCTGGTCCCTGAATATGCTTTCTCATGGAAGAGGTTGAGTCTTGGGCCTATACTTTACAGTCTCAAATCCTTTGCAACTTACTAATATCACCTGATTGACATTAATACTTTATCATCACATGATAACATATTTGTGTATGCATCGTCGTTATGGCAGCAGAACAAGGCCGGTTTTCAGGAGCCTATAGTGACTTTAGATCAACCTCATGGGATTTCTCATGGGCACTATGCCCTCGGACACATCATTCTACGTTAAAAGCGAACTAGCCCCGCCATAACATTATACATCACTTTAGATGGTACCATTATCTATTATTATAAATGTAATCATCGAAACACTAGTGCACCCTGTACAACTTTCGATGTTTTGTTCACCTAGCTCCCTACCTGACTTCAGTCGGTATTATCGATACAGGAGTTTCCAACATATTCCCTTATAACATAACCCTTTATGCTTAAGGTATGTCATCCTTCATAGAGTTGGAATTATGTCTACATTTCTCTATTAGACACTATGGATAAACTTAGCTCAACGTTATGTGATTCGTGCTTAATCACTTTTGAAACGTTCCTTCTTGGATTATATATTATGTTAAGTTATCATCATGGTTTTCTAAGATAGAACCTATGTCTCAACATAGTGGATGATGATCATACTTTTCTTTCTTTCAACCATCGATGTTTAACTTAATGCTATTCCTAATTTGAATTGACTAAAGACCAACGCTTAATCAATTTCTATTCCGAAACTCTTTACAGAATCCATTTTAGGAATACAACATAATATCGTAATATACTTATCATTAACTTCTAATCCCTATAAATCATTATTTATCAGTACTTGCGCTTTTATTCTTAATGTGTCATATACACACTTAAGAATCACCCCTTTAAGCTCCCACTTAAAATATGTTTCTAACATATTTGAGTATGAGTCACTACTCCTACTAAACATTGTTGGGTCTGCAGCATAGAAAACAAAAAATTTCCTATGATGAGAACTACACGCCAAGATCTATCTACTAGGTACAAAGCAACGGGTGGACATACATCCAATGAGAACTTAGCCGCGAAGACAACGAGTTTTGTTAACGAGTAGGAACTCGTGGTTGATGTAGTCGTACACTTGCCGATCTCAAGATCATGAGGAAGTCCGAGCGCCGCAACTCAGCAGCGCATCCATACTCGCACACACGTTCAAGCCACCGGACAACCTCCACCTCCTCGCTCCAGCGATCCAGCGGAAGCAGCAAATCCTTCCAGACGAAATGCCACCAGGAACATGTATCTCGCTAATCCGAGACGATGGGGGAATAATTCCAGAGGGGGAGAGAGATCCTTCACAAGGAGGTGTGAGGAAGAAGGAGGAGGAGGGACTTTTATAGGAGGAGGGGGTGCCCCTCCTCTCCATGGCCGGCGCATGGGGGGTGACCCCTCACCTCCCCCATTCATGTGGTGGTAACCCCTCCACATTAAAATGCCTCTTCAAATTCCCTTTTAAAGTCCCCACTTTAAATGCATTAAATTCTCCAAGTTTAATGCTCTCTCATTTAGTAAAACTCTTTTATTAAATTTATTCAGCATTTTGTTAATTACTTTAATTAACAAACATTCACATATAACCCCTTGCAATATTTCAGTATCACATGCAGAACCACTTTCTGCAATTTCACCTGAAACAATTTCCGGTTTCTATCGAAACAATTCCTGCGCTTTGCAATTCTTTCGTCTGAAACATATGTGCTCCAAAATGGTGTCCGGTAACTCTTAAGTGTGTCATCCTGCGGTTCGCGAATAATGCAGACATGATTGAGACTCCTCTCAGATTAATAGTCAGAAGCAGGACCTAGAGATCCATACTGACTCCTGCATATTCAACGATGACTTCTGTGATCGTGAGAACCTTTAACGCTTGTAATTTAATCCCTTTGTCTCATGATATAATACATGTTCGAGATTCGATCATCGGTATCCAAATACCTAGTTTGATCTTGTTACCGACATGCACTCTTTTCTCGTTCCCGTGATATAACATTCTAGTGACCACATCACTTGCTTGCAAGCTATCTCAATGTGATATCACCGAGAGGGCCCAGAGTATATCTATCCGTCATCGGGATTGACAAATTCCACTCTTGATCCATGAGCCTCAACATAACACCTTCGTAGTACCGAACCCATCTTTATAGTCACCCTGTTATGGTGTGACGTTTGATGTTATCAAGATACTCTTCAGGTGTTAGCAATTAACATGATCTCATGGTCTAAGGATAAAGATTACTTCGTATGATGTTATAGCAATATAAACATAATGACTTGATCGTAATGCTATACTTCAGATGAATGTTCATCACATCATTCTACCAATGGTGTGACCTTGTTATTAACAACATCCAATGTCCATGATCAGGAAACCTTGATCATCTTGTTAATCAACAAGCTAGTCTATAAGAGAGGCATAACTAGGAACCCTTTTTGTTTATTAAACACACATGTATTGATGTTTCCGATCAATACAATTCTAGCATGTAAAATAAATATCTATCATATATAAGGAATACATAATAACAACTTTATTATTGCCTCTTATGGCATATTTCCTTCAGTCTCCCACTTGCACTAGAGACAATAATCTAGTTCACATAGTGATAAATCTAACACCCATGGAGTTTTGGTGTTGATCATGTTTTTCCCTAGGGAGAGCTTTAGTCAATGGATCTGCTACATTTAGGTCCGTGTGTACTTTACAAATCTTTATATCTCCATCCTTGACATGCTCGCGGATGGAGTGAAACCGGCGCTTAATATGCTTGGAATTCTTGTGAGACCTCGGTTCCTTTGCGTTGGCTATGGCTCCATTGTTGTCACAATAGATCACCATTGGGTCCAATGCACTAGGAACCACACCTAGTTCCGTAATGAACTCTTTCATCCAAACCGCTTCCTGCGCCGCTTCTGAAGCAGCAACATATTCTGCCTCCGTCGTTGATCCAGCCACCACAGGTTGTTTGGAAATCCTCCAACTAACTGCTTCTATGTTCAAGAGAAATACGTATCCGGATTGAGACTTAGAGTCATCCGGATAAGTGTCAAAGCTAGCATCGACATAACACTTAGCGACTAGCTCTTCTTCACCTTCGTATATAAGAAACATATCCCTAGTTCTTCTCAAGTACTTGAGGATGTTCTTGACCGCTATCCAGTGTTCCGAACCTGGATCAGATTGGTACCTACTAGTCAAACTAATAGCATGTGCCACATCCGGTCTTGTACATAGCATGGCATACATAATAGAGCCTATGGCCGAGGCATAGGGGATCTTATCCATCATCTCTCTTTCTTCCGTCGTAGCCGGACTTTGAGTCTTACTCAATGTCTTGCCTTGCAACATAGGTAAGAACCCCTTCTTACTTCCGTCCATATTAAACTTCTTTAATATCTTATCAAGGTATGTACTCTGCGATAGCCCAATTAGGCGCCTTGATCTATCTCTATAGATTTTAATGCCTAATATATATGACGCTTCACCAAGGTCTTTCATCAAAAATTTGCTGTTTAGATAACTTTTAACACTGTTTAAAAGATCTACATCATTTCCAATCAATAATATGTTATCCACATATAATATCAGAAATGCCACATTGCTCCCACTCACTTTCTTGTAAATACAAGCCTCTCCATAAGTTTGGACAAATCCAAACTCTTTGATCACCTCATCAAAGCGGAGATTCCAACTCCCGGATGCTTGCTTCAGTCCATAGATGGATCGCTGAAGTTTGCATACCTTATTAGCATCCTTAGGACCAACAAAACCCTTAGGTTGTATCATATACAACTATTCTTCAATATTGCCATTGAGGAACGCAGTTTTGACATCCATCTGCCATATTTCATAATTGAAATATGCAACAATTGCAAACATAATCCTAACTGACTTAAGCATCGCTACGGGAGAGAATGTCTCATCGTAGTCAACTCCTTGAATTTGTCGAAACCCCTTTGCGACAAGTCGAGCCTTATAGATGGTCACATTACCATCAGCATCAGTTTTTCTTTGGAAAATCCATTTATTCTCAACGTCCTTTCGATCGTGAGGTAAGTCCACCAAGGTCCAAACTTGGTTCTCGTACATGGATTCCATTTCAGATTTCATGGCTTATAGCCATTTGTTGGAATCCGGGCTCATCATTGCTTCTTCATACGTCGCAAGGTCATCCATTTCATCAACCATGAAATTTACAATAGGATTGTCGTACAGTTCAGGAGCTGCATGTGTCCTGCTTGACCTGCGAGGTTCGGTAGTGTCCTCTTTCGGAGTTTCATGATCAATATCATTAGCTCTCTCTTCATTAGGTGAAGTCAACTCCAAAACAACTTCCGGTGCTATGCTACTCGCCATTTCATGAAGAGAAGGTTCAACAACCTCTTCGAGTTCTACCTTCCGACTACTCACACCTTTCGCGAGAAACTCCTTCTCAAGAAAGGATCCATTCTTGGCAACAAAAACCTTGCCCTCGGATCTGTGATAGAAGGTATACCCAATCGTTTCCTTAGGGTATCCTATGAAGACGCATTTTTCCGCTTTGGGTTCGAGTTTATCCGGCTGAAGTTTCTTCACCTAAACATTGCATCCCCAAACTTTAAGAAATGACAGCTTATGTTTGTTTCCAAACCATAATTCATACGGTGTCGTTTCAACGGATTTAGATGGTGCCCGATTTAAAGTGAATGCAGCTGTTTCTAGTGCATAACCCCAAAATGACAGTGGCAAGTCAGTCAGAGACATCATAGATCGAACCATATCCAATAAGGTATGATTACGATGTTCCGATACACCATTACATTGTGGTGTTCCGGCAGGCGTGAGTTGTGAAACTATTCCACACTCTTTCATGTGTGTGCTAAACTTGTAACTTAGATACTCTCCTCCACGGTCAGACCGTAGAAATTTGATCTTGCTATTACGATGATTTTCCACTTCATTCTGAAATTCCTTGAACTTTTCAAAAGTTTCAGACTTGTGTTTCATCAAATAGATATACCCGTATCTACTCAAATCATCCGTGAAAGTAACAAAATAAAGATATCCACCTCGCGCCAACACACTCATTGGTCCACACACATCAGTATGTATGATTTCCAATAAATCTGTCGCCCGTTCCATTGAACCGGAAAACGGCGTTCTAGTCATCTTTCCCATAAGGCATGGCTCACATGTATCAAATGATTCAAAATCAAGTGATTCCAAAAGTCCATCAAAATGGAGTTTCTTCATGCGTTTAACGCCAATATGACCTAGACGGCAGTGCCACATATATGCAGATATATCATCATCAAGTTTAATCTTTTTAGCATTAACATTATGAATGTGTGTAATATTACTATCGAGAACCATCAGAAATAAACCATTCAACACAGGTGCATGACCATAAAAGATATTATCCATATAAATCGAACAACCATTGTTTTCAGATTTAAACGAATAACCACTTTGCATCAAACACGATCCGGATACAATGTTCATGCTAAGTGCAGGCACCAAATAACAATTATTCAGGTTTCTAACTAATCCCGATGGCATATGGAGGCGTTCGTGGCGATCACATCAACTCTTGATCCATTGCCAACCCGCATTGTGACCTCATCCCTTGCTAGTTGTCGCTTGTTCGCAACCTGAATCGAGTTACATATATTAGCAACCGATCCGTATCAAATACCAGTGCTACTGCGTACTAGTCAAGTACACATCAATAACATGTATATCATATATACCTTTGTTTGCCTTGCGGACCTCTTGTCCGCCAAATACTTAGGCGATTCTTCCAATGGCGATCCTTGCAATAGTAGCACTTTCGATATCGGACTTAGGGCCAGCTCGGGGTTTCTTTTCGTAGCGACAATGCATTTGCCACCCTTCTTTCCCTTGCTTGCCTCTCTTGTCCTTCTTGAAACGGTGGTCCTATTGATCATCAACACTTGATGTTCTTTCCTAATCTCCACTTCTGGTCTTAAGCATTGTGAAGCTCGGGAATAGTCTTCTTCATGCCCTGCATATTATAGTTCATCACGAAGCTCTTGTAGCTAGGTGGCAGAGATTGGAGAACACGATGTATGCCCAAGTCAATGGGAATCGTTATTCCCAAGGACACAAGCTTATCGGCGTACCCAGACATTTTGAGTACATGCTCACTAACGGAGCTGTTCTCCTCCATCATGCAGCTAAAGAACTTTTCAGTAGCATTATAACTCTCTATGGCAGCATGGGTATCAAAAATCATTTTCAATTCTCCCATGGTATCAAAGGCATTGCCATTTTTGAAACGCTTTCGAAGTTCTGGCTCTAGCCCATACAGTATGCCACAATGAACTAAGTTGTGGTCCTCCTGACGAGTCACATAGACATTCTTTTCCTCGTCAGGGGCATCAGGAGCAGGTGGGGGGGGGGGCCTAGTGGCACATCTAGCACATATTGCTTTTGTGCATCAGGTAGGAGAATCCTCAAATTCATAGCCCAGTTGGTGAAGTTGCTACCATTCGTAGCAAGTTTCTCTTTCTCCATGAACACATTGAAATTAAAAGCAGGTGGTGCCATCTACAACAGAATTTGTAAAGTTTATTTAGACTAAGTTTATGATAGATTGAGTTCAACTAATCCAAATTACTAATGAACTCCCACTCAAAAACGACATCCCTCGTGTCCTTTTGGTGATTACATGAACTAAATCCACTACACCAAGTCCGATCATCACGTGAGTCAGTGTAGCTTCAAAGGCGAGCATCTATATGGGCATCATATCAACTATATGACTCATGCTTAACCTTTCGGTCCGTGTTCCGAGGCCATGTCTGTACATGCTAGGCTCGCCAAGTAAGAACCTTAGTACTCGCGTGTGTAAAACTGTCTTACACCCGTTGTATGAAAGCGTGAAATCAGTACACCCGATCATCACGTGATGTCTCGAAACACGATCCATAGAACGGTGCATACTCAAGGAAGAACACATTTTATCTTGATATCTAAATGAGGGATCATCTTACAATGCTACCAAAAGCGCCAAACTAGCAGTATAAGATGCTAACATCTAATGTGTAAAGTGAGATGATATGGTCCATGCATTTGATCTCTATCATTTGCATCGTGGTATGATCTATATCATTCCTTTGTGTGTAAGGCCAAGGTATATGGAACTTACACATTGAATGTGTTGTAAGAGTATCTATCATACATCTACTTACAACAATACCATATCAATACACCAGCCCAGCAACGATCTAAACTAGATGGCTCTAATTTATCAATTGCAAGTTTTACGTGGCTTAGGGCTTTCGAAGATAGAACCGTTCTCACCTACGAACATGAACCACAACGAGGATAACCAAGTTATTAGCAACTCATTGTAAATCAGATATTGACTATAGTAGGAGAGACAGACACCCGCCAGCCACTTATGCAAAACAAGTTGCATGTCAGTCGTGGAACCGATCTCATGTACGATGACATGTAAGTTGGTCCGGGCCGCTTCATCCCACTATGCCACCAATATCCAAAATACATAGAAGATGCAATAACATGATTGTCACATCCCAAAATTTTCCAAATTTTGAAATATGAAAATTTAAACAAAATGAAGGACCAAGTTCTTTGAAATTCAGAAGGAACAAAAACTTTTGGAACATTTAATATAATGCCTCCAAAACCCAAGCCAAACAAAATGATGAAGAGTGGTGTGCATGTTTTAAAATCCTAAATCATGAAGCATGCATGAGCATCTTGACTTGGTTGCATTTTAAAAACCTAAGAGAAGTGAAAAATCTCAAACCCTAAAACTCTAATTATTTGTTAACACTAAGAACAACACAATACTATGGATATACTCCATAATTAAATTATACAAAAGAACTCCTATGAGGGCTGAAAAGATAAAGGACAAAATAATAAAACAATAGAGATTGGTTTCATCCAATTTGGAGCCATAGATAAGAAGATATGAATTATTTTGAGAATATAATTAAGAAAGGCAATATTAACTATTAAAGCCAAAGTGAATAAATTTGATTAGAAAAATTTGAGTTGGAAAGTAATGAGTTCTATAATGCCCTAAAAACCTAATTTGAGTATTACAAATTTTTAGAAATTTGTTTGATTCAAATTGGATCATTAAATCAAAAGTTATTTAAGAAAACAGAAAAAGAAAAAGAAAAACTGAAGGAATAAAAAAAACAGCAACAGCAGTCGGCCCACAACCCTAGCCCACTAAGCCCACCCGGCACTCCCCTTTCCCCCTCTGTTTCTCACCGTTCCCCCCTTTACCCCCTCTCAATGACACCGCGACCCCACTCCACGTCACCCTCCACCTCACCTTCTTCCACCGCGACGAACAGCCCCTCTCCCTCCCTCTGCCGTTTCCAAATCGGCTCGAATTAAATCTTGTTTGCAATTAATCTCCACTCCGACCCCTGCCCTCTTAACCGCCACCCGCTCCTCTCTGTTTTACCTCAAGCCCCACAACCCCGGAGCCACTAGGCTGCTCGGAATCGAGCTCGAACCACCGCGGCCACCGACGAACTCCGGCAAGGATTTCGGCGAGAACCGGCCCCCGCCCTCTCTGTCCTATAAGCTTAGCCATGCTCTCTGCGCACCCTCGACACTTCCGTGCTTTTCTGTGCCTAGGTCGTGCATACGGTCACCACCGGCGTCACCCTCTGCCGCCGCCGTTCACCGTGATTTCCGGCGAGGCACAGGTTCCCGCCGCCCTCTTTTGGCCACAACCAGCTTCTACACGACCAGGCGCACTCCTCTGACCTTCTGTTTTGTCTGCTCGAGCCCCAGGTCGACGACACCATCTCGGAGACACGAGCAACACCGTCGGCAGAACTCCGGCGAGGAATCCCTGGCGAATCTGAGCGCCCCTTCATCGACCGCGACCATCCCCGAGACCAGCTCGACCACGGCGATCGCTGGTAATAGTCCACGCACACCCTACCCCTCTAGAACCACCGGAGCGCCACCCACCCGACGCACCGCCGTCGCGTGCCGCCGCCAGTCCGTGGTCGACGCGCTGAGCGCCTTCCGATCCGTGGCCAGCAGCCAGGATTAGATCCTTGCCGAAGCGGTACGGGCTAATCAGGATCATCCGTTGCCACTTATAATCCAACTGCCCATGTTGATCGATCCGCCCGAACCGGTACAAGCCAATAAGAACACGCCACGTAGGCCTGAGCGTCTGTTTAAATTAGAAAATAGGCAAAATTTGTATTAAACTTAGAATTCAATAAATTTTGATCCACAAATCAGAAAAATGCAAATTTGGTGTCTATGGATTCAGAAAAATGAGAGCTTCACTGCTGAGGCCTTATTTCACCCTTTAGCTTCTGTAAAATAGAAGGTTTAGGCAGAACCTTTTTAAGAGTATTTTACCCATAAAAATTGTTTTGTAAATTATTTTTGGGTGAATCTTTTTGCTATGGATTGCAAATTGAACCCTCTGTCCAGTCAGACCAAAATATAAATTTGATTGACTATACCCAATAGCATGGGAATTATTTAGTGAGTATAGCCTTTCTAAGTGATAGAAATTATTACTAATTATTACAATTGCACAAATGGTTGCATTTGTAACCTTGCAATTATAAATTGTTCAGAAAACACTTAGTAATGTTCAAAACCTTGTTATAACAATTTGTACGATAAAAATTGCCATCTTGCATGCTTGCATATTTTGCATGATTTTTGTATTGCCATTAGTATTGATCTTGTGCATGTTTTGTCTTGGTTGTTTTGTTTGATAGATTGTGTAGATTGCCAAGTGTGTTACTGCAAAGAGTGTACCAACACCACCAACTACTAAGGCAAGTGACACTATCATCCATGTCCTACTATTTTCATTACACTTAGTGGATTTTGTAGTATGCATGATAGGACTACTATGATACTATGCTATGCTATGTCCTATTTAGGATATCCTTTATATCTTCCTTAGTGGAAATACCATAGTGGTAGTATGCTTAGCCCTGCTATAGATTCAGGGTGGAATATACCATATTGTGATTATATGAAGTGTTGGGAAAATATATGTTTTATATAATAAAACAAGTACTCAATGAATCACCTGGGTGGAATTTGGATACTCAGTTGTGAATAAGGTGGCAACAAAGGGAACCATGTCTATGACTATCTCTTTCGTGTGTGCACTAGGAGAATACCACCTAGGAACTTAGAGTTTGAACATGTTTCTCGTACAGTGGCTTTCGTGTACAACCACATGCCAAATGGGCTCTGGCCTAGTAAATTACATAGTGGGAGACCCATGCATTGGTACCTCTTCAGGTTAACTTGAATTATGCATTGGAGGTTTCTCCTTGCATTGGTGCACAATAGATGTCTTTGGCATTATGTATTGGGAGGACTTCTATGGAAAGACTTTGTCACATTCTCGATTTGCTGGTACTCCATCTTGGTGAGTACTAATCCAACGGCCACTGGTGGCGTCAAGACGAGATTGTGTCTTGTGGGTAAAGTGTACAACTTCTGCAGAAGATTAAATTCTAAGTAGTTAGCCGTGTCCCCGGTTATGGACAACTCTGAGTAACTAAGGCCTGAAGCTATGGAAGATCTCGACATTCCAATTTCTCAAAGTAAAAACTTGATGGTGACTACAAGAGAGTAGAAGCACTTGGAGTTTGCCAAAGAGTTCAGAAAGTTGTTGAAAGATCAAAACTATTTTTTGCAAACATAGGATAAAACCATGTTGCTTTCTGACATGGTTATACCCTATGAGTACGTAACTTCAGCATACCTAGTCCAGCCCAAGGAAGGCCCACGGCAGACATACGCTGGCCCATGAAGATTTTCGGGTGGCCAAGGCCCATGACGTCTTCGGATCCTTGGAGAGCAAGACTAGAGGAGATAGGAAATTCAAAGGGGTAAAACTCTAGAACTTGTAACCGACTAGGACTACGCCCGGGACCTGCCTAAGTCTATATAAAGGCCAGGAGGGCATGTCCTAGGAGAACTCGACTCATACTTTCACACACGCATCCACGCCAGATCGAATCTGCGCACCCTGTAACCTTCGGTTCCGCCGTAATCAAAGAGCAGACAAGCAGGAGTAGGGTTTTCCCTTGAGGGCTGAACACAGGTAAATCTCGTGTCCCTGGTTTGCTTATGCATTAACCGTGCCACGATCTCCAGCATCCCCATCTTCTCCAAAACCCAAGTCCATAACAATGGGCATTGACAAGATTAAACCTCGTCAATTGGCGCCGTCTGTGGGAACTGGGGCTGCTGATTGTCTTGATGCGTGGCAGTTCCGACCGATCGATCTACAACTCTGCGGCGGAGAATCACCTCCTCTTGGCGCTTTCGACTTCACCGCCCACTCGCGGATACCATGAAGGATTTGAGCCCGTGGCGGCGGACTCGAAATTCTGTTGAGCTCTGCTTCCGGTGGGACAAGCGGCACCCTCCGCCTCCTGGCGGGTGCCCGTGCCGTCAATCAGGCCCGCTTCATGGGATCCACACCCGTGATCGCCGTCACCATCAACAAATGAGTTCTACAGCAGCGGCTGCAACTCCGATCTGCGATCCACCTTCGGATGAAGGACCTACGGTTCTGGATCCGAAAGCTGCGGCAGCAATAACCAATCTGCGGCGCTATCATGCGCGTAGTCATCAAACCGACGAGAAGCGCCTAACCGCCGCCCAACCCCAACCCGCGGGACGAAGCGGCGAAAGCGGTGGAAGCAGCGAAAGGGGACAACAGGGCCACCTCATCCAACTTAGCAAAGAAGGATGGGTGAAGCACGCCCAGCGCCGTCGCAGCGAAATAGTCCTACCTCTGGACTCCTCCGTGACCTCTCGATGGCATACCACTACCTCCTCATCGAGGAGCACAAGCAAGTCAAGATGCAGGAGACGCTCGACAAACGCAAGCAAGCAGCCTCTGAGTCCAGTGCGCGACGAGCTGCGCTCTCCGCCATAGGACCCGGCTCTAGCACAAACGGAAACCAGGGAAACAAGCACCGCTCTCGGGTGGAAAACATGGACCCGAAGGAGCGGCGTGGCGTGACGAACTCTCCACACATCGTTCATGGATATGGGCGCGGCAACATCATCGAAGGCGCCACAAGCTGCGATCATGGCAGCCACTGCGTACCTCGCGACTCACCCACCTCGGAGGGACCCGAAAAGGGCCATGCATAGGTCGCACTCACGGACTAGGACTAATCGGAGCTGCGCTCCACGAAGGCTCCTCACGGGCGAAGAAAAGCTCCGGCCAGCGCGACGGGCCCCACTCCCTCATCCAAAGATGAAGGAACGATCTTCCTCGAAGGAAGAAGAGCTCGCACCGCCATAAGCGACTACGACACGAGACAAGCTTACACAGCGCAAGATCGACAAAGCCGCGCCAAACACGCATACTCATGAATCTGAGATGGATGAAGGCGAAGGAGAACTCTGCGGGGCTCGATGCTTCAGCCGAATCCGTTCGGCGAACACAGATGCCACACAACTTCAAGCTTCGCCGGATACTTGAAGTTCAGCGCATAAGATCAAAGTCTGGCTCGGTGATCATCATCCGTCAAGCTTCACGGAGGCAACAAAGAAACCGCCATGCAATGCCTTGACAGCGGTAGCGTGGCGTGGCTTTGGCTTAGCGACCTATCATCGGGATCCATCCGAGCTGGGAGGAGCTAACATAGCTTCATCCGAAATTTCAAAGGCACCAGCAAGAGACCGCCTCAATCGAAGAGTTGCGAGCCTGCACTCGAGAGCAGGTGAATCTATTATCGTACATACTATTGGTCTACAACCAAGAACTCCGCAGCACACATCTCCGAATAAAGGGCCATCGATGCCTTCCGGGACGGCGTCAAGCGCCCAGACTTCAAGGAGGAACTTGGGCGTGTAAAGCCCAAGACACTCGACCACATCATGGAAATCGCCAACAGTTGGGCGGGGCGAAGATTGCATCCAGCGCCAATCAGATGAAGAGGGCGACTACGGCGAAGCGCGAAACGCCGCAGCAAGAGGAGATCGCGGCGTCTCGAGGACATGACGGACCCGACATGGTCGCAGCCGGCTCGCCAACCGCCCGCGACAACAGCGCAACGGCGGAGGATACGCAGCGGAAACTTCGCGACAGCGGACGACCAACGCGATCGTTAGCGCCCGCGACGCGACAACGGACCCTCGGCATTCGACAAACTTTCGGTCCATGCACCATCCACTTCTACATCGACAAACAAGATGGCAAAAAAGCTAGCCACATGCTCAAGGACCGCGAGTTCGAAACTCAGCGAAGGCATGATGCGAATGAGGCAACAAGCTCCAATTCCTGCGTTGAGCGCACTGCGCCCAGTGAAATAGCACGGAGCTCCTCCACGCCGCCTATTGAGGCCCAAATCAACCAATCGCACCAGCGCAAAACAACGCCCGGTGTCGCGCCCCCACCAAAGGAGCACTAAATATGATCCGGAAGGGCGCCCCACCAGCAGTGCGAAGAAAATCACCCGACAAATCAACAGCGTGGCAACTCCGCTGCAATCCACAGTACCTCAGCGGATCGGAGTCTGCATCACATTCACTCGCGGATCACCCTTGCAGATCCCTCGCCCAGTCATCTTGCCACAATGCTGGGCGCGGTCGGAGGCTTGAGATGAGTCGCGTCTTCATGGACGGCGGCGGCATCAACCTAATGTTCGCAAGCACTCTAGCAGCTATCACGGATCCCGCAATGCAACTGGAACAATCAGACACAACTTTCCACGGCATTGTCCTGGGAAGGGCCTCTTCCCCCAGGCAAAATAGGGCTCGGCGTCATCTTGAAGCGGACAACTTTCGGCGGGGCGCCTAGAATTGAAGTGGTGGGTAGCGTCGCAATACCACACCATCTGGGATGTGTAGCATTCGCAAGGTTCCTAGCCGTCCCACACTACATACCTACTACTCAAGATGCTAGGACCGAGGCGTCATCACGATCCACGGAGCTTCACCCGATCGGACCAATGCGGCGATTTCAACAAAATCTCGGTCTTTTGGCATGCAAGGCGAGCTTGTAAGGCTCGCGAGGTGACGGACAATGGGCTACCCCAGTCCAAAGCGAGCGCACCTAACATGTCTTTCGACTCCACCATCAACACCAAGAAAGTGCAGGTCCATCCAACGGATGCCTCCAAAACGGCGCTGATGCCAGCGACCTCGGCCACCGCATAGGAAGCGCTCGTCAATTCCTCCGTGGCCTGGGAAATCTTCGCTGGTGTCCTGCGGACATGCCGGAGTTCGAAATTGCGAAACACGCACTCAATGTCTTCCCAAACACCAAGCCATCAAGCGGTCCATCCGAAGGCGCCAGACCCACGAGCAAAGCTATCGGCAAGAGATCAGCAGTTACTCGCGGCAGACTTCATCCAGGAAATCAAGGAAGCGAGTGGGCTGGCAAACCGGTGATGGTCGAAGAAGGACGGACATCCTGCGGATGTGCGTGGACTTCACGTCACTAAATAAACGCCCTAAGGACCACTTCCTCTTCCTCGGATCGACCGGATCATCGATTCATTGCGGGTGTGAAACTCTCCTTCCTCGGCGCCTACTCAGGTTATAACCAGATTCGACTCAAGGTCGAAGATCAAGAAAAGCGGCGTTCATCACACCGTTCGAGTATCTTGCTACAACACAATGCCCTTGGGCTAAAGAACGCGGTGCCGCGTACCAGCGATGCATGCGAGCCTGCCTCAAGGACCGGATCGGTCATAGCGTCCAAGTCTATGTCGGCGACATAGTCATAAAAACCAAGGAGGCAAGAACACTTATCGGCGATCTCCACGAGGCGTTCGACAACCTTGATCGCTTCTGAGGATCAAGCTCAATCCGAAAAGTGCGCCTTGGCGTCCCCTCGGGTCAAGCTGCTCGGGTACTTCATCTCTCAACGAGGATCAGCGAACCGAAGAAAATCAAAGCTATCATGACAATGGAGAAGCGAAAAACCTCAAGGCGTTCAGCAGCTCGCGAGGCGAGTAGCGGCACTAAGAAGGTTCATCGGCCGCATGGGCGAAGGCCCTACCATTTTACCGGTACTGCGCAAAGCGGAACAAGTTCGAGTGGACACGAAGCCAGCAGCGCATTCGAAAGCCTCAGCGGCTCCTCTCCACCTCGCCAGTTTTGGTCACGCCAAAAAGCGCGAGCCTATTCTTGTACATAGCAGCCACACACCGGTGGTCGGCCATACTCGTGGTCGAGCGACCCGAAGAAGGCAAGACCCACGGTACAACGCCCAATTACTACCTCGGCGAGGTTCTCACTCCAACAAAACAGCGGTACCCGCCTTTGCGCAAGCGGCCTACGGCGTGTTCATGACAGCTCGGCGACTAAGCCACTACTTCCGGGAGCATCGGTGATGGTCGTCAGCGAGCACCCTAAACAGCATCCTGAATAACCCGGAGGTCACGGGCGCGTGGCCACGTGGGGCATTGAACTATCACCTGTACATCATCTCTGAAGCGACACACAATCAAATCTCAAGTCCTTCGACTTCTGGTGCCTTTGGATGGAGCTGCAGGTACGACACCCGGACATGTCGCGATCTGGACAATGCATTTAGCGGCTCCAAGCGAAGCGGGAGGCAGGAGTCATACTAACCGCCCCAAGGCGCCAAGATGAAATCGTCCTTGGATGAAATTCAGAGCCTCTAACAGCGAGGCGAATCTGAAGCCCTCATCCATGGCATGAAGATGGCAAAAATATGTGGCGCGCAGCGCTGGTCATCTGGTGACTCCAACCTTGTCGTCTGACGACGATGAATGAGTGCGAGGCACCGCCGAAAACATGATCGCGTCTGCGCGCTATACAACTTTTCGAAGGAGAATTGACGGCTGCGAACTTGACGCGTTGGAAGAGAGCAACGAGGATGCCGATAGACTGCCAACATCGGCTCCACTTGTGCAAAAGGTACCACCGGTGTGTTCCTCGAACAGATCTGCATGCCATCCATCAGCGAAAATTCCCCAAGGATCACCGAAGAAGCAGAACACTCGGGGCTCGCTACGAAGGTCATGAAGGACCGAAAAGTTGGATACCGAAGTTGCCATGGTCAACCTGATGCAGGTCATGGCGGTCGGAAACTTGGACACGTCCATACCTCCAGTTCACGATAAGCGGAGAATTGCGAACGGCAAGCGGATGCGGCGCGTATCTCGTCGGTCAAAAGCCTTCACCATCATCAACGGCGAGTTGTACAAACGCAGCATTACGGGCGTACTACAACGGTGCGTCACCATCAATGACGGCAAGGACATACTCCAAGATATCCACGAGGGCATCTGCGTCCACCACGCAGGTAGCCGCTCCCTCTTCGCCAAAGCTCTGCGAGCAGGATTCTACTGGCCAACGGCCATGAGCGACGCGAAAGACATCGTCCGAAGATGCAACGGGTGCCAACGGTTCGCCGACAAACCGCACGCACCTGGGTCCGAACTTCGACCCATACCCATAGCCTGGCCTTTTGCCCAATGGGGCCTTGACATGATCGACAACCGCCAAAATCCTCGAAGGGAGGACACGTCTTCCTCCTGGTCGCAGTCGACAAATTCACCAAGTGGATCGAAGCCATGCCAGTCACCAACCAGAAGGGCAAAACCGCCGTCAAATTCTTCGAATCCATTGTCTACAGGTTTGGCGTACCGCACAGCATCATCACCGACAACGGATCGAACTTCATCTCCGAAGAATTCCAGGACTTCTGCGAAGGCCTCGGGATCAATATCACGTATGCCTCAGTATCACACCCGCAAACAAACGGGCAAGTGGAAAAGGCCAACGGCCTAATCGGCGCTGGCATCAAGAAGCGCCTCATGAGCTCACTCGAGCACAAAGCTGGAAACTGGACGAAAGAGCTACCGTCTGTCCTGTGGAGCTTACGTACTACGCCAAACAGCTCCACCGGCTACACACCGTTCTTCGTGGTGCACGGAGCTGAGGCCGTGCTACCAGCCGAAGTACGCCACTAGGCTCCACGAGTCGTCGCTTACAGCGAAGCCGAATCCACGGCTGCACTCGAAGACGCCGTCGACATACTCGATGAAGCGCGGGATATAGCAGCCGCTCGATCAGCGGTGTACCAGCAGAGTCTCCGCAACTATCACAGCCGCCGGCTGCGCCCAAGGTCCTTCGTCGAAGGAGACCTCGTCTTGCGACTCAAGCAAAAGCGACCAAACAAACTCGATTCACCATGGGAAGGACCCTATGTCATCACCGTAGTCATCCCAGGTGGCGCCTATCGCCTCAAGCACGTGGAGTCTGGAGTCGCATACTCCAACCCATGGAACATCTCGCACCTGCGACGATTCTACCCATAGCAATGTACCCCCTTTTTTCGATAAGGCTTACAGCCAAGGCTACTCAGCCGAACCATGTACCTCCTCCATCACGATACAAACAAAGCTAAGTGTCTCGCCCCCAACCTTCGGTTGACTATTTCTCTGCAACTTTATTACATGCTACAAACGCACTCGGGGGCTCCCCCCACCTCACGATTTCATCGACTGAGGACAAAACGTGTACACTGGAGTAGACCACGTCGAGCAAGCGAAAGACGCGTACTAAATCAAAGAACTACGTGCTCGCAAACAAGCAAACCTTTACAACAAAGGGCACATACACGCCCAGCCGCAATATACAAATTTTACATCTATCTGTTTATTTTCAGGTCCTACCTATTCTGAAGAATAACTTGAGCACGCTGCTCAAACAAATCTACAATCTGTTCGGCATACTACCTTACAGCCGCGTAATACGGACGCATATTCCACTCGCCACCATCTGGTCGAGGAGGTGGCCCAGTCGCCACAGCAGCCAAATCTACGTCAGGGCAGTGCACCCTCACAAGAGACAAGGCAGCCTTCACCCCTGCAACGAGCTGCTGCCGCACCAGCTCCTTGACATTGCTGGCACTCCGAAACTTCGTCAGAAGACCTGCAAGGGTCGTTGGCACGGCATCCAACGGAAACATGACGTGCAGCACCGAGGAAAGCGATGTTTGCACCTGGCGGAGCACCCGCGAAACCTGGTAGACACGATCCTGCACCGTCGCCAGAACTATGGCACGATCACGATCCATCCAGAAGAAGCCGCCGGCCTCCATGTCCTGTTGAGTCAAGCAATTGACTCGAACAGCAATACGCTCCTTTTCTTCCCTCGGAGCAAGATTGGCACCTGCGATAGCCGCACAAAACAAGAGTAAGACCGGCAGGCTCACCCGAAGAACTGAGCTACAGCCCGAAAGAAGGATCAACTTACATTGCAGCTGCTCGGACAGCCGACCCAGCTCCGCCATCAGATACTCCTCTCTGGCTACACCACGGTCTGCTTTGGATTTCCAAACGTCAGCGCGACCACGTAACCCAAGCAAATCTCTCTCCAAGCTGCGAACGCGATCTCGAAGAAAAGCGAGCTGCGAGGAATCATCCAATGATGCTCGCAAGTGCCTTTCGGATAAAGTGTCAACTGGGTCAGCACCCGAAGGAACCTATAGCAGCAGAAAAAAGAAGGCACACAGACATTCAGCCAAGGATAGAGCACAACTCGGAGGAATGCATTAAAGTATATAAGGCCACTACGTGGCACAAGGATGATACTACACAAGATATTTACAACAAAAATAGACTACAAACTACCCTACGTCTACTATGCCTAAGGCGGAGGACACTGAGTCGCCTCAGAACCAGACTGCCTAGCTTTGGCCTCGCCCTGCTGCCGCAATGCATACTCAGACAGCAAGTCAATGAGCTTGGGCCCATATCGTCTGCAGCAAGCGGAGTAGGCGGCGAAGGCTACCTCGGATCCATCCGCGGTAGGCACCGAAATGTCTGGGGCAGGTCAGCTCCGCCCGGCCGCCATAACCATCGCCAGCCAGACGGCGCCGATGCCCATACGCTTCTTGCGCTTATGCGCTGCGGTAACCGGTGACAGAGCCTCTGCCGGGCATCCACGTCTTCAAGGCGCGCCCTTGGGAAGAGCTCTGGTAGAAGCGACCAAGGACCTCTTTCGCCTTGACAAGGAGTTGACAGCGGTCTTTGCGGCGGTCTTCGACCGCTACGGTGGCATCATCTAGAGCACTCCGTGCTCCGAGCACCAGCGTCAAACTTCGATACTGCGGCATCTGAGACAAAAAAGAAGAAAACATGAAGAAAGACAACATAGAAGAAGATCCGTAGAAAAAGAAGCAAGTACAAAAGCTAGCGCTCACCCGAAATAGCCTTGGCAGCAGCCATGAGCTTCTCCGCCACCCCTTTTTCACGAGCAGCCGCAACGGTGGCCAGCTGCTCCTCATGATCTGCGGCCTCCTGCTGCAGACGCTCTTTCGCTTCGGCTGCCTTCGTCAGCTCCAGCTCAAGGCGCTCTCTCGCCCCAGCGGCAGCTTCGGCCTTCTGCTCCGATTGGCCAAGGCTCTTCTTCAGAGCATCGACCTCACGGAGAGAGTCGTTATGCTCCTCTGCATTTACAACAAGCAAGTGTCAAAGAACAGGACCAGGATAAGCAAGAGAAGTACTACAAGGCAGACGAATACCTTGAAGCTGCCGCAGTTTCGCCTCCAGCGTCAGGCGTTCCTCCACCAGCCGCTTGGCCTCTTGGACAAAAGGCTGCAACAACAGGCAATAGTAGTAAGAGCAGGACTTGGGGGTTACGCCCAACACAAAGAAGCATAAACAACATCAGCATACGAAGACACTTGGGGGCTCCCCCCGTAACATCAAGCAGAAAAACCTACGTGCTCCGAAGGCAAACCCGCAGGCCCGCCTGCGAAATTCCGAGGCGCAACCACCAGCCTCTCCTGCACAGGAGGAACTGGCGCAGCATCACCAGAAGTTGCCACCGTCTGAGGAGGAGGCAATGCAATGTTCGACTCCCCCATCATCTCGCGCGCACCATCACTGGATCCGTCGGAGGATTGCCTGCATACGAACCAATCATCACAGGTGCAAAAATAACAAGGGAACAAAGGACAACAGTGGCAACAAGAAAACTTACGAGCCCAACGCACTCAGGTCGAAGATAGGAGAAGCCCTTCGGGTCCTCTTCTCCTCCTTCTTTTCTTCCTTCTTCTCCTCCTTCTTTTCTTCCTTCTTCCGCTTTCTTTGGCGGGTGCGAACAACAGCCGCATGGGAATGGCAGGAAGGGGAGAGGAAGAACCCCCATGAACATCATCATGACGCTCAAGGCCCAGAGGATTTCTGGGAGTCGGAGGAGTCGAGGCATCTGACGACTCACTAGAACTCTGTGACCGCTTGCGCGAATGGTCCTCACTCGATTCATCGGCATCCTCCGCTGGGGATCGGCGGCGGTAGCTTCGGACACGGAATCCACCACTTCATTATCCGGGGCATTGGATACCTCTCGAACAGCAGTGGTGCCATGCAGCACTTTGAAGCTACAAAAGGAAAAGGAACTTTGTTAGCAAACAAAGGAAAAAGTACACAGTGACAAAAACAAAGGGAAGCACTACGTGCGCAAATCTACACCTTGATGCGACCAACGTCGAAGAAAAGGTGAGTCAGCGACTTCCGGGATTTCTTCGTCGGCCTTGAACTTCAACGACGCGAAGAGCCTTGTCAAGTTCCACCTCGGAGATTTTCTCACTCGAAACCCTCGTCGGATCACGGCGCCCGAGTAAAGAAACATCGGTGCGCTCTCGCTTGGAGGGCTGCACGCTCAAAGCGTCCGGATGATGTCGACACGTTCACCTCCTTCTCGAGAATCAATTGGAGATCCTCCACCCGGCAGTCAGGGCCTCTATCTCCGCCACTTCACCTTCCAAGATTTGGTTTTCCAGGATATTTTCTTCTCAATCAATTGGGAGGATCAAAGCACGAGACCAAAATCTTGCCCGAGCAATCTGGAATCACGGATGTAAAACCATTTCCTCCGCATGATCTTGGACAGATTCGGACATGGAAAAGGAAAAGAATTGCACATTGGGACTGAGGAGATGATGAAACCCCAATGGGATACACACCATCGAACGGCTGCCTCTTCACGGAATAAAGCTTTGGAAGAGGCCAAAGTGCGGCTCAATGCCAAGCCAACACTCGCAAAGCGTGATAAAACACGCAATGTGGAGAAGGGAGTTGGGAGACAGATGATGGAGTTGAACCCCATAGAAAAAGAGCAGTCCACGAAGGAAGTCATGAACCGGAAAAGAAAACCCACGAATCATGAAGGCAACAAACATAACCCGATACCCAGATGGGGGACGGGGGATTACCTCATTGCCGGGGAGTATCACGGCCGTCGTATCTTGCGGGATCAGGCTCCGCTCGCGCAGTTTGCGGAGATCGCTCTCCCGCGTTTCTGATCGCCGCCAGCCACCATCGGTGACGCGAGCAGTGGCGGTGCCCTTCTTGCCTCCGGCGGCGCTGGTCCCGACCGCAGATGAAGATTTCTTCATTTTCCTCATGGCGCTACGGCGGTGATGGCGTTGCCAACGAAGAAAGAACGAAGGAAATGTGGAGAAAACTCTCAGCGCGCAGCAAGAATAGCTCAAGAACGAGAGGGCAGTGAATAGATGAACTGCTGCGGTGAAAAACAAACCATGATTTCACCAGGGATTATAACAGCGAAGACGATGCACGCTGGCCGTCCATCGAGAAGACCTAACGCCAACGGTAGATCTGGCGTGCATGCGTGTCGACACCAAAATGAACCGTTGTTTCCACGCCGTCCACTACGTGCGGAAATCAGAGACGCGTAATCATCTCACGCCCGCGTGACGGTCAATTCAAAGTCGCAAGTGGGACCCGCTTCGTCTAGTCAAGTCATCTACGGCATAGCGGGCGGCAGGGTCATCGATCGTAAGCACTGAGTCATCAAAAGCTATACTAGCACCACTTCGGCTCTACAGCTAAAAGTACTCACTCGAATCTACGATTCGACTAAATACTTGGGGGTTACTCCTATCAGGAGCGCTGGCCGCGCACCCGACAGACAAATGAGGACAAAATTATTTCTCTGAGTCCTACGTCGAGTTTACGACTCCACTACGGACTCGGGGGCTACTCCCATAGGGAGGATGGATTTAAGCATCCGAAAATTTTGAGTCTGCGGACCTAATGATTGAAACAATGCTTGAACTAAAGTCTCCGTTTGAGTCTGACTCGAGCAGACACTTGGGGCTACTCCATAGGGGCTGGTCGCGCACCCTATGAAATCTTCGACTGCGATCTTTCGGATCAGCACGCAAAACTTTTCGGCAACTCTGCCCCAATTAATGCTAAGTGAGTAACATCCTCCTTGGTCACCCGAAACACCTCCGCGGTGATAAACATTCGGATGCTGCGTCTGCGACGCAAAGATAAGACCTCTGAGATATCATCGATGGCACAACGCACTTTTGGCTTGCGCTACGCTAGTATGAATCCGTGCAGGTATGATGAAAAATCCCAGACGCATTGGGTACACCAATTAAAATCACTGGAATTCCACTCCCTGTAAGTCCTCCATGACTGAGTCGAATTACGCCAGCATATGTTCCAGGTCCGGGTTGAGGGACCCGAACCTGAAGAAGATCGTGTTGTTTCGTCCTAAGATAGTTAACTGACCCTGATCTGTCGGGTGAGTCAGACACAAGCATCGACAATCCCTACACACATATACTATTAACATATAACTGCTCCCGAAGAATGGAAGAGTCTTCAGCTGAATCTACGGTTCGACTGATTACTCGGGGGCTACTGACATGGTTATACCCTACGGGTACGTAACTTCAGCATACCTAGTCCAGCCCAAGGAAGGCCCACGGCAGACATACGCTGGCCCATGAAGATTTTCGGGTGGCCAAGGCCCATGACGTCTTCGGATCCTTGGAGAGCAAGACTAGAGGAGATAGGAAATTCAAAGGGGTAAAACTCTAGAACTTGTAACCAACTAGGACTACGCCCGGGACCTGCCTAAGTCTATATAAAGGCCAGGAGGGCACGTCCTAGGAGAACTCGACTCATACTTTCGCACACGCATCCAAGCCAGATCGAATCTGCGCACCCTGTAACCTTCGGTTCCGCCGTAATCAAAGAGCAGACAAGCAGAAGTAGGGTTTTCCCTCCGGGGGCCTGAACCTGGGTAAATCTCGTGTCCCCTGGTTGCTTGTCTGTTAACCGTGCCATGATCTCCAGCATCCCCATCTTCTCCAAAACCCAAGTCCATAACAATGGGCATTGACGAGATTAAACCTCGTCACTTTCTGCAAAATAAGCCTAAGCTCTACTTAGCCAAATATGCATGTAGTGATAGTCCAACTTATATTCACAAACTAGTGACACCTGCCAATACATTCAAAGTATTGACCCTTTGTGGCCGCAACTTATCATGTTGCAGGTTATTCTATTGATGAGTGAGGTTTGATGATAGGGTTTATGAGTCTACACCCAACATGGTTGCCTGTGGCACATGAAGATGAAGGACTCCATGCTTTACTTGTATTCTGCTGCTTTGTAATAAGATAGCCTATGGCTATAAGTTTGTAATAAAGTATTTATATTCTGGATCATGCGATGTAATATGACCTTTGTATCTTGATATTACATCTTAAACTGTGGGTGCTAGCTATTCGATCCAGGGACTAGCACTATAATCACAGGGATTCAAACCAAGCCAGGTTTGGGTCTTTACAATGATCATCATCGCCCACATATAAACATATGTGTACTACCCGTGCAAAGCATCTACACATAGATCAGGCTCTAATACCACTGTTGGGTCCGCAACATAGAAAACAAAAAATTCCTACGATGAGAACTACATGCTAAGATCTATCTACTAGGTACAAAGCAACGGGTGGACATACATCCACCGAGAACTTACCCTCGAAGACAACGAGTTTTGTTAACGAGTAGGAACTCGTGGTTGATGTAGTCGTACACTTGCCGATCTCAAGATCGTGAGGAAGTCCGAGCGCCGCAACTCAGCAGCGCATCCATACTCGCACACACGTTCAAGCCACCGGACAACCTCCACCTCCTCGCTCCAGCGATCCAGCGGAAGTAGCAACTCCTTCCAGATGAAGTGCCACCGGGAACATGTATCTCGTTAATCCGAGACCGTGGGGGAATAATTCTAGAGGGGGAGAGAGATCCTTCACAAGGAGGTGTGAGGAAGAAGGAGGAGGAGGAGGGCCTTTTATAGGAGGAGGGGGTGCCCCTCCTCTCCATGGCCGGCGCATGGGGGGGGGGTGACCCCTCACCTCCCCCATTCATGTGGTGGTAACCCCTCCACATTAAAATGCGTCTTCACATTCCCTTTTGAAGTCCCTACTTTAAATGCATTAAAATTCTCCAAGTTTAATGCTCTCTCATTTAGTACAACGCTTTTATTAAATTTATTCAGAATTTTGTTAATTACTTTAATTAACAAACATTCACATATAACCCCTTGCAATATTTCAATATCACATGCAGAACCACTTTCTACAATTTCACCGGAAACAATTTCTGGTTTCTATCGAAACAATTCCTGCGCTTTGCAATTCTTTCGTCTGAAACATATGTGCTCCAAAATGGTGTCCGGTAACTCTTAAGTGTGTCACCCTACGGTTCGCGAATAATGCATACATGATTGAGACTCCTCTTAGATCAATAGTCAGAAGCAGGACCTAGAGATCCATACTGACTCCTGCATATTCAACGATGACTTCTGTGATCATGAGAACCTTTAACGCTTGTAATTTAATCCATTTGTCTCATGATATAATTCATGTCCGAGATTTGATCATCGGTATCCAAATACTTAGTTTGATCTCGTTACCGACATGCACTCTTTTCTCATTCCTGTGATATAACATTCTAGTGATCACATCACTTGCTTGCAAGCTATCTCAATGTGATATCACCGAGAGGGCCCAGAGTATATCTATCCGTCATCGGGATTGACAAATTCCACTCTTGATCCATGAGCCTCAACATAACACCTTCGTAGTACTGAACCCATATTTATAGTCACCCTGTTACGGTGTGACGTTTGATGTTATCAAGATACTCTTCAGGTGTTAGCAATTAACATGATCTCATGGTCTAAGGATAAAGATTACTTCGTATGATGTTATAGCAATATAAACATAATGACTTGATCGTAATGCTATACTTCGGATGAATGTTCATCACATCATTCCACCAATGGTGTGACCTTGTTATTAACAACATCCAATGTCCATGATTAGGAAACCTTGATCATCTTGTTAATCAACAAGCTAGTCTATAAGAGAGGCATAACTAGGAACCCTTTTTGTTTATTAAACACACATGTATTGATGTTTCCGATCAATACAATTCTAGCATGTAAAATAAACATCTATCATATATAAGGAATACATAATCACAACTTTATTATTGCCTCTCAAGGCATATTTCCTTCAAACATATGTTCCTACATATTTGAATTTGAGACTTATATTGCTCCCACTCGAAAATATGTCATTCACATGTTGTTTTAGGAAGACTTTCATAACTCCCACTCAATTTCATGCAAATTGCATATCCACTCACTATTTTGAATGACTTCAAAATCCTTTGATTAATTATCAAACTTGAGAGTTTTACTATGAGACACTAGTACCTTACTAGTTTTAAATCCATTAGACTTTTAGCACACTTGAATCAAATTCATTTGAATTTGTCTAATACATTATTCATGACAAATCGTGCTTTTGTCATTCACCTTTTCCTTCATGACTTTGCAGTCATTTGGAAAATTCAAGTAACCCTTTTTATTTGTTAAGATTCAGTAATAAATTTCTTTCTAATCTTAAGTGAATTTTTCTTTAGGATTTCTCATAACTTTAGTTTACCATTATTTCCTTAGTAGTTCGTAGGTATGTCATATGCCGGTAATCATGACAAATGATTCACAAATATCTCCATACAAGTTGTGGAGTACATTTTGAATCCTACTTTATGTAGTGAAAACACCAGTGGGGAAAACACAATGATCATTATCATTGATTCTTTCCTTTGTGAAGAGGGTCATTCAAGAACGCATTCTGTTGCGCTTCTCAACACTCTGATGCAGGTTTTTGAATCCTCATCGTGTTTTTCACTATCTTCCATTAACTTCTCATTCAAGAGCTTAATCTTTCTTGAAAAAGCACCAAAACTTCAAGCAATACTAATTTTGCCTTTCTTTTGGTTCTAGCTATGGCTATTGTATTCAAAGTTTTCCAATGAATACTCTACAAGGACTTATTTGCTATTGTTTTGGTTATATCGAATAACCCCAAAACTTTCACGACGATCCATACAATATATGGCACCGATCTCACCAATTTAGATGGTTCATTATATCTTCTAATTGAGTGCTAACTATTTCTAACTAATGGTCTCTACATCTACACTACAACGATTTATTTGGTGCCATCTATTTACCCACTTGATATCTAATATCATATTGTGATGCTTTGTATTTTGACATTTCAAACACATTGCATTCCACAATTTTCTTTATGCCAATCTTATAATGTCGAATTTCATTACTATTGATCAAATCGTAGTAATTAGATTCTCATTTACCTTTATACCCTTCATATGCTAAAATTCGTTGATCATATCAAATAGTTTCATGCCCATGTTTAGTAAACCATTTTACAAAATTCAAATAAGCATACAATGATAATTACCATTTTGTTGAAAAACAATACATCGAATATGTAGTTTCTTTCAACCATTCACCAAACACTTTGTATTCATGCAATACACGGTGTTCAAGTTATTTTGCTGAACTTAGGCATGATTCATATGTGACAAAAAAGTGTCTTTCACATATTATCAATATAACTTTGAATTTAAACAATGGTTTCATTCAAAATGAATATATCATTAATTTGGGTATTTTTCAAGGCATTTCAATATTTTACAGATGTTCATGTATTAACAATTAGTTTCAAAACCAGGATAATTTATATAGAATCGAACAAGATATGAACACGAATAGAAATCATTCATAAAAGTAAAACAACTGTTTGTTACAAACTCATACGAATAACCGTCTCACGAAGTGTGAGACACACTAAAGAAGTTCACAATCTATCGATTACAATAATCATCCTAAAGCGATAAACTAAATGATAAATGTCGAGGGAGAGTGTCGTTGGCCATCATCATCATGCTCGTCATCAACACGCAACGTCACCTCTTCTCTAGCAAGCACCTATCATGCAGAAGGACCTGTTTTCAGCAAAACAGAACAAGTATCAAATATACTTAACACTGCAATATGTGTTTTCAAGATTATAACATTTATAAAACTGTATATCAAATATATACCTTCATCATTGATGACCTCTTCGACAATGGGTTCAACCATCACATCCCTAAAATGTGATATGAACTCGTGGAAATCCTATGTTTCCGTGTCACCTCTCATAATGCAAATCCTGGCATGTGCTTAGTAGCTTGGTGGTAGCGACCGCAACAACACGACTATTGCAAAAGAGCTTACGAACCAGTTGTCCAGAAAGTATGCAAGACTCATGTATGCATCATATATGCGTACCAAGTGATCGTCAAGTGAAGAGTTCTCCTCCATCTTTATGGAGAGGAAATCTCCCATCAGCTCATACTCCCATATGCGCACTTGTTCCACGAAATGTGATCTAAGCTGTGCCATAACCGTTCGGGGATTAAGACTTCCCGCAATCGGCCATAGCCCATCAGACATCCCGAGGCGCATCGTTACTAATATGAATGTGGCCATCACAAGATGACAGCAGTGGTGATCCCGCTGCTCCTAGGTCTCAAGAAAATAGGGCGGCTCCATATACATCTCGCAGATCATGTAGTCAGCCACGTCGTTCCCGCTAAGGAGATCATGGAGACGCATGACCCACATAGAAAAGTTGGATCCATCTCACTTGAGCTTTTCTCATTTTAACCAATCGTCAATAGGGAAGGTAATCTCGGGGAGAACCATTTTCTACATTTATAATTGCAAAAGGAATTTAGACTAAGTTTATAATTAAATGAGTTAATAATAACTCCACTAAAAATACCTATCCCTTGAAGGGTTCTAGTGATTACACAACCCTTTGTCCCCACATCTCCCCCGATCGTCACGGCCATCAATGTGGGTGCTAGGGTGGACGCCTAAATGTCGGTCACATCATTCATCCGACTTGTGCTCGATATTTCGACCATCCATGTTCCGAGTCCATGTCTACACATCACTACAAGAAAAGTGTCCTTCCGCAACGAATTGGCCTGACGGTCATCGTAGAAGGCGCGTCTTCTGCGATGAAATTCTCGGCTCGGCCGTGGCCGATGGATTTTTTTTCCGATTTCGCGGCCCTCTACTATAACGGATCTGCTAAAAACATGGAGGAAGCTCGGCTGGCGCGTGACAGAAGGAAGATTTCCGTTTCCTCGCGCGATGTTGACTCGCCTAAGTCTTTTGAGGCATGTGGGTCCCGGATGTCAGTGTCTCTAGCGGACCATACTTTTTGGTCGCGCCTACCTGATTTGAACTCGATAACGTTGCTCGAGGTGTTTGCCGTTTAGTCAGGCTACTAGGTCCCACATGTTAGCCTCTCATTAGAAGGATCCTGTGTATGATGGAATTTTTTTCCTTCACTCGCGCTACCATGTTCCGATGTTGATAGAGCTGCTCGATGCATCTACCGTCCAATCAACCTACTGGGACCCACATGTCATCCTCTCATTAGAAGAAACATGTGTATGATGGAATTTTTTCCTTTGCTGGCGCTACCCCATTCTGAGTTGATAGCGCTCCTCGACGCATGTACCGTTTAACCAACCTCCTGAGCCCCACATGTCATCCTCTCATTAGAAGAAACGTGTGTATGATAGATTTTTTTCCTTCACTCGCGCTACCCTGTTCCGAACTTGATAGCGATGTTCGATGCATCTACCGTTTAATCACGATGCTGGGCCCCACATGTCATCCTTTCATTAGAGGAAATGTGTGTATGATGGATTTTTACCCTCTGATACGTTGCTAACGTATCCATAATTTTTGATGTTCCATGCTTGGTTTTTATCTACTTTCTTATGTTTTGTCCACACTTTGGATTAATTTTTTTACACTTTCTAGGACTAACCTATTAACAAGATGCCACAGTGCCAGTTGCCTGTTTTCTACTATTTTTGATTCTAGGAAAGTCAGAAAATCAATATTCTCAGAATTGGACTGGACAAAAGCCAAAGTCGATATTTTACCGGAAGACTCACGGAGCCAGAAGACAAGACAGAGAGGGGCCACAGGGTGGGCACACCATATGGTGGCGCGGGCTAGCCCTGGCCATGCCACCAAGTGGTGTGGGCCCCCTAGCCACCCACCGACCTTGCCTCTTCATCTATAAGATGCCTCCCGATGCAAAAACCCTAAATCGTCCAGCCTCCAACCACGAAAAGTTCCGCAGCACCGCCACCACCAAAGGGGAGATTCGGGGGACAGAAAGTCTCTGTTCCGGCACCCTGCCGGGATGGGGAAGTGCCCCCGGAGCCATCTCCATCGATCTCCACCACCATCTCCATCGTCGTTGCTGATTCCCATGATGAGGAGGGAGTAGTTCTTCCTCGAAACTAAGGGTTCTACCGATAGCTATGTGTTCATCTCTCTCTATGCATAATAATATTGTGATCATGAGCTTTGTAATCAAGTAGATCTACCTTGCTACTCAAGTGCTTTAATAGATCTCTATTGTCCCCATGTGTGTGAAAGTGACAGCGTGCACACCATGGCGGCACTTAGGCTAGAGATGGCAAATACTTGTTATGAGTTATATTTAGAGTTGGATGTTTCTATGAAATTGTGGTGTTTGTTGGAACCATCTAGAGCTCAAGGTGACAGTGTGGGGTTATCTAGATGGGGAAAGCGAACTTTGAGGTGTGCTGTTATAGCCCTACCATGGATTAGAGTGTCCAACCGGAGAGTAGTATCATAAAGAGAAGATATTTATATGAGAGTGTTCACTAGTGAAATTATGATCCCTAGGCCTTGTTTCTAAGCATTGAAACACCATTTGCAACTAGATTTGTTACATGTTTGCTTGCTTCCATCTTTATTTCAGTTTGCCTTTAGTCTCTTCCACGCCATCAAGCTATTTTCTGGCACCATTGTCTTTTATCCATACCACTTGTATTTCACTATCTCTTCGCCGAACTAGTGCACCTATACACCTGACAAGTGTATTGGGTGTGTTGGGGACACAAGAGACATCCTGTATCTTGATTGCAGGGTTGCTTGAGAGGGATACCTTTGACCACTTCCTCCCTGAGTTTGATAAACCTTGGATAATCCACTTAAGGGAAAACTTGCTTTTGTTCTACAAACCTCTGCACTTGGAGGCCCAACAACTATCTACAAGAATAGAAGTGCATAGACATCAAGCTATTTTTTGGTGCTGTTTCCGGGGACTGAAGAAGAAAAAGCTCCCACATCAACCACGCGCCAGCAAGTATTTTCTGGCGCCGTTGCTGGGGAGGTAAGGTAAAAGGTACTCACATCCTCCGGTGTGAGTGCTCGAAGGTATTTCCTTTCGATTATGCAATTTTGTCTTTTTGTTTCTTGTTTTCACTAGTTAGGCTTAATGGAAAACAACAACAAAATTAGAGAGCTTTATAGTATTTATCTTGAGTTAGGACATGAAGTGTTTGAAGAGAAAATTTAAAAACCTATGGAACTTTATTTGCATGCTAATAGCAATGTTGTTAGTATGAATTCTTTGGACACCATTATTGCTAATGCTATGGAAAAGTCTAAGCTTGGGGAAGCTAGTATTTATGAAAATGATCTTTTTAGTTCCCCAGCTTTGGAAGATAGCTATTCTATTGCTTATGATGATACCAAACCTCCAATATATGATGATTACAATGATGAATATGATATTTTCAGTCCACCTACTATTGAGGAGAAAATTAATTATGATTACAATATGCCTCCTATATTTGATGATTATGGTGATGAGAATAATAATGATAGCTATTTTGTTGAATTTGCTCCCACCATAATTAATAAGAATGACTATGCTTATGTGGAGAGTAATAATTCTTTTATGCATGTGGCTCATGATAAGAATGTTTCATGTGATAGTTATATTTTTAATTTTATTCATGATGCTACTGAAAGTTATTATGAGAGAGGTAAACATGGTTTTATGTATCTCAACAATATTAAGTTTCCCCTCTTTATGTTGAAAGTCTTGAAGTTGCACTTGTTTTGCTTTACTATGCTTGTTGCTTTGTGCTTTCATGACTTGTTTCTTTACAAGATTCCTATGCATAGGAAGTGGGTTAGACTTAAAAGTGCTTTGAATTTGCTTCTTGATGCTCTCTTTTACTTCAATTAATATTTCTTATGTGAGCATCTTTTCAAACTATCATGCCTAACTTAAAGGCGTTAAAGAAAAGTACTTATTGAGAGATAACCCAAAAGTTTAAGTTGAGTCTTGGAAGTTATTACTTCAGTAATAAACGCTCCTTATCATTTTTGTGTGGTTTTTGTGCCAAGAGTAACCTCTAATGAGAGAGAAGTAATGCTTGGGAAAGTTGCTGTCCCGAAACAGATTTTTGTGCTTCACTGTAAAAATTCGTGTAAAATCTCTGTATGTCGTTTTGAGGCGTGGATTTTTGTGCTTCTGCCCCAGGTTGTTATCCAACTTTCCTTAGTTCAACACTTTTCTATTTGAGCAACAGAAGGTCTTCGAACAAATTGGTCTTTACCTGCTGGTCTGTTTTGACAGATTTCTGCCATTATTTGCATTTGCTTCTTGTTGATTCCTTTTTGGGTTCTTTTTGGGGAATTGAGATTTTTGAGGGAATTGCTACAGTAGCCTGTGTTTTAATGGAAGTTTTATTGGTGTTGAAACTGAACCCAAAGACTTATTATCTTGAGTACACTAATGTTGCTAATAAAGATTGTGTGAAGGAAAAATTTCAGGTGTAAGGGAAGAATGATGTAATGAGATGAAGAATGGACAAAATATCAAGCTTGGAGATTCCACCCATGTCACCCCAAGAAATATCCAATAAGTATAAGCGTCAAAGCTTGGGGATGCCCAAGGCATCCCCTTCTTCATCAATAAAAATCTCAGGTCTTTCTAGACACTTCATTTTTATTGTTTAATGCACAGTTGTGTTGTTATTGGAGCGTCTTTGTTTTCGTTTGCTTAGTTTGGTTTGCTTAAATAAGTTGTTTGTATCCCAACACACTTCTTTTGGAGAGAGACACGCCCCGTTATTCATCGCCTAGAACACTCTAGTTTTCACTCTTATTGTTCTGTGAGTGTTCTCATTTGCTAGCACTATGTTTAGCCTTAGTTTTCTTGTGCTTTCAGCTTAGAACTTTTTAGTTCTTATTTTTGGATTTGTGATACAAGCTCACTCATCTTTATTTATTATTATCTTTGTGAGTTCTTTCAAATAGGTTGATTTGGATTGGAAAGAGTGGGAAAGTTCATGCTTAAGTGGTAAAAGGACCTTGTTTTTGACTGTGGCCTATGCTTTGTCATGTCATGCTTGATATTGTTTTGTATTTATGCTTAGTGATTTTTGCTGTAGCATGAAATGTTATAAACAATTGAGATTGCTTAATGTGCCTTGGATGAATCATGCGTTGTTTTAGCATATTAAAGCATAGTATTGTGGTATTCTCCTTTGATGCTTTATTTGGGTTGACTTGGCGCATGCTCACACCATGTTATGACTATCCCAAGTCACCATAGCCTCGATGATCATTTAGTTTTTGACTTGTAATATCACTTTATGCTTTAATTAATGATGTTTTGTCGCTTTGCATGATTATGGCCATTATTGCTCTCTTAGTTGGTCGCTCCCAGTCTTTTTCTAGCCTCCATAACCAAGTATGAGTTCCACTCATGCATCCAACTCCAAATAAAACCATGTTATCCAAAGAGTCCACCATACCTACCTATTAGCATTTGATATTCCAAGTATATTCGTGTTTTTATCTACCTTCCGAATTAAACTTGTTATGTGAAAATTAGTGATTAAAGCTCTCACGAACTTGATGACACACTTTACTTTCTTGCACGTAATAATCTTGAACCATTGCATCCATCTTTGTAGTGTATATGCTTGCACTTTATAAGTTGAAGTTAGCAGAACCATGTATCATGGGGAACGTTTTCAACATTGCACCTGTACATTGTACCTAGTTGATATCATGTTCTTTTGCTTATGGATCCTGGCGATGTGAAATAAAAGGGGAACTTGTAAGATCATGAAGTTTGTATTTGTGTTAGAGAAACGCCTGGGCCGCTAGCCTAAGCCATGCCTAATCATGGTGGAAACTTGCAGCATAACCATAATGAGCACTCTAAGAAGCATCATCAATAAAAACATGTGCAAATAGCAAATAAAAAGATCGCTGAGATGCTCATTGTCTGCTTGCCTTGTCATTTTGTTTATGGGATAGCTCCTGTATCATGTGCAAGGGGTACCCCGTTGGCAGTTCTCTATGATACATACGTACTTACAATGACAAGAGCTTACTTGTGACTAAAGTTGAGTAGCATGAGGTTCGGTGTTCATAAGTAAGGGGCATGAGATTCGGTGTTCATAACTTGTCAAGCATATCCTCTTAGTTGTGTCACTTTAACCTTAATCACCCTCAAGATGGTTATGATAGGGGCAATGAGAGCTAAAAGCTAATAAGTACCATAATTTTTGGAAGCTCTTTATGGAACTTGAATCCCTGCTTCCTTTTATGAAGGCCTTTTCTTTTACTTTTATGTTGAGTCTCCACCTTATATCTTTATGCACCTATTAAGAGAGCATAGTGGCCATTCTTAGTTCTATGTGCATTGTCCCAAGACTTGTTGATTGATTCATAACTTTGATATTGCTTGTTCTTGAACTATTTGTATCTAGTCACCCTTATGAACTTTGAAGGTGTCCTATGCATTTATGTTTTGCTACTCCATGAGGGATAAGCTGAATGCCACTATGCTATGTTTTCTATATATGAAACAAACAAACGTCTTTCAATGCATTGTTATTCATGAATCTTTTGTTTGTACCTTTTCATGTTACAACATAGTTGCTAGGTCTTATTGTTAGAACTATATCTTTCATGTCTATGTTAGAGTACTTTGATCCTAGCTTTCAATGCTTGCAAATACTTTGATCAAGATTGTGATGGTGCATGTCACCTCAAAAATTATTCTTTCCTTTTTTATCACTTACCTACTTGAGGACGAGCAGGAGTTAAGCTTGGGGATGTTGATACGTTGCTAACGTATCCATAATTTTTGATGTTCCATGCTTGGTTTTTATCTACTTTCTTATGTTTTGTCCACACTTTGGAGTACTTTTTATACACTTTCTTTGACTAACCTATTAACAAGATGCCACAGCGCCAGTTGCGTGTTTTCTACTATTTTTGGTTCTAGGAAAGTCAGAAAATCAATATTCTCGGAATTGGACCGGACAAAAGCCAAAGTCGATATTTTACCGGAAGACTCATGGAGCCAGAAAACGAGACGGAGAGGGGCCACAGGGTGGGCACACCATATGGTGGCACGGGCTATCCTTGGCCATGCCACCAGGTGGTGTGGCCCCCCTGGCCGCCCACCGACCTTTCCTCTTCGCCTATAAGATGCCTCCCGGTGCAAAAACCCTAAATCATCCAGCCTCCAGCCACGAAAAGTTCCACAGCACCGCCACCACCGAAGGGGAGATTCGGGGGACAGAAAGTCTCTGTTCCGGCACCCTGCCGGGATGGGGAAGTGCCCCAGGAGCCATCTCCATCGATCTCCACCACCATCTCCATCGCCGTTGCTGATTCCCATGATGAGGAGAGAGTAGTTCTTCCTCGAGGCTAAGGGTTCTACCGGTAGCTATGTGTTCATCTCTCTCTCTATGCATGATCATATTGTGATCATGAGCTTTGTAATCAAGTAGATCTACCTTGCTACTCAAGTGTTTTAATAGATCTCTACTCTCCCCATGTGTGTGAAAGTGACAGCGTGCACACCATGGTGGCACTTAGGCTAGAGATTACAAATACTTGTTATGTATTATATTTAGAGTTGGATGTTTCTATGAAATTGTGTTGTTTGTTGGAACCATCTAAAGCTCAAGGTGACAGTGTGGGGTTATCTAGACGGGGAAAGTAAACTTTGAGGTGTGCTGTTATAGCCCTACCATGGATTAGAGTGTCCAACTGGAGAGAGTAGTTTAGAGTAGTATCATAAAGAGAAGATATTTATATGAGAGTGTTCACTAGTGAAAGTATGATCCCTAGGCCTTGTTTCTAAACATTGAAACACCGTTTGCAACTAGATTTGTTACATGTTTGCTTGCTTCCATCTTTATTTCAGTTTCCATTTAGTCTCTTCCACGCCATCAAGCTATTTTCTGGCACCGTTGTCTTTTATCCATACCACTTGTATTTCACTATCTCTTCACCGAACTAGTGCACCTATACACCTGACAAGTGTATTGGGTGTGTTGGGGACACACGAGACTTCTTGTATCTTGATTGCAGGGTTGCTTGAGAGGGATACCTTTGACCACTTCCTCCCTGAGTTTGATAAACCTTGGGTAATCCACTTAAGGGAAAACTTGTTGCTATTCTACAAACCTCTGCACTTGGAGGCCCAACAATTGTCTACAAGAATAGAAGTGCGTAGACATCACTCTCTGTCGTGCCTTCGTGTTCTGAACTTGATAGCGTTGCTCGCTGCATCATCCATTTAATCAAACTCCTGGACCCCACATGTCATCCTCTCATTAGAAGAAACGTGTGTATGATAGAATTTTTTCCCTCGGTCGCGCCTCCATGTTCCGAACTTGATAGCGTTGCTCGCTGCATCTACCATTTAATCATGATGCAGGGGCCCACCTCCACATGTCATACACTCATTAGAAGAAACGTGTGTATGATGGAATTTTTGCTCTTGGTCGCGCCTCCGTGTTTCGAACTTGATAGTGTTGCTCGATGCATCAGCCGTTTTTCCAGGCTGCTGAGTCCCCCATGTGAGCCTCCCTGTTGGAACTTGGGAATGTTGCTCAAGGCAGAACCTGTATAAGGCCGCGCTACTGGGTCCCACATGATGGTCTCTCTGTATATCAAACCTTCGTATGATGGACTTTTTTTCGGCTGCGTCCGCTGTTTTGACCTTGGCAACGTTGCTTGATGTGGAAGCCATGTATGGTGTTGTTGCTGAGGCCCCCATGTCACCCTCTCTGGTATGTTCTAGCCGGTGGGTCCCTGATGCCAGCCTCTCTGTACAAGTATTTAACTTTTTTTCAAACCCGACCAATAAACTCGAGGGATGCTGCAGGCTAGTGGGTTCGTGATGTCAGCCTCTCCGTAATGCGATATTAAAAAGTAAACCCTTTCTAGAAAAAAAGTAAACCCAAGATATATATGAATATGTACACATAGTGGATTCGAACTAAAGACCTTCAAATCAAATCAAATAGACATAAACTGAGTTTTTTGCCGCAATACCAAAGATACTAATATAAATTGAATCATTAAACATGTATTAGTACTACAACTTATATATCAGTCTTCTAAAAAATATTGTTGTGTTTCCATGTTATCTCTCTTAAAATAAAAGAGCAGTGCTACTGGAACCTCGATTTATAAAAAGCCACATAATGGACTAGTTTCTTAAAAATATGGGTAGGCAAAGTTTTTTAGAGGTGGGGGGCACTGCCAAAAAGGCCAAATTAAAAAGTTTTTGGGCTATGGTCAATGGGCTCATATCTCAAATTTCACTGGGCCGTGTCTCGCCAGATTCAAACATAGACCTCTTCGAGGGAGGAAAAAAGCGATAATTCCTTTGATAGATATTCATGTAAAAATATCTAATGAACACATACCACATGCGCCAAAATAGGGCTGGTATCCAATGACTTCACTTCGTGAAATCACGTTGTATATCTTTACCCTCTCATCTCTGTCCAAAATGCATCCAACGGTTCCGATGACACAAAGGAAAAAGATCTAGAGCAAGCAGCCAGCAGCAACGACATAACTTTTGACAAATTCAATACCATTTGAAAGATTAAGGAGTACAGAATAATAAGACATAAAAAATTCTAGAGATTCCTAGTTCAGATTCAGCAGCACTTGACCAATTCATAAGCATTTCAAAGTGACTGATTTAGCAATACAAACAGTAAAATTCAATATCACTACAGAGAGAGACAGTTCTTGTTTCAGCTCTAAAAACCATGCCACGCGATCAGTTTGCCCTTTTCTCCAAACACACTCGATCACTAGAACACAATCATTGTCATAATATTTGCTCATATAGGGAACCGTCATATAGATATAGATATACCATACTAGTATGTACTAGTCATAGCTCCAATCCAGCAAAAGGTTATCATAGTTTTACCACCCACATATGATTAGTGGAGATAAGACAACAACATAATTAATTACAATAGCATGCGGTCAAAGAGCTAGACAGTTAGTAAGTTCATGATCAGCATGCCGCATTCAGGGCAGTGAGATACATCGACCTTGACCGTTCTTCCAATAGTAAGTTTGGCTTCTTTCCGGAACTTGATCCACCTAGAAGTAGCTGCCAATCGCCCATCAGTCGAGTTAATGGAATAGCGTCCCTCGATAAGCAATCCTTTTCTCTGCATCATGAAGACTATTGTGCCCTTTCGTCTAGCCTGGAGTTGCTTTGTGGCACTCTTAGGCAATTTCTAAGTCAAAGCAAGAGATAGACGCATAATTACTAAGAGCGATGCACTGAATCATGTGAAACTTGAGAAGAGATTCAGAACATTTTATCTGCCGCCATATAGTCACAAACATAATCCGGTGTGACCTTGTGATGACACATGTGTAGGATATGGTCTAACAAGGTGCTGCCTGGGGTGATGAAGGAGCTTGTGTTGGTGCCTGTGCTGGGGCTGGTGCTGGTGCAAGAGATGGTGCCACTAATTGTAGAGGGGCTGGTGTAGGAGCCAGAAGGCCCAGAACCGGTGTCAGCGCTAGCAGCTTGATGCTAGATTCCTTCTGAGGGGTAGCTAAGCTGACTGCAGGGATGATAGAGGCAGATGAGAAGTGTACAAGCAAAATGGTCTCTTATACAAAAGTTACTCGCAAGACAGTGATTAGAGGATATGATGAGTATACAAGAAAATTAAGTTACTACCTCCATTCTTTCTACTTAGGTCAACATGTGCCGGAGCAGGAACTAGGGCCAGTGCTGTTGGGGGTGCCAGCAGCTTGGTGCTGGTTACCTTCTGAGGGGTAGGTAAGAGGACTGCAGGAGCGGTCAAAGAGGCATATGAGACGTGGACAAGCAAAATGGTTTCTTATACAAGAGTAACTCCTAGACAGAGATGAGAGTATACAAGCAAATTAAGTTACTACCTCTATTCTTTCTCCTACTGAGGTCAACAGGTGCCGTTGCAGGAACTGGGGCCAGTGCCGGTGCCAGCAGCTTGATGCTGGCACCCTTCTAGGTGGTACATAAGGGGAAGCGGACTGTAGAAGTGGTCAGGGTCATATGATGAGTAAAGACAATGGTGAAGAACAGTTAGTCGCAAGAAAATCATTAGAGGTTGTGATGAGTACATAATCAAATTAATTAGTACTACCTCTGTTCTTGGTCCTTCGGTCAACAAGTGTACGATGTCATGCAAGTATCTGCCTAGGCTTGCTAAAATTAAATGTTACCTCATCCCCCTGCTTCAGACCATTCTCACAGACATACTTGGACCAACCTCGGCCACCCAAATAGGTGGTGGCCATCGTCTGGGAGACATCCACATCATATAGTTGCCGCATGCCTTTAGGGCCCTCGCTATATAGAGTTAGAAACTTGTCGTTTCTGAACATCTTGTTTACAATGGGGTGAGCGACACAAGGGACAGCCTTCATGAGAACATTGATAGAGAAGTAAGGCAATAGAAAAAAAAATGAGATACAAGATCTTACATCAAGTCGGTCTAAACCACTTGGAATCAATACCAGATACCATGGGTACCCTTTGCGAAGGGTGGTCATGCACCATTTTTCATAACTCTGCCTTTGGAATGGCATACAGGGGCCCCCTTTCAATCCACAAGCTTGATAAGAGGAGGGTAGCAGAAAGGGCTGAGCAGCTGGTGCGTGGTACTGATTGAAATTAAGTGGAAAGGTTAAATTATGTAAAGAGCAAGTAAATCTAATAATATAAGACAAAACCATTGCATATAAAGCAAACATATTTTTTTGTGAACTTCTAATGAGCGTAAACATATAGTACTAGCTGATAAAAATAACATGGAAAATCATAACATGTGAAATTGTGGATTTCCAAATTATACCCACTTCTTAGAGCGGTCACTGCCCACATGGGTACTGTGTTGGCGCTTCCTCGTTGTGTAGAGGATGTCCTCTTTTGGTGCGGGCATCAGAAATCTTTTAGCCTCTACAGCAGCCTCAACCTCCACAACAACACCTTTAATCTGCATAAATAGCAACAGAGCTCAATAGTCCAATACTATGTAAAGTTTGGTCAAACTTTCCGTTGCTTGACTTTTCAAAAAATACAGTATATGCCTAAGCCTTGGGACGGAGGGAGTACAGTACATAGTAGTCGTATACTGACTGTATGAGACAGTCTGACAGATCCAGATCTGGATTCACAAAAACACACTGCCAGATTTAATAAAATCACACATATGTTTCTGAACATCTGATAAGCAAGCATCACACCAAGTGGGTAATACTTAAATCTGTCTGCACCATGGTAATAAGGGTATTAAGAACAAATACCTTTCTCTTTAAGCTGGCCCCTCCCAGCTAGTCGGTGGCATTGCACTTGTTTTTTGGTGAGTAGTGGTACTCGCCGGATCCTGCGGCATGTGGGGGTACCATCATGTTTGCCACACCTGGAGCACCGCACGTTCGCAGGTATGTACCACCGTTCTACAGTAAATGAAGAAGATATGGTGTCATCGAGGCTTCCACAAAAACAGGATGCAGACAGAGACAACTTTTAGCATAGGGATACATCCAGGTTGCAGCCAACCACTTTCAGCATTGGAAAGAATGGAAGAACGCAACGAATATACTGCTACATTACCTTTTTAGGCAACTTTTAAGGGAGCTAACGGGACCATCCCTGTCCGTAGTGGCCGTGCGCGCCACTGACCCATAGTCCTCCATACAGAATCTGACACAAAATGGATTGCACATTACGAGTAGCAACTAAAGGTTACAGAAGTGAAGAACACCAAAATCGAACCCGACCAAATGCCCCAATCAGAACAGCGATGACCATGGCCTGATCCGGAATCCATACGAAATCAGTACCACCTCCCCCCACCCCCATCCCCACCACCACCACCACCCCACCCAAATGACCCAATCGATTAGAGAATAGGAAAAATATCCTGATTAGGTGATTCCGAGGTGCGCAATAAGCAAGAACTCCACAATCAAAGCATATCGAATACTACTACTCCTAGTACTAATAGTACCCCTAATGGCCCAATCGGAAGCAAATTAAGCAAAGCCGGATTTCGAGGTGAGCAAATACACCCCCCTATTTCAACAAGAACTTCCCAATCAGAGGTTGCACCAATTCCAATAGTTTATTGCTGGATGTGAGCTAGGTAGTGATGGTTTCTTGTCTTGTCGTCGATAGAAAGGCATGGGCAGGGGAGTAGTAGTACTAGTAGTAGTAGGGCTGGGCAGTATACTTTTGTCTACAGTAAGTATTTTTAAGTGGCAGTGGCAGGAACATTTTGCCGGGAGAGAATCCTGAATTTTTGATCCCAGCTATCACGTGGTGGCCTACAGCTGTTTCAAGCGGGACCCACGTCAGGGGTGAGTTAAAGCAGGTCCCACATCAAGTGGGTGAGATAATTGACCGAGCCAACCTCCTCCTTCCCTTGGTACCAGTACTAATTCTCCCGGGTTCCTCTCCTAGGATAGAGAAAATCGCCCCTCTTCGAATCAAATTGGTCCCAGCTTATTATCCTTCTGTTGATTCGTCTCACGGAGCAGTGGACAAGACGGTGATAGTTGCAGCATAGGGCACTAGCGCTGGGGCCTCAAAAACAGTTTAGGAACCGATAAAATGATAAGCTCGAATTTCAGACTAGAAACACACACAAACACACATATACTCCGTATATACTAATATACAGAATAGTTTCCAATTACAGTTCTGATAACAAAGGCCTAGAAATCATAATAAAGTAGCTCCATTTTACAGAACTATGACATTAGCTAACTAATCATGGGATAGCTCTACACCCCAAGAGTTTTGCAGCTGGGCTAGTGGTCATGAATGACACCAAACGTACACCCCTGATGATCAGCAGACCTGCATCAAATCCATCCAGACGCAGTGTACCCAATCCACAGCCTCAGGTACAGGCTCATCAATGAACAAGTCATTGTCATTACCATCAATGTCTTCTTCGGTTGTCTGCTTCTGCGATTAATAGATTAACAGATACGTTTATAGACAAATATCAAAGACACACAACGTGAACATTTGTCGTTCTATAAATATACCTTGTCATCTGGCATAGCGGTAGTACTAGAAATGAAACCTGTTTCATGCAGCTTGCGCTTTTTCTCTCCTCCCCCTTCTCCAAGTTGATCTAGATGCTCAAGAGCTGCCTCTGTCAGTTGATCTAGTTGATCAACATCTGCTTCTCCTACTTGATCTTGATGATAAAGATGTGCTTCCCCTGGTTCATATGGAGGATCATATGGTTCACCATGAAATACCCATCTAACATATGTGCTAAGCATCCCAAATGTAAAAATATGGTCTTCCACTATACTTTGAGGCAGCACCCTTCGATTCGCACACAACTGGTAGGGGCAATGTACTTTTGAGTTGTCACAATGAGCTCTAACAAATCCCATAAATCGTAGAACATCAAGGATACGTTTACCGCTGCCTAATGGAGCAATCTCTATCTAAAATATGCCCATCTGTTTAATTATGACATACAAGGTTGGTTATTATTAAAAGAAAAGCACGAAACATATAGATGAAGTACAAAAACTATATATGCCTATGCGTTTCAGCAAACATATTGACAACAAAAATCGCCGAAGGTATTTAGGAACACAGATCCAGCGCAGAATAAACTATGACCATGCAGACTGAGGACAAATTAAACTACGTAGGAGTATTTGAAAGGGCAATAAAAATTCTAACCAGATCGAGCTAGAGATAGAAGGACTACAGTGGGATCGACGTGCCCACCGGTGCGTCTCAAGAAGACTAACGGGTAGGGAAAGCTTCTTCACGCACGTTGGTGATGAGAAGCGGCCGTAAGCATGTCCTTTTTTGGGGGAAGGGGGTGATGCCTAGGCGGCGGAGGGTGGAAGTTAATACACAATGCGAAAGGGTGCCGAGGGATAACTTTGGAAATTTTGACCTACCCTGCTTTGGGCACCACCATATACGTGGCCCACCTGCTAGTCACCATAGATCAAAGTTGATCCAAAACTTGTCAATATACAACTTTATGTTTTACCATGGAAACTAATGCACATAGCATTGCACTTTGTGAACGAATGGCTTTATGTCAAAAAGTTATTTAATTTCAGCATCTTCAGCTAGGAAGCTTGGAAACTCATGAAAGTAGGGCATTATCCATCAAATCTGGAATCTCCTTTGTAAACAATTGCTTGAAATGCCAAGATGCACCGATCTACCAAATATGGCCAGGTTTGTAAGCTTGGTTGGCGAAGATACTTCAATGTACGGAGTAGTACAAAAGTTGAAAAAGGTATAGAAACTATGGCTATGACCTTGCTCCTCTTGTTTGAAAGTCTTGAATTATTGTTCATTAATTTCGGCAGATGTCTATAAACTCATTAAATGCTAGAAAGCATACATGCCTGTGGGTCTATCTGACGGGGATAGCATCCCAAGTGGGAGTAGTGTACCTTACAAGCTTCAACTTAAAAATTACGGCAGAGGGCCGAAATATCCCGCCCACCCATTCAAACATCCCGCCCACCCATTCAAACATCCCGCCCATCCATTCAAACATCCAGCCCCAAAAAAAACATCCAGCCCCAAAAATTATTTTATTGCACAAATTTAGCCTGGAAGCTTGAAAGGGCGTTATACATTGTGTGAAAAAGGGGGCGGTGGCATTTTGAGCCATCATCTTTGTAGTTGCTTCACAACAAAACACATTGTTGTTACTTGGAAATTCGAAAACAAACTTCAAATTTGGAAGCAGACATATTGGTCGATTTGCAAAGATGCACCGATCTACCAAATACGGACACGTCATCATAAACTATTTCCATGACCTTGGTCACCTTTTTTGGATGATGGTCATCTTCTTGAAAGCCTTAAATTGTTCGAAAATTTCAGCAAATGCCTAGAAACACGTTTAAATGTTGGGAAGCAACTCTCGCTGGCGTGTGGTCCTAGACGGTGACAGCGCGTCTGAGAGGCCCCACGCCGGAGTAGCGTATGCTAGAAGCTTCGACCTCAAAATTTGGTACGGCGCCCAAACATCGCACCCATCCATTAAAATATCCCGTGCATCCATTCAAACATGCTTCACCTCTTTCTAGAATGCAAAATTCCTCTTGTATCCCTGCTCCGGAAACAAGAATCTGAGGGAGCACTGCAATAACAGAGGGATATAGGTGGTAAATTTGCATTCTCCAAAGTGCATCACCCCATCCACATTTCTTAGGCCTTCTTCAATATTTACTGGCCCGCCCACTCCAACCTACACCGACTTTTTGGACCCACTATGCAAGTGACCCACATGTCAGTGAGCCAGAATTACAGGAAGTAGAGATTCCCATCGCTTGTTGTTCAAAATTCGAACATTTTTCGCTAAACCAAGATAAAATCGTTAAAATCATCCAACCTGGCTGATACTATCATTCCACTATGTCATAGTAAAAGCTAAAAAACAAAGCCAAAAACACGTTCGTAGCTTTATAAGCCAAAAATCAAAAGCCAGAATTCGAGCCCAACCAAACAGCGCCTAAATCTCAAGGAACTCTTCCTGTTTCTCCCTTGTTCTAGTACCCGGGTACCTTTAATTGTATTTAACAAAAAATATGACCAAGCAGAATATCATCGACTTGTAGATCAATGTAACACCCTCAAATCGGCCCTATGCAGATTTTAGCGCTTCCCGCCAAACCCGCATAGAAACGATTCAAGGACATCCACCAGGCACTTGCGTGCGAGTGGAAAACGAAGTAATACCATTAGACATTAGTCCACGATGGAACCCACAGAACAGATATTTACAACAACGACTCCATGAGTCAAGAATACAGATATACAGTACAAAGATCCAAATCACCTCGAAAACGATACAACATCCGAGTACGGATAAGATGCAAATGGGGCTAAGAGCCCTGAAGAATAACCAATGGCATCCATAACCCTGCCCAGGCCAAGCCGGAAGGGTAACCCTTCTAACGACGTCGATCTCAAACCTGCTAAAACAAAAGGGGTGCCGACAAAGGGCAAAGGAAAAAGAGGAGCGTCAGTACTGAGGCCAGTACATGGCGAGGCTAGAATTTGGCTGCTCTCGCCTACTTAGATATGGTGGACTGAAGCAGCAGCGAAGCATGCACTAAACAACCTATAGAGACTCGATAAACTGTCGACTGTTAGAGAGAGATAAGAAAGACCTATTCAAAACCACACTTATACTAACACCAATCATAACCATCCTAGTATTCCCCCTCGAGACCAAACGAGGAAGTCAAACCGAGGAACTCACACGGTTGGCAATTTTATTTATTCCATTATAGTTGTAGCACTTACTAGTCAGATATAGATAGCATAAGTCCTCCCAAACCCAGCAGCTGTTGGCACTTTTATTTCATTCCATTGGAGTTGCGATACTTACTAGGCAGGTATAACATGACACGATACATCCTAGTTCCACCAGTTGTTGGCACTTTTATTATTCATTCCATTATCGTGAAGCTGATTACTAGTCACATATTTTAAGTCAAATTCACAGCACTACTTTAGTTATTGTTGTCTATGATCGAGATACTGTGCTCCAAGTCGTCCATAACCGCGGACACGGCTTTTAGAAAGATTTACCCTGCAGGGGTGTACAAATAGCAACACACACACGATCCACCTCGGAAAAACCAAATCAAAACCCAACGAGGCCTTCACGACAAAGCAATCACAGGATTCATAAAAGATTTCAGGGGGGCACCCCACTAAGCTACCCGCAATGAAGTTGGCCGGCTCCAGAACGGACCCAGGGTTTGTGTAGACGGCGGTTAACGACTGGGAACCCGAAAGTGTGACTGGGCTTGTCGATACAGCGAAAATGTGTCACGGTCCAAAACAGTGCAGGTGCTCCACGCACAATCTTAAATAAAGCAGTAAAGCATGGCATAAGTACAGGATAATAATAAAGCCCCAAACTAGTTTGTGGCCCCAAGAAATAAGAAATGAACCAAGCTCTAGCTAAGGGGATTCATGGTCCCACATGCGGATAGTGTGATAGTCAAGGAACAGGTATCAAGTACTCGGGGCCTAAGGGACACAAGTGAGCGGTTAAAAACCAAATATTTGCTATTGCCCACCGATACCTCTGCATTAGTTATAACTATTCCCACCATTGAACATGTGTCAACCTTCCAACAACGGTGGAGAGACAACAATGTGAAGCAGCACCTGAGCAAGCAACTATGACTCGCAAGGCCGACTATCTATCAAACAACAAGCAATAGGATGTGTCCAAGGCAATATAGAGGGTGCAAGGTATATAAATGGTACGGAAACTAAAGCATCGCAACATGGATAGCAGTAGATCAACATGAAGGAAGTAAAGACTATAAATGCAAAATAGGTAGAAAGGGGAAGATTGCTCGCCTGGAAAACATAGCCGAAGGTTCATATCCGAAGAACTTGTCGATACTCGCATACACTCTCAACGGCCTAATTCGTGAAGAAGCAAAGCACTAAAAGAAACACCGGGTGCACTATTTAATACTACGATAGAAGATCGGGCATGATACATGTATGATGCATGACATGGCAAATATGCGATGCGACTAGGAAATAATAAGCGGTACCGGGGTCCCGACATTTAATTATATGGTTCAAGTTATTTAGGTACCCAGCAATTTAAATGTTGTTTACCAAGGCAAAACATGGCATTGGTTTGCTACACAAATTTAAATAGAGCCAATATAAGACTGGAAAAGACTGCATATGGTCTCCATATTTAATTATGAGGTGAATCGACAAAGTATCCCCAGACAAAGTATCCCCGAACGAATAAACATGTATGCAAGCATAACAATTTATATGCAACAAGTATATGTCATATATTATAAAAAATAGGGGTCTCGGAAAGGGAATCACATTGGTCCGAAGATCTTGGGGTTCGGGGGTCTAGGGGTCGACGAGATCAGTCTTTGGACTCCAGGATCGGGCTTCGGGGTCTCGGCCATCGGATCCACTCTTCGGTTTCGGGGTCGGGGTTTGTGTGGGCGATCTTAGGGTTCTCGCTTCCATGGTCTTCAGGTGCGCCAGCAGTGGACGAACTTGGTGGGTCACGGTAGTCTTGTCTCGTTTGAACAATAGCACAAACACCTTGCCATCAGGGTATAGTATAGGGAGGCGAGCTTGTTCATGTGGTCTTCGGCGCAGAGCTTGCAGGGTCGAGGCAGGGACGAGGTGGTTTTGTAGGTGTTGGTTCACGATGAAGCTGTAGAAAGGGATAGTGGGGAGGGCCCACAGCAGTCAGAGCGCGAGGACGGCCTCGCGGGGTGCTACGCGACCGGGCTCTACTCGGGACACCGCGGTGCAGGACGAGCTCATGGTTTCCCCATGCTGGGCCTGCTACAGAGGAAGGGGCGCCATGGAGGAGCACTAGGCGGCGAGGGCGAGGAGGACGAGGCAGGGGTGGCCGTAGTTTGAGCTCGGAGACGCGGGGAACGACCGGTGGCGGGGAGAGGAGGCGCTTGGGAGGATCTCGGAGGAGCCTTTGCAGCGGGGAGACGGCTCGGGGCGGCCGCCTCCTGGCAGTGGCGTCGATCCAGGACAGAGAGACGGGGTGGGGTGGCGGTTGTTGGTGGCGGAGGAGGACCTCGCGGCGGATGCGGGAGGGGCGGAGGAGCTCGGGCGGGAAGGCGGCGAGGACGCCGCGAGGACGCATGGCTCTGCGGGGAAGGAAGGGGCCTCCTGATGCGCGCGGGAAATGACTGCAGGTACCGAGCCGAGGCAAGGCCGGCGGACTCCGGCGAGGTTAGACGAGCAGGGACCTGCGGCAGCGACGCACCGGGTCGCGCGGAACGACGGCGAGGTCCGGAGGTCGGGGACGGCGCACAGGGCCCGAGGTACGGCAGAGAGAGACTAGGTCGCGGCGGCGGGAGGGTTCGCTCGCGAGGAGGCCAGGAAGCGGCGGTAGGCCAGAGAGGGGGCGCCGTCGGGGTTAGGTGAGGAGGAAAGAGACGGGGACGCGTCGATGGGGGGAGATAGTGGGGCGTGCGAGCACGCGTCGGTCGTGCGGGTGGTGGGGTCGGGCACGCGATCAGGGCGGTATGCACGGCGCGAGCGACGGGTTGCTGGGCTGATGCGCCCGCGTCTGTGGTGTGTGTTTGCGTGCGAAGCGGCTAGGTACGATGCACGCGGGTTTGGTCGTGTCGAACAGGGTGTGAGCCCTGGTGGGGCTAGGTCGGGTAGTGGGTCTAGGTTAGGGTTGGTTCCAACCGGCTGGGCCTTTGGTGCTGGCCGGTTTAGGTTTAGGGTAGCTCTTTTAGGGTTTCGCCGGGGTGGTAGGCTGCTGCCAACTGGGCCCTTCAGGCCGGGCCGATGGCGGCCTTCTCAGATAAAATAGTTTTATTTACACATTTGTTTTGTTTTATTTTAAAGACCTTTATAAATTAATTTTAGACAAAACAAAAATATCCAGAAGAAGCCGGGGTTTCGGATTTGAAATATAGTCGGGGATATTTAGAAAACAAAGATAGGCTTTTGGAAATTAGTTTTAGGCAAACAAATGCATGATAATGACGATGCTCAAATGCAATATGGCATGATCATATGAGCATGCGGTCATGATGATGCACAAAACAAAAACACAGCGATTTTCTAGTAGTGGTTTTACCGGGGTGCTACAATTCGACACCACTAACAATGGACCTCGCCCTCGAGATCCGCCTCATGGTACGGAGAAGAAGGCTGATGATCGGATTCTTCTTGCACCGTGTAGATCCTCGCGACACCACTAACAAAGATTATTGCTCCATCTTGAAATTGTCGACACCACCAACAAGAGGTCGTTGCTCACGATCATCGAGAGAACACTCCGGAGGACAAAGGACTAAGATAAAGGTATCAAAAGATAAGGCCACCTTTAACTTCCGTGGAAGGAGTAAAAATTGCATTGATCCATCCATTCACTATACAGAAGCGAATGATAAGAGTAGTGGTATGGTCGCGACTCCATCCCACACTCAAAGCATTATTCTGTACATGAATAGAAGAATTATGCAATCACTCTCGGAATTCAGACTGAAGATCTTAACTAGCGATGTTTGGAAACAAATGAATGATGCAGGTTCTTCATCGGATCTGGCATAGATGATGTTGTCGCATTGGAATACACTGGAAGGCACAAGAAGGAACAAAGAGAAGTCCAACAGATGAAGGATTCCTCAGATAGAATGAAGATCGGATGTAGAAGCACCGTTACCAAAGGAGGAAGAGAAACCCTGAAGGTACGACGGAAACCCAACCACGAGAAATCCTAGACTCGAAGAAAAGATAAGAGTAGATTTAAAACATACAGCGGTAAGAGGAGAATATCATATGGGTAAGGAGTAAAAATAGACATAGTCAGATCTATCCAACCGATTTTGCAAAATAGTTTTGACACACTACTTCATCCGTTAGCTAGGTTATCCTAGAGGCTGGACCAGTGGGGTGTCGCAACTGTTGGGCTCTGATAACACTTTGTAACACCCTCGAATCGGCCCTATGTAGATTTTAGCGCTTCCCGCCAAACCCACATAGAAACGATTCAAGGACGTCCACCAGGCACTTGTGTGCGAGTGGAAAACGAAGTAATACCATTACAAATTAGTCCATGATGGAACCCACAGAACAGATATTTACAACGACGACTCCATGAGTCAAGAATACAGATATACGGTACAAAGATCCAAATCACTTCGAAAATGATACAACATCCGAGTACGGATAAGATGCAAATGGGGCTAAGAGCCCTGAAGAATAACCAATGGCGTCCATAACCCTGCCCAGGCCAAGCCTGAAGGGTAACCCTGCTATCAACGTCGATCTCAAACCTGCTAAAACAAAAGGGGTGCCGACAAAGGGCAAAGGAAAAAGAGGAGCGTCGATCGAGGCCAAGACAGCGAGGCTAGAATTCGGCGGCTCTCGCCTACATAGGTATGGTGGACTGAAGCGGCAGCGAAGCATGCACTAAACAACCTATAGAGACTCGATAAACTGTCGGCTATTAGAGAGAGATAAGAAATACCTATTCAGAACCACACTTATACTAACACCAATCATACCCATCCTGGTATTCCCCCTCGAGACCAAACGAGGAAGTCAAACCGAGGAACTCACACAGTTGAAAATTTCATTTATTCCATTATAGTTGTAGCACTTACTAGTCAGATGTAGATAGCATGAGTCCTCCCAAACCTAGCAGTTGTTGGCACTTTTATTTCATTCCATTGGAGTTGCGATACTTACTAGGCAGGTATAACATGACACGATACACCCCAGTTCCACCAGTTGTTGGCACTTTTATTATCCATTCCATTATCATGAAGCTGATTACTAGTCACATATATTAAGTCAAATTCACAACAGTACTTTAGTTATTGTTGTCTATGATCGAGATACTGTGCTCCAAGTCATCCATAACCGTGGACATGACTTTCAGAAAGATTTACCCTGCAGGGGTGCACAAATAGCAACACACACACGATCAACCTCGGAAAAACCAAATCAAAACCCAATGAGGCCTTCACGACAAAGCAATCACAGGATTCATAAAAGATTTCAGGGGGCCACCCCACTAAGATACCCGCAATGAAGTTGGCCGGCTCCGGAACGGACCCAGGGTTTGTGTAGACGGTGGTAAACGACTGGGAACCCGAAAGTGTGACTGGGCTTGTTGATAGAGCGAAAACGTGTCACGATCCAAAACAGTACAGGTGCTCCATGCACAATCTTAAATAAAGCTGTAAAGCATGGCATAAGTACAGGATAATAATAAAGCCCTAAACTAGTTTGTGGCCCCAAGCAATAAGAAATGAATCAAGCTCTAGCTAAGGGGATTCATGGTCCGACATGCGGATAGTGCGATAGTCAAGGAATAGGTATCAAGTACTCGGGGCCTAAGGGACACAAGTGAGCGGTTAAAAACCAAATATTTGCTATTGCCCACCGATACCTCTGCATTAGTTATAACTATTCCCAGCATTTTAATCAAGTTGTATTTAAAGTCATGATCATCTCCACCATTAAACATGTGTCAACCTTCCAACAACGGTGGAGCGACAACAACGTGAAGCAGCACCTGAGCAAGCAACTACGACTCGCAAGGCCGACTATCTATCGAACAACAGGCAATAGGATGTGTCCAAGGCAATATAGAGGCTGCAAGGTATATAAATGGTACGGAAACTAAAGCATCACAACACGGATAGCAGTAGATCAACAGGAAGGAAGTAAAGACTATAAATGCAAAATAGGTAGAAAGGAGGAGATTGTTCGCCTGGAAAACATAGCCGAAGGTTCATATCCGAAGAACTTGTCGATACTCGCATCCACTCTCAACGGCCTAATCCGTGAAGAAGCAAAGCACTAAAAGAAACACCGGGTGCACTATTTAATACTACGGCAGAAGATCGGGCATCATACATGTATGATGCATGACATGGCAAATATGCGATGCGACTAGGCAATAATAAGCGGTACCGGGGTCCCGACATTTAATTATATGGTTCAAGTTATTTAGGTACCCACCAATTTAAATGTTGTTTACCAAGGCAAAACATGGCATTGGTTTGCTACACAAATTTAAATAGAGCCAATATAAGACTAGAAAAGCCCGCATATGGTCTCCATATTTAATTATGAGGTGAATCGACAAAGTATCCCCGAACGAATAAACATGTATGCAAGCATGACAATTTATATGCAACAAGTATATGTCATATATTATAGAAAATAGGGGTCTCGAAAAGGGAATCACACTGGTTCGAAGATCTTGGGGTTCAGGGGTCTAGGGTTCGACGAGATCTGTCTTTGGACTCTAGGATCGGGCTTCGGGGTCTCGGCCATCGGATCCACTCTTCGGTTCCAGGGTTGGGGTTTGTGTGGGCGATCTTAGGGTTCTGCCTTCCATGGTCTTTAGGTGCGCCAGCAGTGGACGAACTTGGCGGGTCACGGCGGTCTTGTCTCGTTTGAACAATAGCACAGAAACCTTGCCGTCAGGGTACAGTACAGGGAGGCAAGCTTGTTCATGTGGTCTTGGCTTGAGCTTGCAGGGAAGGCAGGCAGGTGGTTCTAGAGGCGCGTTATTGCGATGAAGCTGTAGAAGGGGACAGTGGGGAGGGCCCACAGTAGTCAGAGCGCAAGGACGGCCTCGCGGGGTGCTACGCGACCGGGCTCTGCTTGGGACACCGCGGTGCAGGACGAGCTCGTGGTTTCCCCATGCTGGGCCTGCTGCAGAGGAAGGGGCGCCACGGAAGAGCACTAGGCGGCGAGGGCAAGGAGGACGAGGCAGGGGTGGCCGTAGTTTGAGCTTGGAGAAGCGGGCGACGACCGGCGGTGGGGAGAGGAGGTGCTTGGGGAGGAGCTCGGAGGAGTCTTTGCAGCGGGGAGACGGCTCGAGGCGGCCGGCTACTGGCAGCGGCGTCGATCCAGGACAGAGAGATGGGGTGGGGTGGCGGTTGTTGGTGGCGGAGGAGGACCTCGCGGCGGATGCGGGAGGGGAGGAGGAGCTCGTGTGGGAAGGCGGCGAGGCCATCGCGAGGACGCGTGGCTCTGCGGGGAAGGAAGGGGCCTCCTGATGCGCGCGGGGCATGGCTGCAGGGACCGAGCCAAGGCGAGGCCGGCGGACTCCGACGAGGTCAGACGAGCAGGGACCTGCAGTGGCGACGCACCGGGTCGCACGGGACGATGGTGAGGTCCGGAGGTCAGGGACGGCGCACGGGGCCCAGGGTACGGCGAAGAGAGCCTAGGTCGCGGCGGCGGGAGGGTTTGCTCGCGAGGAGGCCAGGAAGCGGCGGTAGGCCAGAGAGGGGGCATCGTCGGGGTTAGGTGAGGAGGAAAGACATGGGGTCGCGTTGGTGGGGGGAGATAGCGGGGTGTGCGAGCATGCGTCGGTCGTGCGGGTGGTGGGGTCGGGCACGCGATCGGGGGCGGTACGCACGTGGCGAGGTACGGGTTGCTGGTTGCCGTAGCGTCTGTGGTGTGTGTTTGCGCGGTTTACTAGGTACGACGCCGGGTTTGGTCGTGTCAACAGGTGAGCCACAGTGTGGGGCTAGGTAGTGGGTCTAGGTTAGGGTTGGTTCCAACCGGCTGGGCCTTTGGTGCTGGCCGGTTTAGGTTTAGGGTAGCTCTTTTAGGGTTTCGCCGGGGTGGTGGTATGCTGCCACTGGGCCCCCTTGGGCCCGGCGGGCCTTCGGCTTCTCCGAGTATAAAATAGTTTTATTTACACATTTGTTTTGTTTTGTTTTATTTTAAAGACCTTTATAAATTAATTTTAGACAAAACAAAAATATCTAGAAGAAGTCAGGGTTTCGGATTTGAAATAAAGTCGGGGATATTTAGAAAACAAAGATAGGATTTTGGAAATTAGTTTTAGGCAAACAAATGCATGATAATGACGATGCTCAAATGCAATGTGGCATGATGACATGAGCATGCGGTCATGATGATGCACAAAACAAAAACACAACAATTTTCTAGTAGTGGTTTTACCGGGGTGCTACAATCAATTTTTGAGATACTTTCATTAAATTGCGATAACACCATTCTATTCCACGAATATATATAACCATAAAGTTTGAAAATATGATTGAGAATTCACGGAATTCTAAACCAGAAAATCTAAACCGCTAAACCCTGACCAATCAGGTATCGTGCAACTATAGATCAAAAATTGAGATACTTTTGTTAAATCGGGTAACGCCATTCTATTAGACGAATATAAGCATAAATCCTGAGCATTACCAAAAATTCTCTGAACCCTAAACTGGAAACAACCCATAAAACTAAACTGTAAAACCCTAAACCCTCGGCCCATAAACCCTAATCAAGCAGGTATCCTTCACTTATATATCAAAATTTGAGATACTTTCATTAAATTGCGGTAACGCCATTCTATTCCACGAATATAAGCATAAAGCTTGAACATTATTTAAAATTCCCGAAACCCTAAAATCTAAACACTAAACCCAAAATCCTTACCAAACACGTAGCATGCACTTATCGATGAAAAGTTGATATATTTTCATTAAACTGGTATCTCCATTCTATTCGATGAATATAAGCATAAATCTTGAGCATTATCGAAAATACCCTAAACCCTAATAAAACCTAAACCTAAAACCCCAGACCCTCAACCCATAAACCCTAACAGACCAGGTATCATGCACTTATAGATCAAATTTGGAGATACTTTCAATGAGTTAGGTAACTCCATATATATTCTATTCAATGAATATAAGCATAAAGCTTGAGTATTATTGAAAATTAGATAAACCCCCTAAACCCTATTCAGTCCATAAAACCTAAACCGTAGAACCCTAAAACCCTAAACCCTCGACCCATATAAACCCTAACCAAGCAGGTATCGTGGACTTATAGATCAACATCTGAGAGTTGATCTTTCGTTAAATTGTGGTAACGCCATTCTATTCCACGGATATAACAATAAAGTTTGAACATTATTGGAAATGCCCTAATAAACCCTAAAACCCTAAACCCTCAACACCGCACGTAGCATGCACTTATCGATCAAAAATTGATATATTTTCATTAAACTGGTAACTCCATTCTATTCGATGAATATAAGCATAAATCTTGAGCATTATCAAAAATACCCTAAACAAACCCTAATAAAACCTAAACCTAAAACCCCAAACCCTCAACCCATAAATCTTAACCAATCAGGTATCATGCACTTATAGATCAAATTTTGAGATACTTTCATTGAGTTAGGTAACGCCATATTCTATTCAACGAATATAAGCATAAAGCTCGAGTATTATTGAAAATTTGATGAACCCCCTAAACCCTATTCAGTCCATAAAACCTAAACTGTAAAACCATAAAAACCTAAACCCTCGACCCATATAAACCCTAACCAAGCATGTATCATGGACTTATAGATCAAAATTTGAGATCCGATCTTTCATTAAATTGCGGTAACACCATTCTATTACACGAATATAACAATAAAGTTTGAACATTATCGAAAATGCCCTAAACCCTAAAACCCTAAACCCTCAACCCCGCCTAAATGACATTGGCAAATGAGGTATCACATGTACTTGTAGATCAAAATTTCAGATAAACATTCCTCAAATTGTGCTAACACTATTCAATTCCATGAATATAAGCATATATAAAGCATCTTGAACATTATCGAAAATTCCCAATAAACCTAAACCCCAAAAACCATAAAAACCCTAAACCCTCAACCCCTTACCAAGCAGGTATGATGCACTTATAGATCAAAATCCGAGATACTTTCATTAAAGTGTGATAACATGAGTCTATTCCACGAATATATATAAGCATATATATATATATAAGCTTGAACATTATTATTGAAAATTCATAAACCCTAAAACCTAGAAAACCCTAAACCCTAAAACCCTAAACCCTAAATACCAACCTTAAACTCCTAAGCCCTAAACCCTAAAATCCTAAATCATATACCATAAACCCTAAACCCAAAAAACACGAACCCTAAACCCCAGGATATATATATCTTATGTGGAAACTAGGGCAATGGGATTTTGAGCCATACTTATTTGTAGTTTCTTCATGACAAAAACTATTGTCGTCGCTTGAAAAATTGAAAATAACTTCGAATTCAGAAGCTTCCTTTGTAAATAATATTTTAAATGCCAATAATACGGACCAATCTACCAAATACAAACATGTTGTTATAAACTATAGCAAAGGTGTGGCCATGACCTTGGTCACCTGGTTTGAAAGCCATGCAAATTCATACAAGGTACGCCATATATCATATGACAAAATTAAAGCCATTATTATCGATTGGAGCTTATAAAATAACTCCAAATATGGAAGCTCTTTTTCTAAACAATGTTGAAATACCAATATGCACCAATCTACCAAACATGGTTACATTATCATAAAGTATGGTAACACATATGGCGTTGACATTGGTCATCTAGTTTTTGAAAGCCATGAATGCTCAAACATGGTACGCCATATTGTGAAACGAGTTTTTCAAGAGTTATCAAATTTTATATATTTTCCTAGAAACTAGCCAATGCACACAGTGAGACACCAACGGAGAAACGAATGGTTGTATTTCCTTTTATATTTTGTTTCTTTATTTTTTTAAATGGCCCAAATTTGGTGTCATTACTATTCATATCAAAAAATAGAAATCTTGCAAAACTCTCGGTGGTTCTCCAATATTTGACTAGTTCGGTACCTTTAAACTATTTTTAGAAAGTCAAGAGCAAGCTATATCACACACTTTGTAGTTCGTAAATATACTTACTTTCAATCGTCAAAAAGTTATTTAATTTCAGCATCTTCAGCTAGGAAGTTTGGAAACTCATGAAAGTAGGGCATTATCCATCAAATCTGGAATCTCGTTTGTAAAGAATTGCTTGAAATGCCAAGATGCACCGATCTACCAAATATGGCTAGGTTTGTAAGCTTGGTTGGCGAAGATGCTTCAATGTACGGAGTTGTACTAGTACAAAAGATGAAAAAGGTACAGAAACTATGGTTGTGACCTTGGTCCTCTTGTTTGAAATCCTTGAATTAATGTTCATTAATTTCGCCAGATGTCTATAAACTCATTAAATGCTGGAAAGCATACAGGCATGTGGGTCTATCTGACGGGGACAACATCCCAAGTGGGAGTAGCGTACCTTAGAAGCTTCAACTTCAAAATTTCGGTAGAGCGTTGAAATATCCCAACCACCCATTCAAATATCCCGCCCACCCATTCAAAGATCCCGCCCATCCATTCAAACATCCTGCCCCCCCCCCAAATTCCAGCCCGAATTTTTTTATTGTACAAATTTAGCCTGGAAGCTTGAAAGGGCATTATACATTGTTTAAAAAAGGGGGCGGTGGCATTTTGATCCATCATCTTTGTAGTTGCTTCACAACAAAACACATTGTTGTTACTTGGAAATTCGAAAATAAACTTCAAATTTGGAAGCAGAAATATTGGTTGATTTGCAAAGATGTACCGATCTACCAAATATGGACACGTCATCATAAACTATTTCCATGACCTTGGTCACCTTGTTTTGGACAATGGTCATCTTCTAGAAAGCCTTAAATTGTTCGAAAAAATCAGCAAATGCCTAGAAACTCGTTTAAATGCTGGGAGGCAACTCTCGCTGGCGTGTGGGACTAGACGGTGACAACGCGTCTAAGAGGCCCCACGCCGGAGTAGCGTATGCTAGAAGCTTCGACCTAAAAATTTGGTACGACGCCCAAACATCGCACCCATCCATTAAGATATCCCGCGCATCCATTCAAACATGCTTCACCTCTTTCTAGAATGCAAAATTCCTATTCTATCCCTGCTCCGAAAACAAGAATCCGAGGGAGCACTACAATAACAAAGGGATATAGGTGGCAAATTTGCGTTCTCTCAAGTGCATCACCCCATCCATGTTTCCCATCCCTTCTTCAATATTTATGTGCCCGCCCACTCCGACCTACATCGACTTTTTAGACCCACTATGCAAGTGACCCACATGTCACTGAGCCAGAATTATGGGAAGTAGAGATTCCCATCGCTTGTTGTTCAAAATTCGAAAAAAAATCGCTAAACCGAGGCAAAATCGTTAAAATCATCCAACCTGGCTTATACTATCATTCCACTATGTCAGAGTAAAAGCTAAAAAAAGCCAAAAACACGTTCGTAGCTTTATAAGCCAAAAATCAAAAGCCAGAATTCGAGCCCAACCAAACAGCGCCTAAATCTCAAGGAACTCTTCTTGTTTCTCCCTTGTTTTAGTACCCGGGTACCATCAATTTTATTTAATAAAAAATATGACCAAGCAGGATATCAGCGACTTGTAGATCAATTTTTGAGATATTTTCATTAAATTGCGGTAACACCATTCTATTCAACGAATATATATAACCATAAAGTTTGAAAATATTATTGAGAATTCACGGAATCCTAAACCATAAAATCTAATCCCCTAAACCCTGACCAAGCAGGTATTGTGCAACTATAGATCCAAAATTGAGATACTTTCGTGAAATCAGGTAATGCCATTCTATTAGACGAATATAAGCATAAATCCTGAGCATTACCAAAAATTCTCTGAACCCTAAATCGAAAACAACCCATAAAACTAAACTGTAAAACCCTAAACCCTCAACCCATAAACCCTAATCAAGCAGGTATCGTGCACTTATATATCAAAATTTGAGATACTTTCATTAAATTGCGGCAACACCATTCTATTCCACGAATATAAGCATAAAGCTTGAACATTATTTAAAATTCCTGAAACCTTGAAATCGAAACACTAAACCCTAAATCCTTACCAAACACGAAGCATGCACTTATCGATCAAAATTGGTATATTTTCATTAAACTGGTAACTCCATTCTATTCGATGAATATAAGCATAAATTTTGATCCTGAGCATTACCAAAATACCCTAAACCCTAAACAACCCCTAATAAAACCTAAACCTAAAGCCCCAAACCCTCAACCCATAAACCCTAACAGATCAGGTATCATGCACTTATAGATAAAATTTGGAGATACTTTCAATGAGTTAGGTAGCGCCATATATATTCTATTCGACGAATATAAGCATAAAGCTTGAGTATTATTGAAAATTCGATAAAATCCCTAAACCCTATTCAGCCAATAAACCTAAACCGTAAAACCCTAAAACCCTAAACCCTCGACCCATATAGAAACCCTAACCAAGCAGGTATCATGGACTTATAGATCAAAATGTAAAATTCGATATTTCATTAAATTACGGTAACGCCATTCTATTCCACGAATATAACAATAATGTTTTAACATTATTGAAAATTCCCGAAAACTGAAACCTGTAAAACCCAAATCCTAAACCCCTAAACCCTATAACCCCAAACCCTAAACCCTCACCAAGCACGTAGCATGCAGTTATAAATCAAAATTTAAGCATAAATCCTGTGTAATATCAAAATTTCCCTAAACCCTAAACAACCCCTAAAACTTAAACCCTACAGCCCTAAACCCTCAGCCATAAACCCTAACCAAGCATGTGTCATGCACACATTGATCAAAATTTGAGACACTTCCATTAAATCAGCTAACACCCATTCTGTTCTACGAGTATAAGCATAAATCTTGAGCATTATTAAAAAATTGCTAAACCCTAAACAACCCATAAACTAAACCGTAAAAACCTATAACCCTAAACCCTTGACCCATAAACCCTAACCAAAGCAGGTATTGTGCACTTTTACATCAAAATTTGAGATACTTTCAATAAATTGATGTAATGCCATTCTATTCAACGAATATAAGCATAAAGCAACTTGAACATTATCGAAAATTCCTAAAACCCAAAACCCTAAACCCTTACCAAGCATGTAGCATGCACTTATAGATCCAAATTTGATATACTTTCATTTAATTTGCTAACGCCATTTTATTCGACAAATATAAGCATAAATCTTGAGCATTATCGAAAATTCCCTAAACCCTAAACCCTAAACAACCCCTAAAACCTAAACCCTAAAACCCCAAACGCTCAACCCATAAACACTAACCAAGCAGGTATCACGCACTTTATAGATCGAAATTTGAGATACTTTCATTAAATTAGGTAATGTCATTCTATTCGACGAATATAAAAATAAAGCTTGAGCATTATTCTAAATTTGCTTAGCTCTAAACCCTATACAATGATAAAACCTAAACTGTAAAAACCTAACCAAGCAGGTATCATGCACTTATAGATCAACATTTGTGATACTTCTATTAAAGCAGGTAACACTATTCTATTCGACAAATATAAGTATAAATCTTTGAGCATTATTGAAAAATGTTGATCCCTAAACCCTAAATCTTCTAATCCCTAAACCCTAAATAACCCATAAAACCCTAAATAACCCATAAAACCTAAACCGTGAAACCCTAAATCATCGACCCATAAACCCTAAACCAGCAGGTATAGTGGACTTATAGATCAAAATTTGAGATACTTTCATTAAATTGTGGTAACACCATTCTATTACATGAATATAAGCATAAAGCTTAAACATTACTGAAAATCAAAAACCCTTAACCGTAAACCCTAATAACCTCCTAATCCTAGAATTCTAACTTCCTAACCCTAGAACCCTAAACCCTTACCAAGGAGGTATAATGCACTTATAGATCAAATTTTGAAATACTTATATTAAATTGCGATAACACCATTCTATTCCATGAATATAACCATATATATAAAGCTTGAACATTATTATTGAAAATTCCCTAAACCTTAAAACCTAAACAATCATAAACCCTAAAACCTTGAACAACCCTAAACCCTAAACCACTAAACCCTAAAATCCTAAACCATAAACCATGAAGCCTTAAACCCTCAACCCAAAATAAAACCCTGAACCCTAAACTTAATTAACCCTAGTCTATATATACTTTGAGTGAAACCGGGGCAGTGGGATTTAAAGCCATGTTTTGTAGTAGCTTCATGACTAAAGCCATTGTTGTGCATTAGAAAATTGAAATAACTTCCAATTCGGAAGCTTCCTTTGTAAATAATATTTTAAATGTCAATACACACCATAACAAATATGGATAGGTTATTATAAACTATAGAAAAGATATGGCCATGACCTTGGTCATCTGGTTTGAAAGCCATGCATACTCTTACATGGTACTCCATATAAATATTGTGATATAATTTTTTCTCAGAAATTATCAAATTTTAAGATTATATATTTCCATGGAAACTAGCTAGTGCACATAGTGACACACGAAGAGATAAAATAATGGATGCATTTCTTTTTATATTTTGTTTCTTTGTATTTTTTTAAAATGGCCGAAATTAGGTGTCATTACCATTCATATCAAAAAGTTGATTTTTTCGAAACTCTCGGTGGTTCTCCTATATTTGACTACTTGATATCTTTGAATTATTTTAAAAAGTCAAGAGCAAGGTATATCACACACTTTCTAGTTCGAAATTAGACATATTTACTTCAGACTGTCAAAAAGTCATTTTATTGCATAGATTTAGCTAGAAAGTTTGGAAATTCATGAAAGTTGGGCATTCTCCATCAAATTTAGAATCTTCTTTTGAAATGCCAAGATGCAGCTATCTACTAGATATGGACACGGTATTAAAAACTATAACAGAGATATGCCCATGACCATGGTCATCTTGTATGAAAGCCTTCAAAATATATTGTTTATCAATTTCAGCAAATATGTGGAAACTCTTTATATGTTGTTAAGCATATTGTCGCTGGCGTGTAGGTCTAGACGAGGCCAACATGTGAGAGCGGCCGCGTCGGAGTAGCATACGTCGGAAGCTTCAACCTCCAAATTTCCGCATGGCGCCGAAACATCCTGCGCACATCTATTCAAATATCCCGTGCATCTATTCAAATACCGCGCCCCGGTTTTTGCAAATGCAAAATTCCTCTTCTATCCCTGCTCCAGAAACAAGGACCGTGGGAGTACTGCAATAATAGAGGGGTATAGGTGGTAAATGTGCATCATCCCACCTATATTCCCCCATCGTCTCTTCCTTGCCCACACCCCTCCAACCTCGACCTTCCTCCAGCTGCTTCACCGTCGGCCTCTCTTCCACACCGGAGCTCTTCCACTACAGGCGCTCTTTATCGAAACTATTTCACCGACTCCCTCGCAGCACCGGATCTGCTTCGCCAATGTCATCATCTACCCTATCGGGGCCGCTTCACTGAATCATTCATTGCTGACCCCAAAATGCCGAGACACCGCCCCGTCGCCCACTTGCCCGTCCAACCCGTCATCACCGCACAACGGTAATTTCTCTTGCCCGTTTGCTATATTTTTGTTACTCGTAAGCTACGAAATCTTTAGGATGTTGCTCAATATCCTGGATTCTATTGCCATTTCGTTTGCACCCTTCATCTTGTAGGTCCTATCCACCTCATTAGCTTCTTTCTTTTATTCCCTTTCTTTATTCTCACGCTATCGGTTTAATCCTCCAACACGAACTCATAGATTCTATTCTTTCCGAGCACTCGCACGGGTCATGCAAACAGCTCATAGAGGATCCAACACTAACAATCTGACGCCCAGCAAGGCTGGATCGTGAGGTTTCCTTGTGTTACTTAGGCCAGTTTCTTGTCATGTTAATTAGTTGTCATTCTACCTAAGAACTTACCATGACAGTTGCATTTATGTTCAATTGTGAATATATGTGTGAATGCTTAATTTGGAAAATGTCCATCTAGTTTGGATGATATATCTGGTCATTTTTAATGCTATATGTTGGTGTTTTCACCTACTTTCATCCTTCCAAACCAGCTATCTAGTTTGAAACATACATTTGGTAATTTTAATGTTATGTTTTTGGTGTTTTTCAAGAGTTTTCATCCTTCCAAACCAACCAACTTGGTTTCAAATGTCATGCAGAGAAATGACACTGGAGTACAAGGACCAGAGTTCCAACTGCTCTGCTCAGATTCTTCTGGCAGATTGACCAGGAGTCACACCCGCTCGAGAAGGAGCTACTGTCAACCTGAATGTGCTACTGTAAGTTCACACTTACTTTAAACGATCTCTACTTTATATAATACTACTTGTTTCCCTTGTTGTTTGTTTTAACCTGTTTCACCATATTTTAGCAGACTGCAGTTAAAACCCAGCATGAGTCCTTGGAAGGCAGGACTAAAAGTTGTGATCCCTCGTCCCATTCATCCTCCCATTGCATTGCCGAAGCAAACTTACTTAACAGTCCACCTAGAACAACTTCTGCATGTGATAAATATATAAATGTTGTATTGCATGCAGAACGAAAGGGTGTAGCTGCTCTTAGATCTATAGTTGAAATGTTGAAGAATAGGACAAATGATACAATGAAGCGAATCGCCATGTACCGATCTCTTATTGATGGTACTGACACGTTGTAATCTGTCAGAATTACGATCTTGTTGTATAACCTATTGTAACAAAATTTTATTATTGTGTAATAAGTAATTTTAATTTTTGTGTGTTTATTAGTTAATGTCTTGATATTCACCTGTTCTGCGAAAAGTAGGCGCTAGCAAAAAAAGTCCGAAGTAGTAACAAGCCAGAGCAGTAGCATGCCGAATGTTGAAACAACATGCGCATTGACAGCCCAAAGCGACCAGAACAATAAAAGGCTAGAACAGTAAAAGGCAAGAGCAGTAAAAGGCTAGAACAGTAAAAGACCAGAACAGTAAAAGGCCAGAACATTAAAAGGCCAGAACAATAAAATGACAGAATAGTAAAAGGCCGTGGTAGCAAAAGGCCAGAACAGTAAAATGCTAGAACCATAAAAGGCCAGAATAGTTAAAGGCCAGAACAATAAAAAGGCCGGAATAGTGAATGGTCAGAACCGTAAAAGGTATCAACAACAACAGGCCAGTACGGTGGCAGGCCAGTACAGTAACATGCCAAACAGTGTCCGCCATTACAGGCAAAAGCCCAAACACTAATGGGCCTAAACAATAACGGGTCAAAATTCCTAAAAGGCAGAAATAGTAATAGGACTCGACAGTAAAAGGCTAAATTGGTAACAGGCCTAAACAGTGCAGGGCCAGATTTGTGTAGGCCTCAAGTGGCAGCGCAGTGCTGGACCAACATGGGCCTTCCGTAGGCCGAAACAAAATTGGGCCTGAAAGTTTGCGGGCCGCATCTCTGGGCCCATTTCAAACTGTGCAGGACAAAACAGTAATATACCATCATATTGTTGGGCTCCCCTGATGGGCCGGCCCAGTTAGTATTTAGTAGGCCTTGGCTGGGCCTGGCTTCTGCCACTGTTTCTATGACCATTAACAACGGTAACCGGCCACTAACGGCGGCTGCCACATGGCAGTTTGCATGACATCAGCCATTAGTGCGGCTAGCGAATAGATCTACGATGGAACATGTTTTCGTGGCTGAAGGGTGCGATCTGCCATGGGCCAAAAAAAAACCATGGTTAATTCATTTGTGACGGGGCTTTTACCACGAAGGCCATCCGTCGCGCAAGACTCTTTGGCCATGAAAAATGGGCCTTCAACCACAAAAATCGTCCGTTGTAAAAGCCAACTTTTCTTGTAGTGCATGCTAGGCTCACCAACTCAATCTTAGTGTATTCACTGCGCAACATGGCTTACACCCACTATATGTGAACATAGATATGTCTGACACCTGATCATCACGGTGCTGCCTCATATCGAAGAACTTTCTTGGTGGTGCACACTAAGGGAGAACACAATCATTGGTATTTTAATAGGGATCGTCTTATTAGGATACCGTCAAGTATCTAATACTAGCACACAATAAGATAAACAAATAATACACATTGAATATAAGAGTGATGCGATATGGTCCTCCTCGCTATGATCTCCATCTCGCGCCTCCGGATTCTGGCGCCGTAGGGACCAGGGTACCGGTGCCGTCCGGCGTGGTACTTCGTCACCTCCGTGACCGTCTACTACTACTTAGCAACATAAAGTATGTACTTTACCTTTGCCACAACCATATCTCATCATAACACCCCATGTAGAACAAAGCTAGACGCCTCTACTTTATCTTTGTATGTTTTACGTGGCTGAATGGGCTTTCACACAAGAACCGATCTTACCTACGAACGTTCACCAAAATGTTGATCGAGTAGTTGTCTCTACTACACCCCTTTCGGGGCTCTCCGTTGCAAATGGTATACCAACTAATGTGAGAGAGACATACACACCCCTAAGCCACTTTATACCGTACAAGCCGTATGTCAAGCATGGAACAGTCTCGCGAATGATTGCGTAAAGTCGGTTGGGGGCCGCTTCATCAAGCATTACTACGGTATAAACAAGTACACGTGGGAGGGTAACAACTAAAAGATCAACACCCACATGCTACATCTCGTGTGTTCTACTCGTACTAGCAATACTACGCATAGATCTACCTCTGATACCACTGTAGGGTTCGCGTATGAAAACAATAAAATTTTACCCTACGCTCCTAAATCCCTGATGCTGCCAGGACCTATCTATTAGTAATGAAGTAACGGGAGGGGCTTTTTGCGAACTTACCCTTGAAGATAGAAAAGCATTGTCAATGCTCAGGAGAGCGTGTTTGATGTAGACGAGCCGAAGCCGACCTCAAGGTCGTGCTGAAGTCCTTGCGCTCCTGCAGCTCCAACGACTCCTAGTGCCTCAAGTGTGAAACCTCGCGGGGAGTTACATGCATCCGGTCTTCCGCTTCCCCGATCCAGCAACAGTTGTGTAAGTAGAGCTCCTGGATCTGAATTCTGCAACGCGACGGCGCTTCGCGGTGAAGATGTCTCTCATTTGCGCAGCCCGAACTTGGGACCACGATCACATGAGAGAGAGAGAGTGAGTGAGAGAGAGAGAGAGGAGAGATATAGAGAGAGGGAGGGAGAGATAGAGAGAGAGAGATAAATATCAATTTAAGGTCTCCCCAAAAGTGAGGAAAACTTTATTGAATATTGTGTGTATTTTCTAGTCAAAATACCCCCACTTTATATGGGGAAGGGGGAGGTACTACCTCCCTCAAAGTCCCGGGGTGGGACTAAAGGAGGGAGAGGGGCGGGGAGGCGTGTCGGCCAGCCCCCCACCATGGGCCTCACGTGGGGCAGGCCCACTAGGGCCGTCGGCAACCCCCTAGGCCCCTCCTAGGGGTGTGGTCCCCTCTTGGGCCCTTTCCCCTCCAGGATTTGGCCCATTAAGCCTTTTTGACCTTTAATTAATTTTCTCTTTATTAAATAATTATGACTAAATGATTAAATCAATATTTAACATTCAGTCACATATCATTCAACCGCCGTGGCTATGGAACACCTTCCACTCCACTTCGGACATCCTCCGGACTTACCGAAACCCTTCCGGTTTTCTCTCTTCACTTCTTCAGTGATTCTACTGATCATGTAAAACTCTCTAAGCATCACCAAGCCCTTAAGCGTGATACCCCACGGTTCGGGAACACTCCATACATGGCCGGGACACTCCCGGACCAATGATCGACAGAGGAACCTAGATGGCCATGTGACCCCTATGCATTCCACAAAGATCTTTCGTTGTTTGAACCGCGACTGTCATGTCTTATTCCTTTTGTCTCTCGATACTTGCATCGTCCGAGATCTGATCAATGACACCACCATGTCATGTTCAATCTCGTTACCGACAAATGCTACTTGACTCGTTTCGACAAGTGATATCCATGTGATCAAATCACACGTTTCGCAGCTATTGGATATAACTTCTCCGGGTGGGCCCTCGAGTATCTTTCCGTCACGCGGATGGACAAACCCCGCTCTCGACATATATTGCCTCAAAAGTTCCTCCGAATACCTGAACACACCTTTATGATCACTGTATTACCAAGTGACATTTGATACTATCAAAGCACCCTCAGGAGATAGTGATTGATATAGCCTCACAGTCTAAGGAATAGTCTACTAGGTCTATTCTAATCATCGTAACTTGAACTTCGTGACATGATCAGGTCATGATGTTTAGGTTGAGTATTGGTTCGTCATCTCATTCTCAAAATGAGATAACTCAATTTCCAACTAGTATAAATGCCACATGATCAGGAAACCTTGATCATTTGTTGACCAATGAACCACTGACTAGAGTTTCACCGGGAACCCCTGGTTGTTTATATATCACATGTGTATTGACGTTTCCTTTCAATACATTTATAGCATGATATAAAACTTAATCATAAACTTTATGAAATATGATAATAGTCCTTATTACTATTTGTTTCTAGGGCATATTCCCAACAATATCATCACAAGAAGGATTGGAATTAGAGGCGATGGGTTTCTACCAAAACCTCTTTATGGCACAAGAAGATATAGATACTAGATTTGTGACTGATTGAGTGGAAAGGAAAGTTGATGATTCGATGAATAACTGTTTGTGTGCGCCAATCATGTATGAGGAAATACAGGAAGCTTTGTTTTATGATGCATCCGGACAAGTCACCAGGGCCTGATGGTCTAACTGTTGGCTTCTATATTTGACACTGGAATGTGATGAAGTCAGCGATTTGTTCGGCTATGAGAAATTTTCTAGCTGGAGGAGATATGCTAGAAGTTTTGAACTCAACTGTGCTGGTCTTTATTCTGAAGGTAAAAAACCCACAAGATCTATCTCACTATAGAGCTATTTCATTATGTAATTGATACCTTCTATCCAGATTACGAATGTAGTATAGCTCCTTTCCCTAGTAGACCTAGGTTTATCGAATCCTCGGGAAGCAGAAGCATAGTGAAGTTACTTTAATGGACCTTCGGGAGTTTTAGAATTCTTTTTGTGTTTTACCGGACCAAGAGTTTGCTGTCTTTTGTTGTTGTCAATGATGGAGAGAGAGGGCCTAGGGTGTTCGGTTTCACCTATAGTTTTGCAAAACATCTGATGGGAATAAAAGATAATAATAAAGTATGCATGTAATTGTTAGAGCAAGATAAATTATATGTGGGCAGTGCATCCATAATTGCTATTGCCTCCGCAACCTCTTATAGCAATATCCTACTAGTCTCATCCATATAATAAAGAGAACTAATGATATGCATAGTGACGACACCGTTAATCCCAAGTAAATCCCTCACATACAGCTGTACTACTCCTTCTCTCATTGAGATTCCCAACCTGCAGATTAGTCATTACTCATACTCCCTATACCTGGCTCAATCCTTGGGGTCTTGGGTACCTAACAAGTCCTTAGATTCAGGCAAGAGAGGATACAATAATCATCATGTCATACAAACTAATGCATGATCCCATTTATGATAAATAACATGCACAAAAGCTATATGGCTAGGCTGAAGCCCTTAGCCCAAGGAGAATTACTCACACATAGAGATGATATCAACAATCATAAACATTGTAATGGAAATCATGAGATTGATATCAAATAATCTTACAATGTCGCCAATCGAAGATGATATCTACTATTACAAGTGGTGGAATATGGCTCTGGTGATGGAGAAGGGTTTGGAGATTAGATATAAGTCTATTACTCCAGCGGCTCTTCGGTGTTGTGGATGGAGTTCTGGGGGCGGCTAGTGATCAGAAAGAGATCTCTTTTCTCGTCGCCCGAGGCCTCTTTATATAGGGGTCCCTTCATGAAAGTTGTTATGTTTGACCTAGCGGTGTTGATGGCAACTATACGTCAGGAACTATATGACCAAAATTTTATTCCCGCCATATAGTTGGTCGCTGAAGCATCCGTCTTCACTTCATGACTCCTGGTTTCTTTGGGTTGTTGGAAATCTCGTATCTTTGACTTTAATGTTGTGATTCCCATCATCAAACGTCATTATCTGTGCAGGGAAAAATAGAAAGAAAGGATTGCATACCCCTTTGATCATTAGGCATTAGTGGCAGGGTTTAGAGAGATATTTCATCAAAAATATAAATAATATCCAGTTTAAATGTGGACGTAGTTTGCTATATTTCACAGCCATCAACCTCCCCAAGCTTAAACTTGATCATCCCCGAGCAAGAAAACCAAAATCAAAAAGGAACTCAGCATCTAAACTCAAATAACAAGGTGATGATCTTACTCATGATTGGTAGTCACAAGTTTCCTCCACTTTATAAATCTGAAAAACTTCAACATAGATAGAGTAATGGCAAGCATATCATACGGGTTTTTATGCATCCTTATAGCGCAGCAAAATTACTGTTAACATGGATGATTCAAATGAGTAAACCGTATTCCATGTCATGTAATGAACTCATAGGCTTGCCTTTGAACAAAAAATTATAATCATGTAAATTTGAGAGTGTGAGGATTTTTCATGAAAAACATATACACTAGAGTATCTCAATTCTCCCACGTCAATAAATCAAGACTCTTCAAGCACTATTTTTCTATTGATTGTCCTTTAAGAATTTCATTTCTTAAGTAATTGAGAGCATGCCAAAGATTTTAATTAGTTTACCGGGATGTGATGGACACTCGTGGCATAACAAAGGTTTTGTTCCTTTTGTAGAATGATTACTCATAACAGCCAGAGGAGTGATTCCATCATGAACACAGCTACCAGGGAATGCCAAGAATCTTACCCATTATAGCATTGATGCTACATATGTTTAATCAACTCATAGCCGAAATCTAGGAGTTTCCTCCATGAAGATCATTTGTAGGCTAGCGAGGTTGTTGGCATCCCATGAAGTTTGACACGCATAAAGCTATATCATTATTATGATTCACAAGTCAAACTTTTGCATGCTCACAAAAACCGCTAAACATTAATTCAATTGAACAAATCCTTTTAAAGAGAGCTATCAAGTCAATCGTTATTTTCTGTGGTGTTGAGTGTCTCTAGAAATAAGCCTTCAAGACTAACACTACAACACCCAAGCGTTCAATTGTGAGAATTTTTCTTATTACAATTGTTTAGCAAATTTTTAGGCAAGACTTGGTTAACTAAAGGAGCTGGAACAAAATGTACTCAACAAAATACCCATGCAAACAAAATTTTACTACAATACAAAGACTCACTCCACCAATATAACATCTTATCATTTACTACTAACTAGCATGGATTTGTCAAACCTCAAAAGTGGGGAGTCCTAAGGCATACCTCTCATGATTGGTTCCACTTCCCTCTTCCCTTTTATTTGCTTCTTGGAAACTTGAAATCGATCACTCTCCTGCAAATATGTGAAAGCCACAAGGAGAATAGAAAAGAAGGAAGAAGGAAAAAAAGATAAATGGAAAAATCTTTTTGTTGTTTTCAAGAGAGGGAATTAAAGAATAGAAAATTGGCGGCAAAGCTTGGCTAGAAAATCTCGAAAAAAATAAAAGTAACTAAATATAATGTGTTGGGGAAACCAACACGAGTGCTTATAAACACGAATTAAAAACATAACCTCGAAATAAATAAAAACAAATGAACGCCAAATAAAGATAAAGAGGAAACTTCCCCAAGCTTAGGCTTTTGCAAGCCCTTCAAATCATTGTGGTGGCGGGAAAAAGTCGTAACTCTAGTTTACAAATTGAGTTGATAAATTACTAGTTGTTTCTTAGAGGTTCAAGGAGAGGTTTTGCATTGTCTCCACAGTTCCTCCAAGTTCTTGGAACTCTTGGTATGTAGCGAACCGAGTTGGTGGCTGCTCCTCTTCTTGGTCCTCATCCTCATCCGGAATCTCCTCCTCGGGTTGGTGTTCTTCAACCTGCAAGTAATATAACAAACGTCCTTCCTCGATAGATAAAAGACCATTATGAGCGGGGTAGAGATGCCCAGCTCCAGCAATATGAAAGTAATAAACACCACCTCTCCTAGTGAGCATTCCACAAGCTTTTAAAGTAGAGAAACGAACACGTCGCTCACCTATCACTGGTTAAAACTCACCTAGGTTAAGGCCTAGGGCAATGGCAAGCATGGTGATGACGCCTCCACCTGTGACTGGTCCTTGGCTTTAGGAGAATTGGTGCTCCAGGTAGCGCACAAGAATTGCGCCCAAGTTGAGTAAAAAGTTGGTGTTGTTGAAAGCAGCCTTTGCAAGGACTAAGATGTCCTTCTCATTGAGTCTCATGAACTCATTTCGTGCCTACAAAGTTTTAGCAATAACATAGAACAAACAACGAATTGCAGGATGTTGAATATTCTTCCCCTTGCTTACTCTAGAAGTAAAACTCATTCCATTATAATATTGTTACAGGGAAGGGTCTAAGCCAGTAAAGGATGTGCGTAAGTCATTATCATTATTGTTTGGAAAATTAAAACATGCGCACCATTCACCTAGTGATAGAGAATAATTGTTGTTCATAAGTCGAAAAGAAATCATGTCCTCTCCATTCCATGCTTTAGAGGTGCTTTGCAAAGAATTTAGAAATTCAAGAGTTAACCGGCGATAAGTAGGCACATCATTGAATACAAAGTTTTGCAGGCCAACCATATTGCAAAGTAAATTGAAGTCATTAGAGATACCGAGTTGATTCAATATAATGGGGCAAGCCCACTTGGTTGCCTTCACTTCTCAGTTCTTGATCCTGTTGAAGCGATCACGTTGGGTCTCATCCTTGAACCATATCCCCATGCTTTCTGGAGCGACAGCCCAAGAAGCGCTAGCGGTAACATGAGTTTGGCTCCTTGTGTTCATCATCTAAAATAACAAGGAAAGATAAAAATAAAACTTTTTGATCCGACAACAATAAGCATAACATATTCCTCATCAGAACACACTAAAGAATCCCCTCAAAGTAATAATCCAGGCAAGAGAATCATGGCATTAGTTCATAGTAGGTCTCACTCTAGATTGATAATGACAACAGACCGAAGATAAATTTGCAAAAAGTAATTGGAGGATCGATGGAGAAACATACCGTATATCACTTGTGTGCAAGGAAATCGAATGAAATTGAGTAGAGATGAAGATCTCTTGAGGTTTTGAGAGAGTTTGGAGGTAGAAGAGAGAAAAAGGATTGAAGTTTTGGGGTTGGAGGTACCTCCCGTGGCGATTTTGTGGTCGGACGCAACTATACGACCAAACTATACGGTCGGAACAACTTGTTCCCGCCGTATAGTTGGTCAGCTGTAAAAAAATAGGGTTTCCCCTGGCGGCATAGCTATATGGCCATAACTATACGACCGGGATTTTTCATCCGCACTGTATAGTTGGTCGTCAAACTTTCTTTACTTGGAAAAGAAATTTTACGAAGGCATCGATATCTATATGGCCGAAACTATACGGCCAGAATTTTTATTCCCGACGTATAGTTGGTCGTTAAACCTTTAGTACATGGGAAAGAAAAATTGTCGATGGCAAAGATATCTATACGACCGGAACTATACAGCCGGAATTTTATTCCCGCTGTATAGTTGGTCGTTAAACCTTCTGTAGCCATCAAAAAAGTTCTGTTTCTTCGAGAATTATTTCTTATTCTAAAACTTAGCAAAACACCTTGTTTCTGACAGAAAAATGATAGTAAAAATTGTCAACCAATAACAACATGTATAAGGCAGGATTTTTAGTACTACCGAACTTCTTCTCCTCAACTGAAGGTTTCTAGCACTCTTTATTAAACATAAAATTTAAAAACTTTACTCAAACCTTTATTTCACATGGGTTTCCTCCCATGCGGTGCTCTTTTATGGTCAACAGCTTGACCTTGATGTTGCTCACTTAGGCCAGATGAGTGGAACACCCACTCCAAAATAGTTGGCCTTCAAAGTGATGGCCTCCTTTTCATCATGCTTGGATTTCTTCTTCCTGGGAAAATGAATAACAAAAGGATCCTCCGAAGCCAATTGAAGCTTCACGTTCCCTTCATGTAGATTAATCAAAGCCTTAATAGTTCTTAAGAATGGACGGCCTAATATAATAGGAGCAGTAGCATCTTCAGGCATGTCAACAATAACAAAATCAATAAGAGAAGGACAACCTTTAATGTATACTAAAGTGTTTTTTAATCCCTACAACTTGTTTGTAGGTAGAATTTGCAATATATAATTTTAACTCAGTGATTTCAAAAGAGCCAAGATTTAACTTATTAAAAGGACTTTTTGGAATTTTTGAAACGCTTGCACCTAGATCACAAAGTGCAGCTATCTCATTTGTCACAATTTTAATCTTAATAGTAGGCTCAAATATATCATCAAGCTTAACAGGTAATTTTTAAGCAATTTTCTTATATTCTTCTTCAAGCTCACGTACCTTTATTGCTACCTGATTAACAAAGTGTTGATACATAGCTTCATCATTTCCTTCACTTACTGGAATCTTGATGTTGATCCTTTTTACAAGATCTTCAACAGTGTAACTTGGTGAAGGAGCATTACTATAATCAAGTTCTTCAGGCTCTTCCCTTTGGATTCTCATCATCTTGAGGTCTTCAACAGGATTAGGCTCAACTTTACCTGTAAAGTTAGCTAGAATGGGAGTTTGACTCTCGGTTCTCTTACCTAGCTGTGCCTTAACAATCCTCGTTCTTTCTTGGAGGGCCTACAAATCATTCCTCAAACTTACATCTTGGTTAGATAATTTACCAAGCATAGCGTCGTGGTTCTCCATTATTTTAACAAGGATATTGTTTTGCTCATTTTGTGAGTCTATAAAGGACTTAAGTGTTTCTTGGAGAATACCATTACTTGATCCCATATTATTATTAGAGTTACCTGTAGGACTAGAATAGTTTTTCTGAAAATTAGGATTATAATTCTTCTTCTAATCAGGGTTATAATCATTACGAGCTATGAAGTCTATTTTTTCAAGATTTGTTCCTGGGATAGCTCTTACCTGATTTTCCTTACCTTTTATGGCTAATATGAGCTCATCCAGCTTAGCATTGAGTTCTTCATTTTCTTATGGTGAGACGGAGTTCACCTTCTTCGTGTTTGATCTATCCACATGCCGCTGGCATGGTTGTCTTGCATATTGTCTAGCAGCTACTTTGCTTTGGTAATATGTTTCCCCATAAATGTTCCTCCAGCTGCAGTATCAAGCATAGACTTAGACACAGGTGAAAGATCACGGATGTCGCCTAGAGGAGGGGTGAATAGGCGGTTTAAAACTTTTATGAGAGGGGCTTGACAATGGCGGAATAAAACTAGCGTTTTCTTTTGTCAAGTGGTTCACCTATGTGCACCAACAACTTATGCTAAGAAAAACAAGCAACAATATGATAGCAAGATAGATTAGTTCAAGCACAAAAGATATCATAATGTAAATTGTATAAGTAAAGAGCTCGGGTATAGAGATAACCGAGGCACGCGGAGACGATGATATTTTACCGAGTTCCTCCCAACAAGGGAGTATGTCTTGTTGGAGGGGTGGGCGGTACTAAGACCACCAATTCCACAAGAGGCCTCACCCTATTCTTCCGAGGACCCACCACGCATCAAGCACCTGTTCCACTATGGGACACTTGAGGGCGGTCACCAAACCCGTACAAGATTGGGGTTATCTCCACAACTTACTTGGATGCTCCCAATAATCACCACCAAAGCTACAATCTTGGGGAGAGCTTCACAACTTAATTGAAGGCCCCAAGAACTCGCCACAAAGGCCACCCAACCGTTTAGGGTTCCAAGAACCCAAGAGTAACAAGCTTCTTGATTTCACCAACCAAATCCTCCAAGGAGAACTCAAATCGATGCACCTAATGCAAATGGCATGTCCTTTACTCTCAAATTCCACCAAAGCTACAAAAGTTATTAGGGGAATAAGAGAGGAAGAACATAAGAGGAAATCCACAAAAGAAACCCCAAAATCTAGATCCCAAGATGTTCCCCTCACATAGAGGAGAGATAGATTGGTGGAGTTGTAGATCTAGATCTCCTCTTTCAAATCCACCAACAAGATTCAAGAAATATGGGAGGGTGACATGGGTATGATTAGTCCGATGCTCATTATTCACTACCCTACATTGGGTAAAAGGCTTACGGCCCATAAAGATTGCAGATAACGGCCCAAGGAAGCAACCGACAGAGACCTTTTATTGTATTAGGAAAGAAACCACGAACCGACATTATGTTGGTATTGTAATCACGCGTGTATGAAACCTATCCGCATACAGCTTTGAGACCCGACCTATTATATATAGGGCAGGAGAAGCCCAAGCGAGGGTACCGAAATCTAGAAGACAACTTGTAATAGAGTGTTTTCCCAATATTCAGGCGACTTTGTCTTCATTGTTTTCCTGACATCGACAAAATCCCCAGCGTTCTCTTTTCCGCGAAACCCCAAGTCCATCACCATGGGAATTGCTGAGGTTACGCCTCGTCACAAAGTGTAAAACTACACCTCATCGGCGCCTCAAGATCATGGTTGAGGCAGTTACCCGAAGATTCAATCAATAGCTGGAACGATTTGGAAGATAAATTCATCGGACATTTTCATTCTACATTCAAACGACCAGCATCCTTGGAGTATTTGCGAGCGTGCAAACAAAAATCTGGAGAGTCAATAAGAGCGTTCATACAGCGATGGAGTATTATCAAAAACTCAGCTGAATCCATATCCGACGAAAGGGCCATTGACGCCTTCAACGACGGCCTCCGTCGCCGAGAATTCATAGAAGAGCTAGGTCGGGTAAAACCAAAGACATTATCACAGTTAATGGAAATAGCAAACCGCTGGGCTGATGGAGAATACGCGCTACATAATAAGCGCGCGCGGTCACCCGAAGAAGATAGGGATAAACGCGGCAATGACAAAAAACGAAGGAACAACGATGGGAACACGGGACCAAGTTACGTCGTAGCAGGATTTTCGGGTGTAGGTAACAACAGAAGCAACGGCAATAATGGCGGATACCGTCAGAACAGGGACGACATCGGAGGGAGCGAGTCCGCACAGCGGTATCAGCCAAGAGCACAAGACCCACCTATGTCCGCAATACAAATGCTAGAAGGACCCTACAATATGCATTTTTACGTCAACTCAACAAGCATGCGACAATCCAATCACTTGATGAAAGACTGCCGAACATTCTTGAAGATGCAGGAGTTGTGCAACGCAAAGGCAGCCGAAGCAGCAAATCGAGGATACACGTCCACGCCCGGTGCACCACCACCAGTTGCACCACCACAAAACTCAAATGATCAAAACAACGAGTACCCCAGATCAAAAGGAACAATGTCTATGATTCAGAAAGGGCGTCCACCCAATAGAATTCAGAAGCTCATCACAAGACAAATCAATATGGCGGAAACATCAACATCAGCTCTAGCCGAATATCTCCATTGGTCAGAGCAAGAAATCAAATTCAGCAGAGCAGATCACCCACTCTGGGTCCCATGACCAGGTCATTCAGCCTTGATAGTCGAAGCACAAATTGGCGGATTCGATATGTGCAAGGTCTTCATGGATGCAGGAAGAAGCATAAATTTGATCTACACAAAAATGTTGTGAACAATTGGCTATCCCTGGGATAATCTCGCTCCAACAAAACCTCTTTCCATGGAATAGTACGAGGTAAAGCCAAAATTCCTTTAGGCAAAGTTTTTCTTGACATTGTTTTTGGTTCCAAGATAAATTTCGGGCAAGAAAGACTCAAATTCAAAGTCATGGATTGGCCATCACAATACCATGCAATCCTGGGACGACTAGCATTTGCACGATTCATGGCAGTGCTACATTACGCATACTTAGTAAGGAAAATGCCAGCACCAAAGGGAATTATCACGGTGCAAGGAAGCTTCACACATGCGGACAACTGTGATCGAGAGTTCAACAAAATTTCTGAATCTTTCGGGATGGCAACAGAGTTCGAGCAACTCAAAAGTTCAGCAAACGAACAACCTCTAGAAGTAGCATGTGTCAATCCTGATCAGGCTTTTGACACGGTAAAAGACACAAAACAAGTACAGATCAACCCCGTCGACTCGACGAAAACAACATTTGTGGCCTCTAACCTTGATCCCACATAGGAAAGCACGCTCATCGAGTTCCTCTGTGAGCACTGGGAGATTTTCACATGGCTACCCTCTGACATGCCAGGAATCCCCAGGGAACTCACTCAGCATGCATTAAATCTAGATCCAAAGGCGAAGCTAGTAAAACAACCGCTTCGATGCTTCGCAGCGCCAAAACGAAAGGCCATTGGAAAGGAACTCCATCGCCTAACAGATGCCAATTTTATCAAAGAATTAACAAAATCAGAGTGGCTTGCAAACCTAGTATGTGTTCCGAAGAAAAACACTACGGAACTTCGGATGTGCATCGACTTTACTGCACTGTACAAACATTGTCCAAAAGATCACTTCCCATTGCCGTGAATCGACCAAATAATCGATGCAACTGCGGGATGTGAACGTCTTTCTTTCTTGAATGCTTACTCAGGTCACCACCAGATCAGGATGAAGGAAGAAGATTGATATGTTGCAAACGTATCTATAATTTTTGATGTTCCATGCTTGGTTTTTATCTACTTTCTTATGTTTTGTCCACACTTTGGAGTACTTTTTATACACTTTCTTGGACTAACCTATTAACAAGATGCCACAGTGCCAGCTGCCTGTTTTCTGCTGTTTTTGGTTCCAGGAAAGTCAGAAAATCAATATTCTCGGAATGGGATGGGACAAAAGACAAAGTCAGTTTTTCACCAAGGGGGACACGGAGCCAGAATACGAGACGGAGAGGGACCAGAGGTCCGCCACACCACCTAGTCGCGCGGCCAGGCCTGGCCCGCGCCAGGGGGTGGTGTGGCCTCCTAGGGCACCCCCTCGGCCTCCCCTTTCGCCTATAAGATGCCTCCTATACAGAAACCCTAAGTACCCAATCAAAATTCCACGAAAGAGTCTGTAGCTGCCATCATATCCATCCCTAGATCGGGAGGGATCTGAAGCTCTTCCTGGCACCCTGGCGGAGGGGAGAATTCACCCTAGAGGCCTTCTTCATCACCATGCAAGCCTCCGATGTGATGCGTGAGTAGTTCATCCTTGGACTACGAGTCCATATAGTAGCTAGATGGTTGGTTCTTCTCCTTTGTGCTACCATGTTTATATCTTGTGAGCTCCATTCATGATCAAGATCATCTATTTGTAATCCTACATGTTGCGTTTGCGGAGATCCGATGGATATTGAGATGTTATTTCAGATTGATTATTGATTCTATCATGTCTTTGTTATTTGTGATCTTGCCTGCTCTCCATTGTTAGTGACTATCTTGGCCGAGTAGATGCTAGCAACTCCAAGAGGGAGTATTTATGCTCGATAGTGGGTTCATGCCTCTAGTAATGTGGGGAAGTGACAGAAATCTCTAAGGTACTAGATGTGTTGTTGCTACTAGGGAGAAAACAGCAATAACCGCTATTAAAGAAAAGTACTTATTGGGAGATAAACCAAAAGTTTTAGATGAGTCCGCTCCTTATCCTTTTTATTTGCTTTTTGTGCCCAGAGTAACCTCTAATGAGAGAGAAGTAATGCTTATGAAAGTTGCTGTCCCGAAACAGATTTTTGTGCTTCACCGTAAAAATTCGTGTAAAATCTCTGTATGTCCTTTTGATGCATGAATTTTTGTGCTTCTGTCTTAGGTTGTTATCTAACTTTCGTTAGTTCAACACTTTTTGATTTGAGCAACATAAGGTCTTCGAAAAAATTGGTTTTTACCTGCTGGTCTGTTTTGACAGATTTCTGGCATTATTTGCATTTGCTTCTTGTTGGTTCCTTTTTGGGTTCTCTTTGAGGAATTGAGCTTTTCAAGGGAAGTGGTTCAGTAGATTGTGTTTTAATGGAAGTTTTATTGGTGTTGAAACTGAACCCAAGGACTTATTATCTTGAGTGCACTAATGTTGCTAATAAAGATTGTGTGAAGTTTTGTATGAAGGAAAAATTTCAGGTGTATGGAGAGAATGATGTAATGAGATGAAGAATGGACTAAATCTCAAGCTTGGGGATTCCATGCATGTCACCCCAATAAATATCCAAGAAGTACAAGCGTCAAAGCTTGGGGATGCCCAAGGCATCCCCTTCTTTATCAATAAAAATCCCAGGTTTCTTCCAAACACTTCATTTTTATTGTTTCATGCACAGTTGTGTTGGTCTTGGAGCGTCTTTGTTTTTGTTTTTGGTTTTCATTTGCTTGGTTTGCTTAGTTTGCTTAATAAATTGGTTGGACCCCCTCTTTCATGCATTAGTTTTCAAATAGTTTGGTTTGGATTGGAAAAGAGTAGGAAAAGTTCATGCTTAAGTGGTAAAAGGAGTTTGTTTTTGACCGTGGTCTATGCTTTGTCATGCCATGCTTGATATTGTTTTGGCTTTATGCTTAGTGATCTTTGCTATACCATGACATGTTATAAACAATTGAGATTGCTTAATGTTCCTTTGAAGAATCATGCGTTGTTTTAGCATATTAAAGCATAGTATTGTGGTATTCTCCTTTGATGCTTTATTTGGGTTGACTTGGGGCATGCTCACACCATGTTATGACTATCCCAAGTCACCATAAGCCTTTATGATCCTTTAGTTTTCCACTTGTAGTATCACTTTATGCTTTAATTAATGATCTTTTGTCGCTCTGCATGATTATGGCCATTATTGCTCTCTTAGTTGGTCGCTCCCAGTCTTTTGCTAGCCTCCATAACCAAGTATGAGCTCCACTCATGCATCCAATTCCAAACAAAACCAAGTTGTTCCAAAGAGTCCACCATACCTACCTATTAGCATTTTTTATTCCAAGTATATTCATGTTTTTATCTACCTTCCAAATTAAACTTGTTATGTGAAAAACTAGTGATTAAAGCTCTCACGAACTTGATGGCACACTTTACTTTTTTCCATTTAATAATATTGAACCATTGCGTCCATCTTTTTTGCATATACGCTTGCGCTTTATAAGTTGAAGTTAGTAGGACCATGTATCATGGGGAACACTTTCAACATTGCACTTATTATTCCGTTGATATTATGATTCTTTTGCTTATGGATCCCGACGGTGTGAAATAAAAGGGGAACTTGTAAGATCATGGAGTTTGTATGTGTGTTAGAGAAACACCTGGGCCGCTAGCCTAAGCCATGCCTAATCATGGTGGATACTTGCAGTGTAACCATAATTAGCACTCTATGAAGCATCCTCAATAAAAACCTATGCAAATAACAAATAAAAAGATTGCTGAGATGCTTATTGTATGCTTGCCTTGTCATTTTGATTATGGGATAGCTCATGTATCATGTGTAAGGGGTACCCCGTTGGCGGTTCTCTATGATACATATGTACTTACAATGACAAGAGCTTACTCATGACTGAAGTTGAGTAGCATGAGGTTCGGTACTCGTAAGTAAGGGGCATGAGATTTCAACTTATAACTTGTCAAGCATATCCTCTTAGTTGTGTCACTTTAACCTTAATCACCTAAAGATGCTTATGATAGGGGCAATGAGAGCTGAAAGCTAACAAGTACCATAATTTTTGGAAGCTCTTTATGAAACTTGAAGCCCTACTTCCTTCTATGAAGGCGTTTCTTTTACTTTTATGCTGAGTCTCCACCTTCTATCTTTATGCACCTATTTTGAGAGCATAGTGGCCATTCTTAGTTCTATGTGCATTGTCCCAAGACTTGTTGATTCATGCATAACTATGATATTGCTTGTTCTTAAACTATTTGTATCTAGTCACCCTTATAAACTTTGAAGGTGTCCTATGCATTTATGTTTGCTACTCTATGAGGGACAAGCTAAATGCCACTATGCTATGTTTTCTTTATGTGAAACAAACAAACGTATTGCAAAGCATTGTTATTCATGAATCTTTTGTTTGTGCCTTTTCATGTTACAACATAGTTGCTATGTCTTATAGTTAGAACTTTATCTTTCATGCTATGTTGAAGTACTATGATCCCAGATATCAATGTTTTACAAATACTTTGATCAAGTTTATGAAGGTGCATGTCACCTCAAAAAACAATCTTTCTTTTTATCACTTACCTACTCGAGGACGAGCAGGAGTTAATCTTGGGGATGTTGATACGTTGCAAACGTATCTATAATTTTTGATGTTCCATGCTTGGTTTTTATCTACTTTCTTATGTTTTGTCCACACTTTGGAGTACTTTTTATACACTTTCTTGGACTAACCTATTAACAAGATGCCACAGTGCCAGCGGCCTGTTTTCTACTGTTTTTGGTTCTAGGAAAGTCAGAAAATGAATATTCTCAGAATTGGACGGGACAAAACCCAAAGTCAGTTTTTCACCGAGGGGACACGGGCGAGAATCTGAGACGGAGAGGGCGAGGGTCACACCACCTGGCCGCGCGGCTAGGCCTGGCCCGCGCCAGGGGTGGTGTGGCCGCCTAGGGCACCCCCTAGGCCTCCCCTTTCGCCTAGAGGATGCCTCCGATACAGAAACCCTAAGTACCCGATCAAAATTCCACGAAAGAGTCTGTAGCCGCCGTCATCTCCATCCCTAGATCGGGAGGGATCTGACGCTCTTCTCGGCACCCTGCCAGAGGGGATAATTCACCCTGGAGGCCTTCTTCATCACCATGCAAGCCTCCGGTGTGATGCGTGAGTAGTTCATCCTTGGACTACGAGTCCATGTAGTAGCTAGATGGTTGGTTCTTCTCCTTTGTGCTACCATGTTTAGATCTTGTGAGCTCCATTCATGATCAAGATCATCTATTTGTAATCCTACATGTTGTGTTTGCGGGGATCCAATGGATATTGAGATGCTATTTCAGATTGATTATTGATTCTATCATGTCTTTGTAATTTGTGATCTTGCATGCTTTCCATTGTTAGTAGCTATCTTGGCCAAGTAGATCCTAGCAACTCCAAGAGTTAGTATTTATGCTCGATAGTGGGTTCATTCCTCTAGTAATCTGGGGAAGTGACATAAATCTCTAAGATACTAGATGTGCTGTTGCTACTAGGGAGAAAACAACAATCCTTTGTTCATAGAACAATCGTATTGTTTACTTTACACGCAATGCGTAATGCAATTATCTGTTGCTTGCAACTTAATACTGGAGGGGGTTCGGATGATAACCTAAAGGTGGATTATTAGTCATAGATGCAGTTGGATTACGGTCTATGTATAATGTTGTAATGCCCAATCAAATCTCATAGGAGTCAAGATGATTAGTATATGCATGTTTTCTTTCTCGATGTTTGTCAATTGCCCTGATGTAATTTGTTCACCCAACATGTCATCTATCTTAAGGAGAACCACCACTAGTGAACTATGGACCCCAGTCCTTTCTTTTACCATCAATCTACAAGTGTTTACTGTTTTCTGTTTACTTTCTGCAAGCTTTTACTTTCTTCCACACAATACGTTTAATCCGTTGTTTTCAGAAAAATCGGTGAGATTGACAACCTCACTGTAAGTTGGGGGCAAAGTTCTATGGTTGTGTTGTGCAGGATTCCAAGTTGGCAACAACACCTTGGAGGTGTTTCCTGGCTCCTACTGGTTCGATAACCTTGGTTTCATATCTAAGGGAAAACTTGCTGCTGTGCTCATCATACCTTCCTCTTGGGGTTCCCCAACGAGCTCGATATATTTTGGGCCATCAAAGATCAGGAGAAAACAGTGTTTATCACGCCTTATGGCGTATTTTGCTATACAACAATGTCGTTTAGCCTCAAGAAGGATAGAGCAACATATCTGCAGATGATACAGAAGTGCCTGGGAAGCCAAATAGGTACAAATGTGCAAGTATATATTGATGGCTTCATAGTTACCACGGGTCAAGGATGTGCATTGATAAAGGACCTAGAAGAGACGTTCAGAAATCTCGACAGGTTTAGCATCAAACTAAACCTGAAGAAATGTTCCTTTGGAGTCCCGGCGGGGAAACTCCTCGGATATTTGGTATCAGCTAGAGGAATCGAGGCTAATCCCAAAAAAATACAAGCGATCCTCACAATGAAGAAGCCAGCAAATCTACGTGGTGTACATCAATTGGCGGGACGAGTGGCGGCTTTAAGTCGTTTTTTTGCAAGACTAGGAGAAAAAGCGCTGCCATTCTACGCCCTTATGAGGAAATCAGAAAAATTCGAATGGACGGAAGAAGCTCAGCATGCTTTCGAAGATATTAAAAGGACATGTTTGACATCTCCTGTCGTCGTATCACCAAAATAAAAGGAACCTTTGCTCCTTTATATTGTTGCCACACATCAGGTGGTCAGCACGGTCTTGGTCGTAGAACGACCCGAAGAAGGAAAAACCCACGGCATGCAAAGACCACTTTACTTCGTGAGTGAGGTTTTATCGCCATCTAAACAAAGGTACCCACACTACCAGAAATTAGCATATGGGGTATTTATGATAGCAAGAAAACTACGCCACTATTTCTCCGAGTACCCGATCGTAGTGGTCAACGAGGCACCTTTGTCAAGCATCCTCAACAATCCAGAAGCAACTGGGCGTGTTTCTCTATGGGGCATCGAATTATCCCCTCAGGATATCACTTATGAGAAGCGCAAAGCAATTAAGTCACAAGTTCTGCCGGATTTCATCACAGAGTGGACGAAATTGCAATGTGCGGGTTCACCGGACCTTTCTAGCACCTGGACAATGTACTTTGATGGATCAAAAAGAACGGAGGGAGCAGGATCAGGAGTCGTACTAATATCACCTCAAGGCGACAAAATGTGCTATATTCTTTGGATGAGCTTTACATACGCATCCAATAACGAAGCAAAATACGAGGCCCTGTTACATGGCATGCGGATGGCCAAAGCTTGCGGTGCAACTCGCCTCAAAATCATTGGAGATTCTAATCTTGTGGCACAGCAGGCAATGAATAAATGTGATGCTGTCAGCGAAAATATGGATGCTTATCGCGACCTATATAGCATCATGGAGGCTCAATTTGATGGGTGTGAAGTATCACATACAGGAAGAGCAAGCAACAAGGAAGCCGACAATCTAGCAAACATCGGATCATTGTGTTTACCAATACCACCAGGAGTTTTTTGGGAGGATATAGTGGAGCGATCAATCAAAGCGAAAAGAGTCTCCGAAGTCGTAGCACCAAAAACAGGGAAAGAGAAGCATCCGCAAAAAGAGTCGAGGGCTCCTTCAGAAACCAAGAACATAGAAGAGGCCATCGAAGAAGCACAAGAAATCAATGAGGTCATGCTAATTGAACCAACCTGGATGCAGCCATATATAGCATATATGACTAAGGGAGAGATACCAGAGGATGTGATAGAAGCTCGGCGAATCACCCAAAGATCGAAGGCTTTCAGGATAATCAAAGGAGAACTATACAAAAGAAGTATTTTGGGTGTGCTGCAACGTTGCGTAACACCCAAAGAAGGAAAAATTATGCTGAAAGATATACATGAAGGAGTCTGTGGTCACCATGCTAGTAGCCGAGCAATTGCTGCAAGAGCATTCAGGGCAGGATTTTATTGGCTCACTGCAGTACAAGATGCAAAAGACATTGTCAGAACATGTGAAGCATGTCAACGATTCGCAACAAAGCCTAGAGCACCCGCCACTGAGATGAATCGCATACCCTTGGCTTGGCCTTTCGCTCAGTAGGGACTCGACATGGTGGGAAAACTTCACAAATCATCGCCAGGAGGACACGTCTTTCTGTTAGTAGCAGTCCACAAATTTACTAAGTGGATTGAAGCAATGCCTGTCACCACCCAAGATGGAACTTTGGCTATGAATTTTATCAAATCCATAGTATTTCGGTTTGGCATACCGAACAACATCATCACGGATAATGGGACCAACTTCACTTCCAATGAGTTCAAGGAGTACTGCCAAGAGATGGACATGAAAATGAGCTACGCTTCGGTGGCTCACCCACAAACAAATGGACAGGTCGAAAAAGCCAATGGACTAGTTACCGCTGGACTAAAAAATAGACTACTAGCACCACTTAACAGAGCAAAAGGAGCATGGGTGGATGAATTGCCATCCGTGTTATGGAGTTTACGTACAACTCCAAATAATTCGACTCAAGAGACACTTTTCTTTTTGGTCCACGGTGCGGAAGCCGTGCTTCAAGTTGATGTATCACACGAATCACCAAGAGTAGCTGCATATAATGAAGAAGAAGCAAGAGAAGCACTTGAAGATAATGTGGATGCGCTTGATGAAGCTCGAGACGAAGCCCTCCAAAGAGCAACTATGTACCAGCAAAACCTGCACAATTACCATAGCAGAAGATTGTGGCCTAGGTACTTTGTAGTAGGGGACCTAGTTCTTTGCCTCAAGCAAGATGGCCACAAAAATCTAGAATCGCCATGGGAAGGACCATACATCGTCACAGAAGTTATTCCTGGAGGAGCATATCGACTACAAGACAAGAAGACAGGAGTAAATTACTCAAATCCATGGAACGTAGCACAACTACGACGCTTTTACGCATAAGATTATTTGCAATATGATAAGAGTCACAGTTCGGCTTATCAGCCAAGATGTCAAGAAGAAAAGGCTAAAATAGCCATCCGCTAAAAGAATAATGTAACATTGACTTTCGCCATATATATAAAGAGATAAGTTATTAATCTTTTTTGATCAATACTTTCTATCAAGCGAACAGTAATTATGAGCCGATGTCCAGATACAGGCATCCGAACATAGCCATGGGGGCTACTCCCATCAGGAGCGCTAGCGTGCACCCGATAGAAATTCTTTGAGTTTTACACCAGTGTATCCTCAAAAAAGTGTTACTCCCATTGGGAGAAAGTGTAAAATAATAAAATTATCTGATCAGAAAGATTGGTGGCCCAGCAGGCCAATCGCCAATCAAGCCAAAAAACCTCGGATCACGCTCAGATGCGAGAAAAAGTCTGAATGCCGTGTTCAGAAACATGAAGGTAAGACCCCAAGATTCATCCTGTGTGGCCTGGTAATCGCACAAGAATGCGCTCTACCAGTAAAAAAATTTGTATCAATGATACGATGAAAAATCCCGACGGACGCGTTGGGTACCCGATAAAAAATAGAAAACTGGAATTCAGTATTCGGTAAGACCTCAGCGCCTCAAACTAAATTACGCCAGTTACAAATTCTGGATTCAAGCCTAGGGACTTGAGTTTGAAGTAGGCCGACCTTGTTTTTTCCCAGGAGCAATTAACTGATTCCCGATCCGTCGGAAGTATCAGACTCGTTGTACCAAAATCCTTACAAAATAAAATCAAGAAACAAAAGAAGGAAGACAGAAGACTTTGAGACTCAACCTGAAACTGTGGTTCAGATAGAGTCTCGGGGGCTACTGACATGGGTATGATTACTCAGATGCTCATTATTCACTACCCTACATTGGGTAAAAGGCTTACGACCCATAAAGATTCCAGATAACAGCCCAAGTAAGCAACCGACAGAGACTTTTTATTGTATTAGGAAAGAAACCACGAACCGACATTATGTTGTTATTGTAATCACGAGTGTATGAAACCTATCCGCATACAGCTTTGAGACCCGGCCTATTACATATAGGGCGGGATAAGCCCAAGCGGGGGTACCGAAATCTAGAGGACAACTTGTAATAGAGTGTTTTCCCAATATTTAGGCAACTTTGTCTTCATTGTTTTCCTGACATCTGACAAAATCCCCAGCATTCTCTTTTCTGCGAAACCCCAAGTCCATCAGCATGGGAATTGCCGAGGTTATTCCTCGTCAGAGGGATTGAGAGTATTTGCAAGCTCTTAAAGGTAGAAACAATGGAGGAGAGAGAGGGAGCAAGCAAACAGCCCAAGGAGGAAGAAGGTGGCCTTTTATAGGTCCTCCCACGCTAACTAGCCGTTGCAGACAACTTATCCTAGAGTTTCCGGCCTTCAGGACAGGAGTCTCCGGCCCCTAGGACCGGAGTCTCCGGGGTCCAGACTCTGGCCAGGACTCCGGGCAGCCTCCAGATGCTCTCTGTACACCCCCCGGAGTCTAGGCCAGAATTTGGGCTGGAGTCTCCGGCCCCCCGGAGTCTGCGGGGTGCGAACCCCAGAGTCTCCGGCCCTCACAAAACTAGCAGAAACACCGATACAAAAACAATCACAACTTTTGCATCCGGACTTCGATTTTGATGATCTTGGGCTCATTTCGAACAGGAAAACATGTCTACAAGATTATGCAGGGAACCATCATAGTACAACAAAGGAGGATAGAATCAAATGATTAAGGGCATAACCTATCTATAAAATACACACCGGTAAAACCTCCAAATCAGAAACGCAATAGAGAATGCATACGAAATCCGTTTTTGATGAACTTGAGCTTGTAATGGAGATTAACACAAGCTCTAAATCCTCTAATGGATAAGAAACAAATAAGAACCATGATGTGAAGTATGCAAATGTTTGAGCTCTCTTTGAAGGATATGATCAAGTTACTCACTCGAGAGCCCCTCTTGATAGTACGGTTATCTATCCTAAACCCGGTCTCCCAACAACAACATGAGACCGGCAAAAGGAAAAACCTATCAATATAATACCTTTGCCTTGACCAATCCACTTGAGCTTGATGTAGACTATCTTGTCCTTCTCAAGATGGACACCTTTCTTGATTGCTCTTCCTTGAGCTCGAATGATGAAGACTTGAAACATGCTCCCCCATACACCATGGGGAAACCTCTTCTTTGACCTTGTCTTCATCGACCCATGAGGATGGAAAGCTTCAAGCATGAGATCTTCTAGAGATGGCGCATCTCGATCTTGTAGAACATTTCTTCTAACTCCAATTGGATGATGTCATGAAGATACACTTGAGGAACTCCATCTACTTATTTAAGACACACTTGATCTTATTTTCTTTATTCTTATTCTTATACAAGGTTTCAATAGGCCCAAAGCCCTTGGATAATGCTTCTTCTTCATTTCTTCTTCATAGATTTTCAACAACATTTTATTTGTTTGAATCGGATAAACGGTTTGAAAACAGAGGGCAAAATACTATCCTGTAATAGAAAATCCGTAATAGTATTTTGTATATTTAAAATTACTGTTAAACTGTACAAAATTACGAAAAACTGTGAAAACAAAAAAGTTGCACAATTTGAGTATGAATCCAACAGTATATTGCTTGTGTCATTCTGAGAAACCATGTGAAAACTGCAACCAAAAACTCTACGGAAAGAAAAACATATGAGAAAACACTGATTAGTATATTTACATTTGTCATAAAATTATTCAGAATTTTGAAAAACTATCAAAACAGAAACGTTGTGCAATTTTCATATCTATCCAACGGTATATCATTCATATATTTCCGATAGGTGGTTCAAAAACCATAGCAGGAATACGGTTCATAGATGTACTATAGCGGGAAAGTTCAGCTCCGTTTATTAAGAAAGTTCATAACTGGCTGTAGATTATTAATGTACAACCAGTTGTAGAATATCCAGCATATATATATATAGATATATAAAGGTTGTATTGCATGTTGAAAGAAAGGGTGTAGCTACTCTTAGATCTGTAGCTAAAATATTGAAGAAGAGGATAGATGATACGATGAAGCGCATCGCTATGTACCGATCTCGTACTGATGATGCGAACTCTTCTTTTTCATCTTTTAAAATGCAGATCGTGTCTAATGATCTATTGTAATTTTCAATCTAGAGAGACCAACTTTTATCATTATGTAATAAGTAGTTTGAATCTCTTTTTCTGAGAGAGGAGTTTAAATTTCTCATGTTTATTAATCAACTTGTTGGCATTTCTGTGTTGTTCTGCAAAACATGGATGTTGCTAAAAATGCCAAAATCATAACACGCCACGCCATACAGTGGAAGTTCAGAATAGTAATATACTAAATAGTGAAAGGTCGTGATTGGTCAAACATAGATGGAGTTCTATGAACAGTAAAAAAACTTAAACGGTAAAAGGCCTGAATAGTAAAAAGACCTAAACAGTAAGAGGCCTGAACAGTCAATGTCCTAAACAATAAAAGGCCACAAAGCAATAACAGGCCTAAACAGTAAAAGTTCTGATCCATGATAGGACCGAACACTAAATGGCCAGAATGTAGTAGCAGGCTAGAACAGTAACATGCTCGAAAAGTAGCATGCCAGAATATTAATAGGCTCGAATAGTGAAAGGCCAGATTGGAAGAGGTCCTGAACAATAACAAGCCTTTCTACAAGAAGGCCCACGATGAATGAAAAGCGACGGGTTTTATGCATGGTGATAGGCCTAGGGCAGGAATTAACAGTAGAGGCTGATGTGGCACATGCCGCTAATGGGTTGCATAGTGTTGGACCGAGTTGGGCCTTAAGCAGGCTGAAACAGTAACGGACCTGAAAGTTAATAGGCCACGGCTGGGCTGCTAAAGTTGTGGCCCCCATTAAAGCAGGGCAGGCCTCCAGCATGCCAAAACAGTGACAAGCCATATTCTTATTGGTCTTCTCTTATGGGTCGCCCCACTTAATTGTTAGCAGGCCTTGGCTGGACCTCAGCGTCCACCATGTTTTATTGACCGTTAACGGTGCTTGCCATGTGGCTGTTTGCATGACGTCAGCGTCAACATGGCTGGGAAACCGATATACGATGACAACAATTTTCGTGGCTAAAAGGTGCAATCTGCCATGGTCAGGAAAAAACCATGGTAGATTCTTTGGTGATAGGGCTTTTACCTCAGAGGTAATCCCTCGCAGAAAACTTTTCCACCACGAAAAATGTGCCTTCAACCATGAAAATCGTCCGTTGTAAACGCCAACTTTTCTTGTAGTGTAAGTTGGTCATGTTTTTTATCTATCTTTCTTTTTAACAGAACAATATCCAACATGGCATATGGCGTGGCAGTTTGACTAGATCATGATTGTGGGCCATTAGATTTACATAAAACCAATAGTGTAGATCTACTTGGATCTGGCTCTACCGGTGGCTAGGCTCATGGCACGGCTTAGTGGATCATCTCGGCTTATTTCTATCTGGGTCGTCGAGATGAGATCAAACGGCACGGATAGGAATTTCTGGCTCACCTTGTGGGTCAAGTTGCCGACGATGGAGACACGGTGGTGATGCAGCTCTAAAGTGGACATCGGTGGCTCTGCAATGACTCCCGGGCTCGGTTTAGTTGATGACGAGGTCCAACGTGTCACTACAAGGTTGATGGTGTTGATGGCGTTGTTGGTCCCATCTAGGAGCGGTGTAGGGGCGGATGGAGGCGTTTGGGTTGATGTGGACTCCAACAATGATTTCCTCAGTATACTGGAGCATTGTAGAGGAGAAGTGAGGGTGAGGCATCATGTTAGTACATGGATAAGAGGACCAAGGGAAATTGACGGATAGGGTAGTCAAACCCAATGGTGCTGACAACCTCCGAAGCTCGGAAATTACGATGGCATCTTCTCGTGGGCGAGGTTACCATGATGATGACCTAGGGCGAACAAGGATAAACTAAAATGTCAGAAATGTTCACAAGAGCATGGCAAGGAATATAGGCTAGAGAGGAGGGTGAGGGGTGGTTTCTCCCCGGAATTGGTGCCGGCGTGCGTAGGTGTTGTGGCAGCGTGAGCTCAAATTTGAGAAATCATGGGGCTCTCGAGTGGGGCAGGTGAGGGGAAACGGAGGGGAATGAGTGGGGGTTCAGGGGTTGCATGCAAGGTGGGGGATTGATGATCCACTATCATGAATTTACTCGAATTTAATAGGAAAGAAATGACCAGGAGAGGGGAGCTCCTCCATCGCTTGGTGTTGAAGACGTTGAGGTGGCTGATGACTATGCAGTGTGGAGTTAGGCTATCAGCGAGGGGTGAGTGAGGGAGTGGGTGAGAAAAGGGGAATGAGAGGGAAGGACCGTGTGGGTGCTGGGCCGAGAGGGAGTGGGTCGGTTGGGCCATGGAAGGCTAGGGCTCAGGTTGTTGTTGTTGCTTCATTTTTTCCTCTTTTATTCATTTTCTTTTTCTTTTAACTATTTTCATTTTCATTTGATTTGAAATTGATTTTGATTCAAATTGAGCTAATATTTTTTCAGATAATTTTTATTAAAATACCATTGAGTATATTATTCAAATTAGAACACTTGGCAACATTTATAATTACACATATAGTTTTAATGTTTTATTTTGATTTCTTTCCTTCATCTCACAATGTTTACATCTTTTGGTTTAAAATTCCAAAAAGGGTGATTCCAATCTCTGAAATTTTATAAAATAATTCTTTATTATTATAACTCATTTAAGAATACTTTTATTATATTTAAATTTGTATTGTATCTTAGGGCTTAAATTATCCTTGCCACATTTCCCTATTTCTTTTCTTTTTATCAAATAAACCATATATTTTGATTTATAGTTTCAAAAATGGTGATTCCATTTTTTAGCTCTGTCTAATAATTCTTTATCTTTATACAACATTAAAAAAAATACTTTTGTTACCTTTAAGTATTGATTTTTGCTACGAGCTTTATTGACTTTGGAATAATTTATTTTATCATATAAAAATCACAACTTTTTATCCATTACCCAAACTAGAGTGAAACCAATTCTTGTGGTTTTGTAATTTTTTATTTACCATTATAGATTATTTAGGAATGCTTATGCTCAATTTTATATGGAACATAGCCATAGTCTTGAACTGAACTTGATGGTGGTTTTTCTTATTAGGGTTTGGGTTTTGGGTTAATTCTTTTTCAAGGGTTTAAAATGAAAGTACTTAATGATCAAGATACAGGCCACGCACGAATGCATTTGATATTTTGAAATTTTGTTTGCCACTTCCTTATTAAAATATCACTTTGTGTATCTAAGGTTTTTAATATTTTCATTAGAGGTTCAAAAAGTTTCTTTTCCCCCTAAATTCCATCCTTTATAAGATTTATTTCTTTTGTTTGTTTAGTTTTTTTTCACATTTCAAAATTTGCAAAAATTTTGGTATGTGACATGAGCCAAGAGGATGCAATATGGAATGGTGAGAGGCACCAGACTTAGCCATATGAGGGTGGAAATAGTGGATTTTTCATCAACTCCAAATAAATATCCAAGGACATGGTGTTGTATCTCTCGACCATACGAATCCAACAATCCAAAGATCCAAAGAACACCCAAATCGGAGTTTGAACATCGACCAAATTATGAAAAGTATCTACAATAGTAACAACAGTCCATATGAGCGCGGCCGGTTGTTCCGCCGACCTGTACCGCGGGTTCTCGGTGATGGAAATCACCATAACCAACACGTTTCTTCACCAATTTTCCTCCCGTTCGTTCCCAGATCTTCCTTAGATCATAGGTAACTTAGGAGGGGCAATAGGGTCCCTTCTAGACCTATATAAATATATTGTGGGGCAACCTCGGGGATGACCCGATCTTTCACGAATCCATTGAAATCGAGGCGGAGTTAGTGTGCGGACGAGGAAGAGAGCGAAAACACGAACTCACGCACGAAGAACACGATGAACACACACACACGAAGACACGATACAAGACAATTGCTCACTCCGACGGCTACCGGTCCGGCACAATCCCTAGGATCAGTGTTGGGCGGAGGACTCTCTCTCGAACCGGCACGGCGAGTAGGGAGACTCGGTGAGATCTTCACGTCTAGGCAAAGGGACTCCAATGCTTAGGCCTTGTACAACACGGAGGCACGATGCAAACTCCAACGAGGTTTGTGATATTTAGTGATCCTCTATCAAAGGAGCATGAGGCAAGAACTAGATAGATCCACAAGGGGTTTCCACTAATTCCAAATATCAAGCCCCGGGCTTACAATAGAGGTGGGGGCTATATATAGGACAGCCACAAGTTCAGGGGTAGTTTAGGCAACTAAAAGTATCAAAGGGGGTTTGTTACAAGGCCTAAGGCCGAGTTGGGACACGTAGGCCCTGGGATGTCTGGTAGTACCGGAACTCATGACCGGTAGTACCGGTTGAAGGCGGTAGAAAAGCTCGCAGGTACCGGAGTGGGCCGAGGCGCTGGCGTGGGTCTTCAGGCGCAGGAAATAGTACCGCTCGAAGAATGCGGTATTACCGGTCGATGCAGTAGTGACGCCGCTTAGATACTGAAGAGTTCTAGGGCTGTCGGCGGAGGCTCTCTATCCGGGGCGGTAGTACCTCTTCCAGGGGCCGGTAGTACCGCTGGATCCAGGCAGCTGTTGGCTACTGCGTCGCTCCTCTGTCTCGTGTCTTCATATTCGATGATGCATAGTGTCGGGTATGAAGTAGCAAGCCATTCTGGGGTGTATCGAAGTCACATGAGTACAAGAGTGAATTCACCTTAGCTTGGAGGAGCTTGGCTCGAGCACGAGTCATGGGTCCACATGGAGGACTTGGTGGTGTAGATGTAGCAGCATCCTTAGGACGGGCTACATCAGCTCCCCCCTTAGGAAAGAGTCGTCCCCGACTCTTCATGGTTATCATATTGAACATCTCCATGGTAGGGTGAGAGGTCCTTGACATTGAATGTATTGCTTGCAAGGTACTTGGAGGTCAGTATGTCGATGATGTAGGCATTGTTGTTGATTCTCTTGAGGACCTGCTGGCTCGTGGTTGATATCGAGATCGTTGGGGAACCCCAATAGGAAGGTATGATGAGCACAGCAGTAAGTTTCCCTCAGTTATGAAACCAAGGTTATCGAACCAGTAGGAGCAAGGAAACACGTCCAAGGTGTTGTTTCCAACTTGGAATCCTGCACAACACAACCACATAACTTTGCCCCCAACTTATAGTGAGGGTGTCAATCTCACCGGTTTTGCTGAAAACAAAGGATTAAACGTATTGTGTGGAAGGAAGTAATACCTTGCAGAAAGTAAACAGAAAACAGTAAATAGTTGTAGATTGATGGTAAAAGAAAGGACTGGGGTCCATAGTTCACTAGAGGTGATTCTCCTTAAGATATATGACATGTTGGGTGAACAAATTACAGCGGGGCAATTGACAAACATCGAGAAAGCATACATGCATATAATAATCATCTTGACTCCTATGAGATTTGATTGGGCATTGCAACATTATACATAGACTGTAATCGAACTGCATCTATGACTAATAATCCACCTTTAGGTTATCATCCGAACCCCCTCCAGTATTAAGTTGCAAGCAACAAATAATTGCATTAAGCATTGCGTGTAAAGTAAACAATACAATTGTTCTATGAACAAAGGATTGTTGTTTTTCTCCCTAGTAGCAACAGCACATCTAGTACCTTAGAGATTTCTGTCACTTCCCCAGATTACTCGAGGCATGAACCCACTATCGAGCATAAATACTCCCTCTTGCAGTTGCTAGCATCTACTCGGGCAAGATATCTACTAACAACGGAGAGCATGCAGGATCACAAATAAGAAAGACATGATAGAATCAATAATCAATCTAAAATAGCATCTCAATATCCATCGGATCCCCGCAAGCACAACATGTATGATTACAAATAGATGATCTTGATCATGAACGGAGCTCACAAGATCTAAACATGGTAGCACAAAGGAGAAGAACCAACCATCTAGCTACTACATGGACCCGTAGTCCAAGGATGAACTACTCACGCATCACACTGAAGGCTTGCATGGTGCTGAAGAAGGCCTCCAGAGTGAAATCTCCCCTCCGACAGGGTGCCGGGAAGAGCTTCATATCCCTCCTGATCTAGGGATGGATATGACGGCGGCTACAGACTCTTTTATGGATTTTTGATCGGGTCCTTAGGGTTTCTATATCGGAGGCAATATATAGGCGAAAGGGGAGGCCGAGGGGGTGCCCTAGGCGGCCACACCACCCCCTGGCGTGGGCCAGGCCTGGCCGCACGGCCAGGTGGTCTGGCTGACCCCGTCTGCCATTCGCCTCGTGTCCCCCTCAGTGAAATATTGACTTTGGCTTTTGTCCCGTCCAATTCCGAGAATATTCATTTTCTGACTTTCCTGGAACCAAAAACAGGAGAAAACAGGTAGCTGGCACTGTGGCATCTTGGTAATAGGTTAGTCCAAGAAAGTGTACAAAAAGTACTCCAAAGTGTGGACAAAACATAAGAAAGTAGATATAAACCAAGCATGGAACATCAAAAATTATAGATACGTTTGCAACATATCAACATCCCCAAGCTTAAATCTTGCTCGTCCTCGAGTAGGTAAGTGATAAAAAGAAAGAATAATTTTTGAGGTGACATGCACCATCATAAACTTGATCAATTATTTGTAAAACATTAATAGATGGGATCATAGTACTTCAACATAGCATGAAAGATAAAGTTCTAACAATAAGACATAGCAAGTATGTTGTAACATGAAAAGGCACAAACAAAAGATTCATGAATAACAATGCTTTGCAAGACATTTGTTTGTTTCACATAAATAAAACATAGCATAGTGGCATTCAGCTTGTCACACATAGAGTAGTGATATATTGCTAACATATCCATAATTTTTGATGTTCCATGCTTGGTTTTATCTACTTTCTTATGTTTTGTCCACACTTTGGAGTAATTTTTATATACTTTCTTGGACTAACCTATTAACAAGATGCCACAGTGCCAGATGTCTGTTTTCTGCTGTTTTTGGTTCCAGGAAAGTCAGAAAATGAATATTCTCAGAATTGGACGGGACAAAATCCAAAGTCAGTTTTTCACCGAGGGGGACACAGAGCTAGAATACGAGACGGAGAGGGTCCAGAGGGCCGCCACACCACCTGGCCCGCGCCAGGGGGTGGTGTGGCCGCCTAGGGCACCCCCTTGGCCTCCCCTTTTGCCTATATATCGCCTCCGATACAGAAACCCTAAGTACCCGATCAAAATTCCACGAAAGAGTCTGTAGCTGCCATCATCTCCATCCCTAGATCGGGAGGGATCTGAAGCACTTCCCAGAACCCTGCCAGAGGGGAGAATTCACCCTGGAGGCCTTCTTCGTAACCATGCAAGCCTCTGGTGTGATGCGTGAGTAGTTCATCCTTGGACTACGGGTCCATGTAGTAGCTAGATGGCTGGTGCTACTCCTTTGTGCTATCATGTTTAGATCTTGTGAGCTCCGTTCATGATCAAGATCATCTATTTGTAATCCTACATGTTGTGTTTGCGGGGATCCTATGGATATTGATATGCTATTTCAGATTGGTTATTGATTCTATCATGTCTTTGTAATTTGTGATCTTGCATGCTTTCCGTTGTTAGTAGCTATCTTGGCCAAGTAGATGCTAGCAACTCCAAGAGTTAGTATTTATGCTCGATAGTGGGTTCATGCCTCTAGTAATCTGGGAAGTGATAGAAATCTCTAAGGGACTAGATGTATTGTTGCTACTAGGGAGAAAACAACAATCCTTTGTTCATAGAACAATCGTATTGTTCACTTTACACGCAATGCATAATGCAATTATCTGTTGCTTGCAACTTAATATTGGAGGGGGTTCGGATGATAACCTGAAGGTGGATTATTAGTCATAGATGCAGTTGGATTAAGGTATATGTATAATGTTGTAATGCCCAATCGAATCTCAAAGGAGTCAAGATGATTAGTATATGCATGTGTGCTTTCTCGATGTTTGTCAATTGCCTCGTTGTAATTTGTTCACCCAACATGTCATCTATGTTAAGGAGAGCCACCACTAGTGAACTATGGACCCCGGTCCTTTCTTTTACCATCAATCTACAATTGTTTACTGCTTTCTGTTTACTTTCTACAAGCTTTTACTTTCTTTCACACAATACGGTTAATCCTTTGTTTTCAGCAAAACCGGTGAGATTGACAACCTCACTGTAAGTTGGGGGAAAAGTTCTGTGGTTGTGTTGTGCAGGTTTCCACGTTGCTGCTGGCACCGGTAGTGTGCCCTGCCAAAGTCCAGCTAGCAACACCTTGGAGGTGTTTCCTTGCTCCTACTGGTTCGATAACCTTGGTTTCATAACTGAGGGGAACTTACTGCTGTGCTCATCATACCTTCCTCTTGGGGTTCCCCAACGAGCTCATTATTACACGAGTCAGCAAGTAGCAAACATAAATGCATAGGACACCTTCAAAGTTCATAAGGGTGACTAGATACAAATAGTTTAAGAACAAGCAATATCAAAGTTATGCATCAATTAACAAGTCTTGGGACAATGCACATTAAACTAAGAATGGCCACTATGCTCTCTCAATAGGTGCATAAAGATAGAAGATGGAGACTCAACATAAAAGTGAAAGAAAGGCCTTCATAGAAGGAAGCAGGGATTCAAGTTTCATAAAGAGCTTCCAAAAAATATGGTACTTATTAGCTTTCATCTCTCATTGCCCCTATCATAAGCATCTTGAAGTGATTAAGGTTAAAGTGAACAAACTATTGAGTATATGCTTGACAAAGTATAAGTTGGAAATCTCATGTCCCTTGAATACGAGGGCCGCTCCTCATGCTACTCAAGTTTAGTTACCGGTAAGTTCTTGTCATAGTAAGTACATGTGTATCATAGAGAATCGCCAACGAGGCACCCCTTGCCCGATGATACGAAAGAATCACCATATCAAAATGACAAGGCAAGCAGACAACGAGCATCTCAGCAATCTTCTTATTTACCATGGGAAAATGGTGCCTTTTCTCTCTTTCCTCTTTTCTCATCTCTTTTTTCTTCTTTTTTTCTCTTTTTCTCAATCTCTATCTCTTTTTTTATAAGAAGAATGCTTCATAGATTGCGCATTATGGTTACACTGCAGGTTTCCACCATGATTAGGCATGGATTAGACCGGTGGCCCAGGCGTTTCTCCAACACACATACATAACTCCATGGACTTACAAGCTCCCCTTTCATTTCACACCGACGATATCCATAGACAAAAGAGCATGATATCAACTAGGTACAATGTATAAGTGCAATGTTGAAAGCGTTCCCCATGATAGCATGGTTCTACCAATCCCCAACATATAAGTTCAAGCATATACAACATAGACGACACAATGGTTCATGTTTTTTAGGGGCAAGAAAAGTAAAGTGTGCCATCAAGTTCGTGAGAGCTTTAATCACTAGTTTTCACATAACAAGTTTAATTCAGAAGGTAGATAAAAACATGAATATACTTGGAATAGCAAATGCTAATAGGTAGGTATGGTGGACTCTTTGGAATAACTTGGTTTTATTTGGAGTTGGATGCATGAGTGGAACTCATACTTGGTTATGGAGGCTAGCAATAGACTGGGAGCGACCAACTAAGAGAGCAATAATGGCCATAATCATGCAAAGCGACAAAACATCATTAATTAAAGCATAAAGTGATATTACAAGTCGAAACTAAAGGATTATAAAGGCTATGGTGACTTGGGATAGTCATAACATGGTGTGAGCATGCGCCAAGTCAACCCAAATAAAGCATCAAAGGAGAATACCACAATACTATGCTTTAATATGCTAAAACAACGCATGATTCTTTCAAGGCACATTAAGCAATATCAATTGTTTATAACATGTCATGCTACAACAAAAATCACTAAGCATAAAGCCAAAACAATATCAAGCATGACATGATAAAGTCTAAGTCACAGTCAAAAACAAGCTCATTTTACCACTTAAGCATGAACTTTTCCTACTCTTTTCCAAACCAAACCAAACTTATTTGAAAACTAATGTATGAAAGAGGGGGTCCAACCAATTTATTCAAGCAAACTAAGCAAACCAAGCAAATGAAAACTAAAAATAAAAACGAAGACGCTCCAAGAACAACACAACTGTGCATGAAACAATAAAAATGAAGTGTTTGGAAGAAACCTGGGATTTTTATTGATAAAGAAGGGGATGCCTTGGGCATCCCCAAGCTTTGACGCTTGTACTTCTTGGATATTTCTTAGGGTGACACGCGTGGCATCCCCAAGCTTGATCTTTAGTCCATTCTTCATCTCATTACATTATTCTCTCCATACACCTGAAATTTTTCCTTCATACAAAACTTCACACAATCTTGATTAGCAATATTAGTGCACTCAAGATAATAAGTCTTTGGGTTCAGTTTCAACACCAATAAAACTTCCATTAAAACAAAAGCTACTGTAGCACTTCCATCAAAAAACTCAATTCCCCAAAAAGAACTAAAAAAGGAATCAACAAGAAGCAAATGCAAATAATGGCAGAAATCTGTCAAAACAGATCAGCAGGTAAAAACCAATTTTTTCTAAGACCTTCTGTTGCTCAAATCGAAAAGTGCTGAACTAATGAAAGTTAGATAAAAACCTGGGTCAGAAGCACAAAAATTCAATCCTCAAAACGATATACAGAGATTTTACACAAATTTTTACAGTGAAGCACAAAAATCTGTTTCGGGACAACAACTTTCCCAAGCATTACTTCTCTCTCATTAGAGGTTACTCTTGGCACAAAAAGCAAATAAAAAGGATATGGATGGGTTATTACAGAGGTAATAACTTCCAAGACTCATCTAAAACTTTTGGGTTATATCCCAGTAAGTACTTTTCTTTAACGCCTTTAAGTTAGGCATAAGAAGCAAGAAAAAGAATCAAGTGTTCTCAAATGAAGAAGCATTAAGAGGAAATTTTGTTTTCATAGGAGAGGCAAAATGGATCTTCTCTCTTTTCTTAGGGAAGTGTTCTATACCTTCCTTGAGTGGGAGTTGATATTTAATGGTGCCTTCTTTCATATCAATATGGCACCAACAGTTCTAAGAAAAGGTCTTCTCAAAGTAATAGGACAAGAAGCATTGCATTCAGCACCCAAAACATAGAAATCAACGGGGACATAGACATTGTTAATCATAATAAGAACATCATTAATACTCCCCATGAGTTTCTTTTTAGCATTATCATCAAGTGGGACATTTAAATAACAATCTTCCAATGGTGGCAAATCAAGCATATCATAAATCTTTCTAGGCATAATAGAAACACTACTATCAAGATCACATAAAGCTTTGAAATCAAAATCATTCACTTTCATATTAATGATGGGTTCCCAACCATCTTCTAGTTTCATAGGAATAGAAGCTTTATGTTTCATCTTTTCTTCTTTAATTTTTATGAGAGCATCAGTAATGTGTTTTGTAAAGGCCATATTCATAGCACTAGCATTAGGACTTTTAGCAAGATTTTGTAGGAACTTAATAATTTCATAGATGTTGCAACCATCAAGATCAAAATCATAATTATCATCTAAAGTAGTAGAGCTATTGTTTCCCATGTTTCGAAGAATTTTAGTATTTTTATTAGAAAAGGTTCCATTGGGTTTATTAGCTTCAACATTAGTGGTAGTGATAGTAGAAACACTAATATTTCTAGCAATTTCATCTTCTCTTTCCCACTTAGCATGCAATTCAGCTAATAATCTAACATTTTCATCAATTCTAACTTTTATGGCATTAGTAGTATCAAAGGGATTTTCAATAGTTTCAGGTTTAGCAGCCATTTTATTCAAAGAAGATTGAGCTTCAGCCAATGATGCTATGTTTCTTTCAGCATTAGAGAGTTTCTCCACAATAGTTTTATTGAAAGCAGTTTGTTTACTAATAAAAAAATTAAGCATAACTTCAAGTTCAGAGGGTGCACTCCTATTATTGTTGTAGGAACTTCCATAAGCAGTACCATTATTGGGAGGATATTGCCTATAATTATTATTACCAAAGTTATTCCTATAGGCATTGTTGCTAAAATTATTATTTCTTATAAAGTTCACATTAACTTGCTCTTCTTGAGCAACCAAAGAAGCTAGATGAACATGATTTGGATCAATATGAGCTTTCCCATTAACAAGAATAGACATAATAACATCAATTTTATCACTCAAGGAGGAGGTCTCTTCAACAAAGTTTACCTTCTTACCTTGTGGAGCTCTCTCGGTATGCCATTCAGAATAGTTAACCATCATATTATCCAGAAGCTTTGTTGCATCACCCAAAGTAATGGTCATAAAGGTACCTCCAGCAGCAGAATCCAGTAGATTTCTTGAAGAATAATTCAGTCCTGCATAAAAGGTTTGGATAATCATCCAAGCAGTCAGTCCATGAGTGGGACAATTCTTTACCAAATATTTCATTCTTTCACAAGCTTGAGCAACATGTTCATTATTAGATTGTTTAAACTTCATTATTTCACTTCTCATAGATATAATCTTAGCAGGGGATAGTATTTTCCAATGAAAGCATCTTTGCATTTAGTCCAAGAATCAATGCTATTTCTAGTTATGGATTGCAACCATTCTTTAGCTTTTCCTCTCAAAGAGAAAGGAAACAATTTAAGATTAATAATATCTCCATCTATATCCCTATGCTTTTGCATCTCACAAAGTTCAACAAAGTTATTTAGATGAGTAGCAGCATCTTCAGTACCAATTCCAGAAAATTGTTCTCTTATAACAAGATTGAGTAAAGCAGGTTTAATTTCAAAGAAAGTAGCTTCAGGAACAAGTGGAGCAATAGGTGTGCACATGAAATCATTATTGTTGGTCCTAGTGAAGTCACACAACTTAGTGTTTTCAAGAGTAGTCATTTTTTTGTGTTTTTAATAAAGAAATCAAACTAGTACAACTAATATTTTTTGTGTGTTTTTGATAAAGAAACAAGCAAACAAAGCGGAAATAAACCAAGCAAAACAAAAACAACAAAGTAAATAGATTGGTTATGAGGGACTCCCCTTGTGAAGATGTCCTTGACTCCCCGTCAACTGCGCTAGAAAAATACTTGCTGGCTTGTGGTTGATATTGAGCTTGCTGGGGAACCCCAAGAGGAAGGTATGATGAGCACAGCAGTAAGTTTCCCTCAGTTATGAAACCAAGGTTATCGAACCAGTAGGGGCAAGGAAACACCTCCAAGATGTTGTTTCCAACTTGGAATCCTGCATAGCACAACCACAGAACTTTGCCCCCAACTTACAGTGAGGTTGTCAATCTCACCGGTTTTTCTGAAAACAAAGGATTAAACATATTGTGCGGAAGGATGTAATAGCTTGCAGAAAGTAAACAAAAAACAGTAAACAGTTATAGATTGATGGTAAAAGAAAAAACCGGGGTCCATAGTTCACCGATGACCCACAAGTATAGGGGGTGTATCGCAGTATTTTCGAGGGAAGTGAAACCCAATTTATTGATTCGACACAACAGGAGCCAAAGAATATTTATAAGCCTTAACAACTGAGTTGTCAATTCAATTTGCACTGAAACAATCTTGCTCACAGCAGTTTATCAAGAGCCAGTTTTAGTAGGAATAGTAAAGTAGCAGTAGTAAAGTAAAGACAACAAGAATAATAGCGAATAATGAGGATTCGAGTGCGGTAGGCATAGGGATGGATGGACGGGCGTTGCATGGACAAGACAATTCACATAGCAATCGGAACATAGGGCAATTGCAAATAAATAAGATAAAGTATCCAAGTACTAGATAATTCTAGGCATGTGTTCCATATATAGTCATACGTGCTCGCAATGAGAACTTGCATAACATCTTTTGTCCTGCCAGTCCATTTGCAGCGGGGCCTCAAGGGAACTACTAGCAATTAAGGTGCTCCTTTTAATAGAGCACCAGAGCAAAGCATTAACACTCCATGAACACGTGTGATCCTCACATCAAAGCCATTCCCTCCGGTTATCCCGATTCCTGTCACTTCGGGGCCATTAGTTCCGGACAACAACGTGTGTATACAACTTGCAGATAAGACCATAAACAATACTATCATAATGAATCAATAACATGTTCAGATCTTAAATCATGGCACTCGGGCCCTAGTGACAAGCATTAAGCATAACAAGTTGCAACAAAGTCATAAAGCACTAATAGAAGATACTAGGCACCATGCCCTAACAATCTGATGCCATTACATGAACGATCTCATCCAATCCCTACCATCCCCATAGCCTACAGCGGGGGATTACTCACTCATAGATGGGGGAAACATGGATGGTCGATGGAGAAGCGATGGCGATGATCTCCTCCAATTCCCCGTCCCGGTAGGGTGCAAGAACGGAGTTTCTGGTGCTGTTTCGTGGAATCTGGTGGTGGCGGCGGAGCGGAACTCCTTCTAGAAAAACGTCGAACCCCCAGAGTTTTTAGGTCAGAAGGCTTCTTATAGGTGAAGAGGGAGACCGAGGGGGTGCCTGGGGGGCCCACACCATGCCTGGCTGCCTGGGGTACCAGCGCTGGGGGTGGGCACTGCCCTCCTCCGTCTCGTATTCTGGCTCCGTGAGTCTTCCGGAAAAATAGGCACTTTGGCTTTTGTCCCATCCAATTCCGAGAATATTCATTTTCTGACTTTCCTGGAACCAAAAACAACAGAAAACAGGCAGCTGGCACTATGGCTCTTGTTAATAGGTTAGTCCAAGAAATCATATGAAAAGTACTCCAAAGTGTGGACAGAACACAAGAAAGTAGATAAAACCAAGCATGGAACATCAAAAATTATAGATACATTTGCAATGTATCAACATCCCCAAGCTTAACTCCTGCTCGTCCTCGAGTAGGTAACTGATAAAAAAGAAAGAATAATTTTTGAGGTGACATGCACCATCATAGACTTGATCAAAGTATTTGTAAAACATTCAAATCTAGGATCACAGTACTTTAATCATAACATGAAAGGCAAAGTTCTAGCAATAAGACAAAGAAACTATGTTGCAACATGAAAAGGCACAAACAAAAGATTCATGAATAACAATGCTTTGCAAGACGTTTGTTTGTTTCACATAAAGAAAACATAGCATAACAGCATTCAACTTGTCCCTCATAGAGTAGCAAATATAATTGCATAGGACACCTTCAAAGTTCATAAGAGTGACTAGATACAAATAGTTTAAAACAAGCAATATCAAGTTATGCATCAATCAACTAGTCTTGGGACAATGCACATAGAACTAACAATGGCCACTATGCTCTCAAAGTAGGTACATAAAGATAGAAGGTGGAGACTCAATATATAAGTGGAAGAAAGGCCTTCATAGAAGGAAGTAGGGATTCAAGTCTCATAAAGAGCTTCCAAAAATTATGGTACTTATAGCTTTCAGCTCTCATTGCCCCTATCATAAGCATCTTGAAGTGATTATGGTTAAAGTGAACAAACTATGGTGTACATACTTGACAAAGTATAAGTTAGAAATCTCATGTCCCTTGAATACGAGGGCCGCTCCTCATGCTACTCAAGTTTGGTCACCGGTAAGTTCTTGTCATCGTAAGTACATGTGTATCATAGAGAACCGCCAACGGGGTACCCCTTGCCCAATGATACGGAAGAATCCCCATATCAAAATGACAAGGCAAGCAGACAACGAGCATCTCAGCAATCTTCTTATTTACCATGGGAATATGTTGCTTTTTTTCTCTCTTTCCTCTTTTCATAATCTCTTTTTTTCTTTTTCTCTTTTTTTTCTCAATATAGGACTCTTTTTTTATAAGAAGAATGCTTCATAGACAGCTCATTATGGTTACGCTGCAGGTTTCCACCATGTCAGCATGGATTAGACCAGCGGCCCAGGCGTTTCTCTAACACATATACATAACTCCATGGACTTACAAGCTCCCCTTTCATTTCACACTGACAACATCCATAGACAAAAGAGCATGATATCAACTAGGTACAAAGTACCCGTGCAATGTTGAAAGCGTTCCCCATGACAACATGGTTCTGCCAATCCCCAACAAATAAGTGCAAGCATATACAACACAGACGACACAGTGGTTCAAGTTTATTAAGGGCAAGAAAAGCAAAGTGTGCCATCAGGTAAAGAAAAGCATGAATATACTTGGAATAGCATAAGCTAGTAGGTAGGTATGGTGGACTCTTTGGAATAACTTGGTTTAGGGAGTTGGATGCATGAGTGGAACTCATACTTGGTTGTGGAGGCTAGCAAAAGACTGGGAGCGACAAACTAAGAGAGAAATAATGGCCATAATCATGCAGAGCGACAAAACATCATAGATCAAAGCATAAAGTGATACTACAAGTGGAAAACTAAAGGATCATAAAGGCATGGTGACTTGATATAGTCATAACATGGTGTGAGCATGTGCCAAGTCAACCCAAATGAAACATCAAAGGAGAATACCACTATACTATACTTTAATATGCTAAAACAATGCATGATTCATCCAAGGCACATTAAGCAATCTCAATTGTTTATAACAAGTCATGCTACAGCAAAGAATACTAAGCATAAAGCCAAAACAATATCAAGCATGGCATGACAAAGCATAGGCCACAGTCAAAAACAAGCTCTTTTTACCACATAAGTATAAACTTTCCTACTCTTTTCCAAACCAAACCAAACTATTTGAACACCAATGTATGAAAGAGGGGGTCCAACCAATTTATTCAGCAAACTAAGAAAGCAAAGAAAATGAAAAACCAAAACGAAAACGAAAAAGGAGACGCTCCAAGAACAACACAACTGTGCATGAAACAATAAAAAGGAAGTGTTTGGAAGAAACTTGGGATTTTTATTGATGAAGAAGGGGATGGCTTGGGCATCCCCAAGCTTTGACGCTTGTACTTCTTGGATATTTCTTGGGGTGACACGCGTGGCATCCCCAAGCTTGAGCTTTAGTCCATCCTTCATCTCATTACTCATTTCTTCCATACACCTGAATTTTTTTCCTTCATATAAAACTTCACACAACCTTTATTAGCAACATTAGTGCACTCAAGATAATAGATCTTAAGGTTCAGTTCTAACACCAAATAAACTTCCATTAGAACACTAGCTACTGAAGCACTTCCCTCAAAAATCTCAAAAAGGAACCAACAAGAAGCAAATGCAGAAAATGGCAGAAATCCGTCAAAACAAACCAGCAGGTAAAGATGAATTTTTTCGAAGACCTTCTGTTGCTCAAATAAAAAAGTGTTGAACTAATGAAAGTTAGATAACAACCTGGGGCAGAAGCACAAAAATTCACGCCTCAAAAAGACGTTCAGAGATTTTATACGAATTTTTACGGTGAAGCACAGAAATCTGTTTCGGGACAGCAGCTTTCCCAATCATTACTTCTCTCTCTTTAGAGGTTACTCTTGGCACAAAAAGCAAATAAAAAGGATAAGGAGCTTCCAAGACTCTTCTAAAACTTTTGGGTTATCTCCCAATAAGTACTTTTCTTTAACGCCTTTAAGTTAGGCATAAGCAAAAACTAAAATGGATAGAATAGAAGTAAGCGGAGATAATCATGGTGAAAACATTGTTTTGTTCAATGAAATCCTTTTGTTAACAAGGTTGATCAGGTCTTGCTACCAAAAAAATTCCATATGAGACAAAACTTTGTATTCCACTAATGATTATGTCACCTCAACCTTGGTAGCAATGGTCCCAATCATAATAGTTTCAATTTTTTCTCTTGGTATGGGACAATATATTTCTCCAACTTGAATGCCCTCAACATGTTAAATTGAATTCAAACCATAAGTTCTTTCAACCTTCTTGGGGAAATAGACAGTATGTTCCTTGTCATTCACATTGAAAGTCACCTTTCCTTGATTACAATTAATAACAGCTCCTGCAGTATTAAGAAAAGGTCTCCCAAGAATAATGGACATATTATCATCTTCAGGCATTTCAAGCACAACAAAATCAGTTAATATCAAGCAATTATGAGCCACTTGAACAGGTACATCCTCACATATACCAACATGAATAGTGGTATATTTATCAGCCATTTGCAAAGATATATCAGTTGGTATTAATTTTTCTAGTTGAAGCCTCTTATAGAGAGAGAAAGGCATAACAGTAACTCCAGCTCCCAAATCACACAAAGCAGTTCTAACATAATTGTTCTTAATAGAGCAAGGGATAGTTGGAATCCCTGGGTCTCCAAGTTTCTTAGGAACCTTACCATTAAAGGAATAATTAGCAAGCAAAGTAGAAATTTCTTCATTAGGGATCTTCCTTTTATTCGAGACAAAATCCTTCATATGCTTTGAGTAAGGAGGCAATTTAATAGCATCAGTCAAAGGAATTTGTAAGAATAAAGGTTTCATCCACTCACAAAACTTATTATAGTTTTCATCTTCCTTTGACTTGTGTTTCTTATCAGGGAAAGGCATAGGTTTTGGGACCCAAGGTTCTCTTTCACTACCATGTTTCTTAGCAATAAAATCTTCTTTGGTGTATTTAGTATTCTTAGTGTGGTTTTCAGGTTCATCCTCAACTTTCTCTTCGTTAGGAGCTTCATTTTCTTCATTACCACTTTTAGTTTCAGCATCAGAGATAGATATACTATTAGGATCTAAAGCAGGTTCAGAGGGTTCTACAACAGTTATATGTTTCTTTTTCCTTTTCTTACGAGTAGAACCACTATTTTCAGCTTGTTGAGAGTCCTGCTCAATTCTTTTGGGATGCCCCTCAGGATATAGAGGATCCTGGGTAGCGGCTCCACTTCTAGTTCTAATTTCATAAGCATGTTTTCTTTAGCAGCATTAACTAGCAAGTCTTTTTGCACTTTAACGAGTTGATCTATTTTAGTTTGAACCATTTGAAAGTGTTTAACAATCATTTTAACATCATTAGAGGTTCTTTCCACAATATCTTTCAACTCAACAATATCTCTAGTGTTTTCCATTAGATGATTTTGCACCCTTTTATTAAAATTATCTTGCTTAACAATAAAGATATCAAATTCTTCTAAGCATTGATCAGGAGGTTTAGAGTAAGGGATATCACCTTCATCAAAGTGTTGGAGAGAGTGTACCTCAATAGTGGATGAGTAGGGAATAGGCTTACATAATTCTTCTATAGGAGGTAAATTCTTGACATCAGCAGCTTTAATTCCCTTCTCCTTAAGACATTTCTTAGCTTCCTTCATCACTTCATCATTTAATTCAATAACTCCCCTCTTCTTTGATGTTGGAATAGGCACTGGTATAGTAGGTTCAGGTACAATTACTTCAGGTATAGTTTGTTCAAGAGGATTCCAATCTTCATAGTTCTTACTTATTTTAGCCATTAATTCCTCAGCTTCCTTAGGAGTCATATTCCTGAAAACACAATCAGCACAACTATCTAGGTATGTCCTAGATTCTTCAGTTAGTCCATTATAAAATATATCAAGAAGCTCATTCTTAGGTAATGGACTTCCATCTTGTGCATGAATCAAAGCACGAAACCTTGCCCAAGATTCAGGCAATACCTCTTTTTCTCCCTGATTAAAATCAAAAAGTTCCTGCAAAATAGCATGTCTGGCACTAGGAGGAAAATATTTCTGCAGGAAAGTACTAATCAAGCACTCAGGGCTATCAATAGATCCAGGAGGTAAATTACTAAACCAAGTTTTAGCTTCTCCTTTCAGTGAAAAGGGGAAAATCTTAGCAACAAAGTAAGTACGCATCTTAATATCATTAGAAAACAAGCCACTCATGGTAGAAAGTTCATTCATATGTGCTACCACACTTTCATTCTTAGTCCCACAAAAAGGTTCTTTCTCAACAAATAGCTATGTAAGATAGATCAAGAGAGAAATCATAATCTTTATCTTTAATGTTTATGGGAGAAGCAGCAAACTTAGGAATAGGAGACAATTTGGGTCTACTAGTACGCCTCTCAAGGAGACTCTTAGCAGCGCTCCTATCATGGGTGTTTTTACATTCTTTAATAAATTCATCGGTCATCTCAACATAACCGTCTTCAATGTCATAACTCTCACTAGACTCAGGTGAACTAACAGGTGTGGTAGTGTCTTCATTAGGAGTTTCAGTATTTCCAGCTATAGTTCTAGCAATTGTAGCATCTAGGAAAGGACCTAATGAACCACTCTTATCAAGCACAATAGAAGCAGCATCATAAGCATCAGAAGTTTCAGATTCAGTAGTAGTAGTAGTGTGTGTAGCATGTGTATGTGGTGGTGTAACGAGCTTACTTATAACAGATGGTGAATCAAGAGCAGCAGAGGTGTTCAGAACCGTACCTCTTCTTGTAGTGGATGGTAAAATAGGAAACTTGCGATCAGGAGACTTACCCATGATGGATGGATAGCAGCGAACAGTAGAGAATCCAAGTGAACTTGATAAATAAAGCTATGCTCCCCCGCAACGGCGCTAGAAAATAGTCTTGATGATCCACAAGTATAGGGGGTGTATCGCAGTATTTTCGAGGGAAGTGAAACCCAATTTATTGATTCGACACAAGGGGAGCCAAAGAATATTTATAAGCCTTAACAACTGAGTTGTCAATTCAGCTGCACCTGGAAACAATCTTGCTCACAGAGCTTTATCAAGAGCAACAGTTTTGTAGTAGGAATAGTAAAGTAGCAAGATAGTAAAGTAAAGACAGTAGTAACAATAGCGATGATGAGGATTCGAAAGGTAGGCATAGGGATGGATGGACGGGCGTTGCATGGACAAGACAATTCACATAGCAATTAGAACATAGGGCAATTGCAGATAAATAAGATAAAGCATCCAAGTACTAGATAATCCTAGGCATGTGTTCCATATATAGTCATACGTGCTCGCAATGAGAACTTGCACAACATCTTTTGTCCCGCCAACGCTTGCAGCGGGGCCTCAAGGGAACTACTGGCAATTAAGGTGCTCCTTTTAATAGAGCACCGGAGAAAAGCATTAACACTCCGTGAACACATGTGATCCTCACATCAAAGCCATTCCCTTCGGTTATCCCGATTTCTGTCACTTTGGGGCCATTGGTTCCGGACAACAACGTGTGTATACAACTTGCAGGTAAGACCATAAACAATACTATCATAATGAATCAATAACATGTTCAAATCTGAAATCATGGCACTCGGGCCCTAGTGACAAGCATTAAGCATAACAAGTCGCAACAAAGTCATAAAGCACTAATAAAAGATACTAGGCACCATGCCCTAATAATCTGATGCCATTACATGAACGATCCCATCCAATCCCTACCATCCCCATAGCCTACAGCGGGGGATTACTCACTCATAGATGGGGGAAACATGGATGGTCGATGGAGAAGCGATGGTGATGATGATGGTGATGATCTCCTCCAATTCCCCGTCTCGGTAGGGTGCCAGAACGGAGTTTCTGGTGCTGTTTCATGGAATCTGGTGGTGGCGGCGAAGCGGAACTCCTTCTGGAAAAACGTCGACCCCCCCCCTGAGTTTTTAGGTCAGAAGGCAACTTATAGGCGAAGAGGGAGACCGAGGGGGTGTCGGTGGGGCCCACACCATGCCCTGGCGCGGCCTGGGGGTACGCGCGCCTGGGGGGTGTGGCCAGGCCCTGGCCCTCCTCCGTCTCGTATTCTGGCTCCGTGAGTCTTCCGGTAAAATAGGAACTTTGGCTTTTGTCCTGTCCAATTCCGAGAATATTCATTTTCTGACTTTCCTGGAACCAAAAATAGCAGAAAACAGGCAGCTGACACTATGGCTCTTGTTAATAGGTTAGTCTAAGAAATCATCTGAAAAGTACTGAAAAGTGTGGACGAAACATAAGAAAGTAGATAAAACCAAGCATGGAACATCAAAAATTATAGATACATTTGCAATGTATTAGTGCCAGAGTGTTTTCTAAGATTGATCTTAGAACTGGTTATCACCAACTCAAGATTCGTGCAACGGATTTTCTAAAGACCGCCTTTACTACCAGATATGGATTGTATGAGTATATGGTCATGTCTTTTGGATTAACCAATGGCCCCGCTTATTTCATGAATCTCATGAATAAGACTTTTATGAACTTTCTAGATAAGTTTGTCATTGTTTTTATCGACGATATTCTAATCTATTCCAAGTCAGAAGAAGACCATGAGCAACATCTGAGAACCATCCTTGAAACCCTTAGAGAGCATCAGTTGTATGCCAAGTTTAGCAAATGTGAGTTTTGGCTGAAAGAAGTAGGATTCCTAAGACATATTGTGTCGACAGGAGGAGTCGCTGTTGATCCCGCCAAGATCAAAGATGTTGAAGAATGGGAAGCCCCAACCACTCAAACCCAAGTCCGTGCATTTCTCGGATTAGCGGGATATTACCGCAAGTTCGTTGAAGGATTTTCAAGCATCGCAAGACCGATGACCCAATTGTTGAAGAAAGATAAGAAGTTTGAATGGACCGACAAATGTGAAGCAAGTTTTCAAGAGCTCAAGAAGAGATTGATTTCCGCCCCAATCTTGATTATGCTAGATATCAAGAAGCCGTTTGATGTGTATTGTGATGCATCCAAGATTGGTCTCGGATCTGTGTTGATGCAAGAAGGCAAAGTCATAGCTTATTTGTCAAGATAACTGAAGAAGCATGAGCAAAACTACCCTACCCATGATCTTGAACTAGCAGCCGTAGTTTTAGCTCTGAAGACATGGCATCGTTACCTTATGGGTAATCGCTGTGAGATTTATTCAGATCACAAGAGCTTGAAGTATATTTTCACTCAGAAGGAGCTAAATATGAGGCAAAGGAGATGGATAGAGTTAATTAAGGATTATGACCTTGACATTCACTATCACCCCGGCAAAGCCAATGTGGTAGCGGATGCTCTTAGCAGATTGCCATGTAGATTAAATACCATGATCAAAGAAGCCTAGCCAAGTTTGAATGAAGAGATGGAGAAGTTTAGAACTGAGCTAGTTAGCAAAGGATTTTTAGCTAGCGTTGAACTTCAACCCACATTGATCAGTTAGATCAAGGAGACGCAGAAGTGAAATGCAAGTATCGACGGAATCAAACGTCGTATTGGTACAGGAAAGGTACCCGGATTCACCGATGATGAAGAAGGAGTTTTGTGCTACAAAGGACGTATCTGTGTGCCAGCAGATTCGGAGCTGAAGCAAGATATAATGCAAGAAGCTCATGATACTCTTTATTTTATCCACCCCGGAGGAACGAAGATGTATCAAGATTTGAAGGAGAAATTTTGGTGGCACAAGATGAAAAGAGAAATCGGAAGCTACATAGCCAAATGTGATATCTATCAAAGAGTCAAAGCGGAACATCAGAGACCCGCAAGACTGTTGCAACCATTGCAGATTCCAGAATGGAAATGGGATTCCGTCGGAATGGACTTTATCACCGGTTTGCCTACTTCTAGTAGGGGAAATGACTCTATCTGGGTCAGAGTTGATAGACTCTCTAAGGTAGCCCATTTTATACCTGTCAAGACAACCTACCAGAGTTCTAAGCTAGCAGATTGTACATTGCTAGAATCGTCAGTTTGCACTGAACCCCTAAGACCATAGTGTCGGATCGAGGAACCCAGTTTACCTCAAGATTTTGGCAGAAAGTCCAAGAAGGATTAGGAACCAAGTTGAATTTCAGCACAGCTTATCACCCACAAACCGATGGACAGACTGAAAGAGTCAACCAAATCTTAGAAGATATGTTGAGAGCTTATGTGTTAGAGTATGGATCAAAATGGGAAGATTGTCTGCCTTTCGCAGAATTCTCATACAACAACAGTTATCAAGCCAGTTTGCAAATGGCCCCATTTGAGTTCTTATATGGAAGAAAGTACCGTACCCCTTTGAATTGGTCGCAAGTAGGAGAGAGTCAGATTTTCGAACCCGACATCCTATGAGAAGCCGAAGAGAAGGTTCACAAAGTTCATGAGCGCCTCAAGACCGCCCAATCCAGGCAGAAGAGTTATGCTGACAAGAGACGTAGAGACCTGACTTTCAATGTCGGAGATTTTGTGTATCTCAAAGTGTCACCTTTGAAAGGAATGCAGCGTTTTCAGCTGAAAGGGAAGTTAGCCCCCGGATATATTGGACCCTTCAAGATTCTGAATCACCGAGGAGAAGTATCGTATCAACTGGAACTGCCAGAGGAGATGTCAGCCATCCATAATGTGTTCCATATCTCGTTACTTCGCAAATGCTTAGAAGTTCCGTAGGAGACTGAAGTTTTCAAGAACATCGATCATCGAGCCATTGATATCAACAAGGATCTGACGTATCGTGAAGTGCCCATTCGTATCTTGGAAGAAGCCTTCAGAACCACCAGGACCCGGAGTATCAAATTTCTCAAGATCCAATGGAGCAACCATACCGAAGAAGAAGCTACTTGGGAGCGAGAAGATTACATTAGGACTGAGTTTGCAGATCTCTTTAGTTCCAAGTTTTTCTTAAATCTCGGGACGAGATTTTTTTAAGGAGGGAAGGTTTTTAACATCCCAAAAATTTAATCAAAGTTATCAAGTTCTAATCACCCAATTTAGGGTTAACAAAAACTTTTATTAAGAAAAATGGATATGAATGCATGTGTGCTTGCATTAGTGTAGAATTGAGTGTATATGCCATGCTTGATTTTTCTAAATGTTGTGAAATGGTTTAAAGGTGAATGCCACATCATCTAGACCATTTACAAACAAAATCCAAAGAGAAATAAATCAAATAAGATTAAATAAAGCAAATGGTCATTTTGACCATTTTAAACCACTAGGCCACTTTAGGTGTTCCTAGAAGAAGATTTCTAACAGAAACTTTTCTATCTCTTTTCATCCCATGCTAGACCAAGTAAAGAGGTATCAAGGCCCACTTTACAAACTTACAAAAACATCTAGCAAATAAATTTAAAGGACATTTGAAAATTGAATCCAATTCATATGTGAAGATCACACGTTTTCAAAAACCTACCAAATCAGTTCACCTTGACAATCCCAAGCAAACCTAGTCTCTCAAGCTTAATGCAAGATCACCCAAAAAATTTGAATCAAAAATTCAACAGAAAGTTTCATGCAGCCATTTCATCAAACACTTGGCGTGCATAGAATAAACGCTAGCCTAACTTCACTGTTTGGTACAGTGATCATCGACCATTTGGTCTCCAATTTAACTCCCTGTCCCCTCTAAGCCTAACCCAGCCCCAGACCAACTTCCCCCAGCACCACTTGCATAGTGGAGTGCCGCCGTTTTGTGGTCATCACCGGCCGACCACGGCCAGCTCGCACCAGACCACCCCGTGCCCATCCAGCTTGTCCACTAGCCTCGCTGCACCCTACCGCCACCCCCTATCCAGCCCACGAGCACAGCCGAGCCATGGACCACACTAGCACCGCCACGCACCGCCTCTCTGCACCGTGTCCAGAGCGCGCCAGTGCACCGTGCCCGACCAGCCCCGCCAGCTCGCGCCTTTCCCTCACCGTGCACGCGTAGCCTCGCCATGATCACGCCACCCCGGCAGACACCCCTGTTCGCCGCCGCGCGACCCACAGTAGCCGCATGCCGCCACAAGCACCCCTGCCTCCGCTCAGAGCGCCGCACGCGCCAGACCAAACCCAGCCGCCCCATGCTGCGCAATTAAGTTGATGAGAACCTCTAGGGAGCACCGCACCGTCCATCTACCTCAGCCATGCCGATAGCCGCCTGTAGCGACGCCACCATCGAGCTCACCGCCGCACCGGTTGGTCCCCTCATCGAGCAATAAAAGGAGGCCACCCCAGCCTCCATTCCTCACAACATTCGACTCCCTACTCAGCACTGACCTTCCCCACTTCTCCCCGGAGCAAGGCGAGCACCACCGCACCGGAATTTCACCGGAGTCCGCTGCTGCTGGGGGAGAAGGGCGCCGTCGATTCCGGCCACCCCGAGCCCTACTATGACCGCGCCTCACCTCGTCATCGTCCACATCATCATTTGCCCCCGTCGCCAAGCCTAGCTGGAGCCCAGGTGAGCCCCCAGAGACCCCCACCGCTGCGTTAGGTTTAGCTCATCGCCGGAGCTGTTCGTCGTCGACGACGACCCTTAGCCGTTGGATTAGGTTTAGATCGTAGCACCCAGACTGAAAGATACTATTTCACGTAGAATGAGTCACTCACTAGTGGACCCCTCTATCAGTCTTACGATGTGCTGCGCTGTGCAGTTGGGCTAGCCCATTTAACGTTCCCGCCTAGGCATGAAAATTCAAATAAGGATTTTCCTTTTTAGTTAAAACTAGCTTATGTCTCTTATTCAAAAATTAATTCAGCGAGTTTTACTTAACCAAATTTCATGATTCAAATTTTGCTAGAAATGAAATTAAATTATCTATCCAAGCCCGTTGGATTTAAATCATTTGGAGTTAGAGATAATATTTGCTTCAAAAATAATAAGACAGAGACTTTTGTAACTTCAAATATTTTTCAAAAATCAACCGTAATATCTTTTGAGTTGATTCCAACTCTCAAAAATCACATTTGACAATACCTATCTGAATATGTAAAAATATTTAGGTTTGCATGCAGTGACATTGGACTTGTACCAAAAGAATGTTATTAGGGCATTTCTAGTCACTTTAAATCTATTAAATAATTTTCTTAAACTTTATAAAATGTGATCAACCCTTTAAATCACATTACCATGTATTAGAATATGTGGTGAGGACATGTGTCCACATGATCCCATATTTTAATTGGAGACTATCAAATCTCAATTAATTTCAATGAGTAGAAATTACTTTTCTCAAATAAACTAAATAAAACTAGTCTTTAATTCATGTGATGATTGTGATGATGCTAGATCATCAAGTGTGAGCCTTAGTGTGCTAAATAGACTTAGTTCAGTATTGTTTGGTGATTCTGTACCCCGTATTGATTTATAGACGATAGTACCGACCAAGGATACGAGGAGCAGGAGTTCTACCCCGAAGAAGACGAAGAAAACTTCAATCACTGCACCAATCAAGGCAAGCTATTATTGGCAAGCTAATACTTGCAAGCCATCACTAGATACAATTTAACCTAAGCAAGATGCATTAGGCATGCTTGGTTATACTTTTTGACTTATACTCATCCCAAGTTTTACCTGCAAGCTTTACTATTTTTACTTTACCAAAGTTCTTTACTTTTACTTAATGCTTTGTGAGGTTTTGGAAAGTAGTATAGATAGCATTAAGAGTATAAAACTAGGCCTATACTAGATGTCATTCTATGGCATGAGATTGAGATTAGCATCCATCATTAGTGAACACTCTTAACCTTAGTGGCTAGTGGTAAGCATAAAACTTGATCACTTTAGCTGGGATACTTGGTGAAAATGATTGTGAAAACCTTGGAATGATGAGTCATTCGATTGAAATGTTTTGACATGTGTTGAGAAACACAAATGGATTTGATGATGAAAATATTGAGGCATGAGCCTTAGACCTTTATAAAAACAGATGGTTGGGTTCGGATGCGATACCATTCCAATTTTACCGTATAACCATAATACCTGAATTGGGTAAGGCTTAGCCGTAAGTTTATATGCGTTAGTATGGGTTCCCTCGTGGAAGAGGTTTGAGCTGAGGCTACCTCTTGATGATGTCCACCTATGCAGTGCCCAGGATGGCAGATGGCCATGGCTGGGAGGCCAAGCTCAGAGGAGAGGTGCTTATACTAGAGTGTGTAAAGGAAAGGTTATGATTGATTATCCGCATACTAAGTAGCATGATTCAGGGTTATCCCTGACGGATGTATCGAATTTTGTGGTGAAAGTGTACCACCTCTACAGAGTGTCAAACTATTTGAATAGCCGCGTCCGCGGTCATGGACAGTTGGAGTGGCCATACTGTTCCGTCGTCAAATGTTTTCAAAAATACTTATGAAGTGAACGATGATTTTGACTTGACCACAACAAGGTTGTGAATATGAAAACTAGGTTCCCAACCTAAAGTGATTTAGAACATTTACTTACTTTTCTTTACTTCTGAACCTAGTTTAGATAAATCTGGCTTTTTGCAAATAAACTTAGAGCTTAGGATTCCTACTAGAACTACCTTACTTGTTAGTGATAGCTTGCACGTACTTAAAGAGTACTCATGGCTTTGTCCCTGGCTATTCCCGTGGCCAGACTATGAGGAGAACTATCAGGAAGAAGGACAGCAGGACAGCTACGACAACTAGGATCATCTCCCATCGTCAGCATTGCCTGTGACACTGAAGATGGAGCCCACTACTACGCTTATTATTCCGCTGCTTGTTTGTATTAAGACTGGATCATGAGATCCTTTATTTGTGTAAGACCTTATTATGGTTTGTAATGGATGATGTACTGTGATATCCAATCTGTTATGTCTCGCAAAAATGGTAATCCTGGGATTGCGATGTATGGCATAACAGGCATCTGGGATTAAAAATCCGGGTGTTGACATAAGCGGTCTTTGCTTAGGTGTATCCACACAAGATCACCTTCTTCGAAGATCAACTCTCGCTTGTCCTTGTTTAAACTTGAAGCTTGGCGAAGGACTTGTTGTTCAATAGTAGCTCTTGTTTCTTCGTGAAGCTTCTTCATAGCTTGGGCGCGCTTGTTGACGTCCATGTTGGTGCGCTCATGAAGAGGTAGAGGTAGGATGTCGAGCGCGGTGAGGGGCTCGAAACCATACACGATCATGAAGGGACTCATCTTGGTTGTTGAGTGCTTGGCACGGTTGTAGGCGAACTCGGCGTGTGGGATGCATTACTCCCAATCCTTGAGGTTTTTCTTGATTAACACACGAAGGAGAGTCCCGAGGCTGCGGTTGACAACTTCGGTTTGGCCATCAGTTTGAGGATGCGATGCGGAAGAAAAGAGGAGCTTGACACCGAGCTTGGCCATGAGGTTCTTCCATAAGTAGCTCATAAATTTGACGACGCGGTTGGAGACGATTGTTCTTGGCACACCGTGTAGACGGACTATTTCCCTAAAAAACAAATTTGCAACATGTGAAGCATCGTCAGTCTTATGGCACAGAAAGAAATGTGCCATTTTGGAAAAGTGATCCACAACAACAAATATAAAATCATGACCATGCTTAGACCTAGGCAATCCTAACACAAAATCCATACTAATGTCGAACCAAGGTGCATAAGGAATAGGCAATGGCATGTAAATACCATAAGGGTTAGCTTGCGACTTAGCTTGAACACATGTCGTGCATCGTTGAACATAGCGTTCCACGTCGTGCTTCATCTTGGTCCAATAGTAATGAGGGAGAACATGTCCAATGTCTTGTCACAACCAAAGTGACCCATGAGGCCTCCACCATGAGATTCTTGGAGAAGCAAAAGTTGGAGAGACGACTTCGGAATGCAAAGTTTATTTTTTTAAAATAGAAAGCCCTTATGCAAATAGAAATCATCAACTCCTTTATCAATGGAGCACTTTGCGAAAATTGGTCCAAAGAATGGGTCGTAAGAATACAAAGCTTTGATGTGATCAAGACCCAACATGTTTATTTCAAGTCGAGTAAGAAGGCTTGTATGCTTGCGAGACAAAGAGTCCGCAACTACATTATGTTTGCCCTTCTTGTACTTGACAATGTAAGAAAAAGACTCCATAAATTCAACCCACTTAGCATGTCTCTTACTCAAGTTGGCTTGGCCTTTGAGATATTTCAACGACTCATGGTTGGAATTTATGATAAATTCCTTTGGCCAAAGATAGTGTTGCCAAACTTGAAGGACACGAACTAAGGCAAAAAGCTCTTTGTCATAAATTGGATAATTAAGGCGAGCACCATCAAGTTTCTCGCTATGGTAGGCTATAGGACGTCCGTTTTGCATAAGGACTCCTCCAATGCCAATACCACTAGCATCACACTCTATCTCAATTTTTTTTGTGAAACCCGGTAACACAAGAAGAGGTGCTTCGGTGATCCTCTTTTTAAGTTCATCAAAAGCTTTTTGTTGTGCTTTGCCCCACATGAAGGTGACATTCTTTTTCGTCAACTCGTTGAGAGGACAAGCAATGGTCGAAAAGTCTTTCACAAAGCAACGATAGAAACTGGCTAACCCATGAAAACTTCGGAGTTCACTCACATTTGTTGGGATGGGCCAATCTCGTATTTCCTTTACCTTGGAAACATCAACTTCAATGCCTTTTGAGGAAACGACAAATCCAAGAAAAATTAACATGTCTTTAGCAAAAGTGCACTTGGGAAGATTAGCATATAGCTTTTCATGTCGAAGGATTTGCAAAACTTCTTTAACATGTGTAACATGGTCCTCAAGTGACTTTCTATAAACAAGTATATCATCAAAATAGACAACAACACTCTTGCCAATGGGAGAACGCAAAATATGGTTCATTAGGCGCATGAAGGTGGATGGGGCATTAGATAAGCCAAAAGGCATGACCAACCATTCATAGAGACCAAGTTTGGTCTTGAAGGCGGTTTTCCACTCATCACCTTCCGCCATGCGTATTTGATGGTAACCATTACGAAGATCAATTTTTGAGAAAATAGTGGCTCTACACAATTCATCAAGCATGTCATCAAGACGCACTATAGGATGTCGATAACGCATGATGATAGCATTGATTGGATGGCAGTCCATGCATAACCGTAACGTATCATCCGATTTTGGGACAAGAATCATGGGTACCGCACTTGGACTAGTGCTAACTTGGATCAAACATTTGGAGACGAGTTGGTTGATTTGTCGTTCGATCTCCTTCGTCTCCTCCGGGTTCATGCGGTAAGCGGCACGGTCTGGAAGGGGTGCACCGGGAATGAGATCAATGCGATGTTCGATGCCGCGAAGAGGAGGTAGTCCATGTGGGAGCTCTTAGGGGAACACATCCTTGAATTCCTGCAAAACAATCATCAAAGATGGAGGAACATTGGTTAATTCATTAGTTCCTTGCGCTAGTCCCTTGCAAATGAGGACATAGTGGAATATGGATGGGTTGTTCCGCACATATCTCATCTCACTTTTGGTGGCAAGGAGAACACTCTTAGTTTTTTCACTCGATTTTGGCTTGTGGCTCTCACTCACTATGATGTGGTTCTCTCGCTCATCGCTCTTCTCACAAGGAGGTGTTGTGCTTTGCGCCCTCGCTAAAGCCTTTGCGTTGTCCGCAATGATTTGGATAGGATTCATCAGTTGCAAAACACATGTTTTGTTGAGCCATTTAAAGGTGTACACATTGGTGCGACCATCATGTAGAGCAGCCTTGTCAGATTTCCATGGTCGACGAAGCAACATGTGGCAAACTGTCATTGGGACTACATCGCACTCGACCGTGTCTTTGTAAGGACCAATGGCAAAGGTGACCTATACGGTATGCTTGATCTTCATGGACCCTTGGTCACTTAGCCATTGCACGTGGTAGGGGTGCTTGTGCGGATGGAGAGTGAGGTTGAGCTTCTCACACAACTTGGTGCTAGCAAGGTTGTGGAAACTACCTCCATTGATGATCACTTTGATAGATTTGCCATTGATGTCGGCTCATGTTTGGAAGATATTTGAGCATTGGTCTTCATGCTCTTGTGCTTGAGTGGTCAAGATCCTTGTGACTACAAGCGATGGACTTGCGTCATGTTCACACATGAGGAGTTCTTGGTCATCTTCCACTCGTTGCCTTGCCAATGCTTCCTTGACACGGGCATCAAATTCATCTCCACTCAAGTACTCTTCATCGCCATTGTCATGGATAAACAATACTTTCTTGTTTTCACACTTGGCCGACATGTGTCCTTTTCCTCCACACTTGGAGCATTCACCGTTGAAAGGTGTATCACTCTTTGCTTGTTTGCCACTTGGGGGCGGTTTTCCTTGAGGAAGTGTGGGCTTGAAGGAAGGCTTAGAGGTACTTGAGGAGCTTCCATTGAAGGTTGTTGGCGTAGCGGTTGAAGCTTGCTTGTAGGTGAAATACGTCTTTGGCTTGTTGTACTTGATGTCCCCTTGCACTTAACGTGCGGCCTTTGTTGCGGTGTGCACAAGCTCAACCATGGTGTTGTATGTTTGGAACTCGACGATGCGCTTGATCGGGTGGTTCAAGCCAATCAGTAAACATGCCATAGTTTGCTCCTTGCACTCGTCAATGTTGGCGCGGATCAAGTTGAGCTCCATTTCCTTGAAGTACTCTTCCACGGTCTTTGTCCCTTGATGAAGCGATTGAAGGTTGTTGAAGAGGTCACACGTGTAGTGCGCCGGGACAAAGTGGGATATCATATGAGCCTTCATGTCATGCCAAGTTCTGATTGGTGGCTCTTGTCTTGCGTCATGAGCAACTTGAACTTGTTCCCACCAAAGGTTGGCGTAATCATCAAACTCAAGCGAAGCCATGGCGACCATCTTCTCGTTGCTATAATTGTGCATGCGGAAGATCTTGTCGACTTTGAGTGCCCATGATAGGTATTCTTCGGGGTCACTGGATCCGGTAAACTTGGGCATTGTGAACTTGAGCTTGCCAAAAGTTTCTTCATCATGGAGGTCATTGCGACGAGCTTCGTGACCTTGTTGATGATCTTGTGGTTGGGGAGGTGGAACTTGATTGCCGCGACCTTGTTGAGGTGCTTGCTCTTGATGGTGTTGTTGTTGTGGAGCATGCTCTTTCTCTTGGCATGGTTGTTGACAATGTTGAGGCACTTGGGCCTCATGAGAGTGTCGAGGATGTGGAGCCTCATGACGCGGTTGATGACGAAGAGGAGGCTCGTTACTCAGTTGGTGATGATAATTAGGCGCATGGGCCTCACGGTGAAGATCATGGTCTTGAGCCTCGTGACGTGGTGGACGTCACTCAACTTGTACCACTTGACGCTCCATGTTTTGGTGTGGTGGAGGAGGCGCCTCGTGATGACCATGGTGTCAGTGTGGACGTTCATGACAGTGATGACGAAGATGATGATCTTGAAGAGCTTCATGGCGATGACGAGCTTGATTCTCCAAGTTGGAGTCATCACTTGTTGTGTCAAATATGTGGCGCGGGCGATGGTGGTGGACTTGCGGTTCCACTCGCGGTTCTTCTTGTGGTTGCGCTTGTTGGATCACTAATTCCCTTGCGTGATGACGGTGGCCTTCGTGCCTTGCTTGTGGCCTTGAGGAGAAATCACCATCATAGCTTGACGTTGCAGCGTTCCGTGGGGAAAGTACATAGCTGGAAGAACTTCCATCTTCAACCACGGGGGCGTCATTGCATCTTGAAGCACTTGGATAAAGATCTTGTTGAAGAGGAGCATGATGACATGAAGATCTTGTAAAGATTGATGCGCGTGAACACGGTCTTGCCATTCCGTCGATGAGGCATTGAAGATTGTCATTTGTTTCGGCGACGGAGCGTTAGAGTGCTTCATTTTGATGGACAAAGTTGTGATGCATTGCATGCATTTGTCATTCGAGGCCATCGAAGCGGTTGTCGATGTTCTTGAACTCGGCTTGTGTCTCGCCAAATTGTTCACTTTGTCGCGTCTCAAGGGCTTGGCAACATTCACGGAACTCTTGTCGAACAATGAAGTGACTTGTGCGCGTCATGTACGGTCCATGTTCTTCCTCTTGGGGAGGTGGTTGGCTCGCCTCACCGTGCCTATCCATCATGCAAAACACACAAGGATTGTATATGGAAGTGGAATATGGTGGTGATATCCTTTTACCTCACCTTGGGGATTACACCGAACTAGAAACCACAAGCAAGAGCTATAAGCGTGCAAAGTGAAATCGCAAAGAAACCTCACACTAAAGAAAGAACTAACTCTCAAAAGCTTTTGGTGGAAGGTTAGGGTTGTGGAAAACCAAACGAAACGGTCCAAAGAAAAGGTTATTGTCAAAAGTGATAAGAGAACCAAAGATCTAAAGCAAAAAAGGAAACAATATACAAAACACAAAGATACACACACATGGAGACGGATGTGGTTAGCACGACTATAAAATGAGCACAAAAGGTCCTAACAAAGTATACGCTCGGTATCGTGCCAACGCAAGGAGAGACCACAACTCGTTCGCCAAAAGAGAAATAAGCAACGGATTTGTGCACTTGCCTTGGTCGCGCTCTCTCTCTCTTTGCTTACAAGCTTGAGACTCTCCTTGTATTGGGAGACTTTGTATCTTTATATTTTCTATTTCTCTCTTTTCTTTTTTTGATTCTTTTTCTCCCTTCCTATACTACTATGTCACTTTTGTATTTTCTTCAACACTCTCACTTCTCCAAGGGCAAGTGCACAATTCTTAGGCAAACACAAAATGAGCTGCTCTCATAGGATAGGTACACACAAGGAAGAAGGGTTAACAAGGTGGAGCAAGTTATACCTTGGTATTGTTGATGACTTGCAACCGGTGTTAGGGATGGTGTTCGGATGTCGTGGTGTCAACGAGCGCGGGCTGTTGGTAGATGCGGAAGCTTGTTGTTAGTAGGGCGACATGCACGCGAAACACGAACAAACCCAAAGGAAAAGGTCAATGAACAAAATTGGTGGTTGAGAAAATTGTTATCTGAAAGGGGCGGTAGTACCGCCGATATCGGCCGGTAGTACCGGTGGTGACCGGTAGTACCGCTCGCTGGTAGTGCCGCTCAATCTTGTGGTAGTACCACTTTGCGGATTCTTGGGCGCGTGGATCTCGAACTTGGCCGCAAAAACGGCCCAAAAATCCTCAAATATGCGGAAATCTGACTAAAAATGGGGCTAGGAACACACAAGGAAGGTAGATCGATACCTCAAGCAACTGGTCTATGGGCCAAAACCACGAAAAATGCACCAAATCCAGAGGTCGATCCGAAGGCAAATTGGGGGATCTTTTTTGGTGATTTTCGAAATTGTTTGGTGGATACAAGAAAAAAATTGTGGGGGAATTCGTGAGCAACCAAGCTCTTGATACCAATATGTTGTGGGGCAACCTCGGGGATGGCCCGATATTTCACGAATCCCTTAAAATCAAGGCGGAGTTAGTGTGGGGATGAGGGAGAGAGCGAAAACACGAACTCACGCACAAAGAACATGATGAACACACACACACACACGAAGACACGATACAAGCCAATTGCTCACTCTGGTGGCTACCAGTCCAATGCAATCCCTAGGATCGGCGTCGAGCGGAGGACTCTCTCTCGAACCGGCATAGAGAGTTGGGAGACTCGGTGAGATCTTGACGTCTAGGCAAAGGGACTCCGATGCCTAGGCCTTGTACAATGCGGAGGCATGATGCAAACTCCAATGAGGTTTGTGATATTTGGTGCTCCTCTATCAAAGGAGCATGAGGCAAGAACTAGATAGATCCACAAGGAGTTTCCACTAATTCCAAATATCAAGCCTCGGGCTTACAATAGAGGTGGGGGGACTATATATAGGCCAGCCACAAGTTTAGGGGTAGTTTAGGAAACTAAAAGTATCAAAGGGGGTTCATTACAAGGCCCAAGGCCGAGTTGGGATGCGCAGGCTATGGGATGTCCAGTAATACCGGAACTCGTGACCGGTAGTACCGGTTGAAGGCGATAGTACCGCTCGCAGGTACCAGAGCGAGCTGAGGTGCTGGCGTGGTTCTTCAGGCGCTGGCGGTAGTACCGCTCGAAGAATGCGGTAGTACTGGTCGATGCGATAGTACCGTCGCCTTGATACCGGAGAGGTATGGGGCTGTCGGCGGAGGCTCTCTGTCCGGGGCGGTAGTACCGCTTGGGCGGTAGTACCGCTTCCAGGGGCCGGTGGTACCGCTGGCTCCTGGCAGCTGTTGGCTGCTGCGTCGCTCCTCTGGCTCGTGTCTTCATACCTGATGATGCATAGTGTCGGGGCATGAAGTAGCAAGACATCCAGGGGTGAATCGAAGTCACATGAGTACAAGAGCGAATTCACCTTAGCTTGGAGGAGCTTGGATCGAGCACGAGTCATGGGTCCACTTGGAGGACTTGGTGGTGTAGATGTAGGAGCGTCCGTAGGACGGGCTACATCAAAATATGTGAGAAGACGAGTGTGAAGGCACCCTCTCCACATACGTACCTCCACGGCGGAGCCCTGTCGCCTTGCCAACTCCACAGCCACCACCTCCACAATATCTCCACCATCACCACCACACAAGAGGAGAAGGGACTTGGATATTGAAGGATTCAACACTGATCTGCATCATCATCATCAACAACTATGTCTCCAACACAGATCCCCTTTGTCTACTTGGTTGTAATCCAAATCCTAGTGGTGATTTTCACTTATATTCAATTGTACCTTCATATTCCATTCATTTACTTAGGATCATGTTGATTCCCATTATATGTGAGTAGTTCCTTTGTTCTTGGGGAGATATGGAGAAACCCTAGCAATATTATGATGTAAAATAAAGATGATGTATAATTTCAGTTCATGAACATGTATTATTTTCTCTCTAGATATTATGTGAAGTGCGCCATGTAATATTTGCCTCCATGACTAGAGAGGGAACTACCGTTGGTCATATGGTAGTATGTACGATGCTAAGTGACATAACGTGCCAGCGTGCTATTCATATGGGTAACGAGGATGAGAAGGGATTCACTAATCTCATATCAATATCCATGGGGAAACCCTTAATTGTAAGGGATCGAAGTGGCTTACTTACGATCACTACAGTGGTTATTAGGGATGAAATAATAGGTGGCTTTGTGTGATCATCTTATTTTGGAGCTCTTCCTGTACATGTACATGAAGGACGATATAGATTCATCCTAATCATATATAGTACCAATGCTAGTGATGGATACTAAACTCCTTAGTCATATTGAAACTGCCAGAACCACACTCGCATGTTCGTGTTTACTCTAGTAATTTACTTTCTTCTTGTTTACTTTTGCACTCAATCAAACACACTCTTTATACACCATTACTTGGAATTAGAGATAACTTACAAGTACTCTCTACTAAATAGTAATGAGGGGCATAAATACCTCTACCAATAGCTCTCTATAGTTCGATACTCTTACTGCGAAACTAGCTACATACGAACTGTGCTCTTCCAGTTATCAAGCTATTTTATAGCGTTGTTGTCGTAGAGCTAAACAATTTTGGTATTTGTTCTTAGTTTATAATTTATTATTGTTGTACTAAAGTTGTTTACGAGTTTCAAGTTATTTTTGTTTATTTATTTTTGTCTTATTTCTTTTACTTAGTTGAAAAGTTTTTTTAATAAAAACTCTTGTTACTAATCATCTGTTCCGAGATGACTACCTTTCAACATATGGAACTTATAATGGAGGATTCAAAGGGAGAGACTATGGGAAGTTTGATGAAGAGGCATGGCATACTGAAAGAATGGTTAGCTTGAAGGAGTTCGGTAGCAAAAAGCACATTTTTTTCTTAGGTAGCGCGACACCAATTGCTAGGATCTATTTATGAGTAATATTGTAATGGAGAAGGTCTCGATGACATACCCATGTAGATAAAAAAGCGCTTAACATTCCGAGGGGAACATGGATGAAGTAGTCAAAATTGTAGCCAGCCTCAAGGTCGTGAAGCTCCTCGCAAGTCACCCCAGGTCCTTGCACGGCAGCCCAGGTGCCACTAGTGGTAGCACCTTCGTAGTTTCGCACACGTCCGCTGAAATAAAATGACTTTCGACTCTCCGATCCCTGCCGAGAGTGCGTAAGTAGATCTTCTAGCTAGGATCCTTGCAGCACGATGGTGTGCCGCATCGAAGCACTCCCTTGCGCATGCAGCCCTAACTCAGGGCTGCAGTTGCAAGAGTAAAGAGAGAGGGTCAATTCTCTAAGGAAAATGCCTTGGAAAATATCCCAACTGTTGTTCTCTTTTCTTACTATAGGGCCCTCCAATATATTGAGGAAAAAGGAAGGACCCCACCTTCCCAACTCTCGGGGGTGGACTAAACTTGGAGGAGGGGAGGCGCCAAGGGGAGGAGGGGCTAGCCTAAAGTTGGGTGGGCCCCACCTGCGTGGCCTCCTAGGTGGCGGCGGCAGCCCTTGGGCGGCTTGCCCTCTTGGGCCTCTTCCCTCTAGGCAATTGGCCCATTAGGGAAGTTACCCTTTTAATTTTAATTTTAAATATTTATTAAATATTAATTAAAATAATTAATATATAAATACATATTATTAAATTCCTCTTGATCCAAAACACCTTTTGGTTCATTCCAAACAACTTTAGATCCTCTCAGAACGATTTCGGTTCTCTCTCGGAACAGTTTTGGTATTCTCTTTGTCTTTCTTCAATGATTCCATTATCACCAAAACGATCTCTAACTGTCATCGTACTCTTAAGTGTGCTGCCCTATGGTTCAGGAACGTCACATACATGATCGAGACTTCTTTGATATCAATGATCAATAGAGGGACCGAGATGCCCATAATGACCCATGTGCATTCCATGATGTCTATTGTCGTTTGAACCATGAACATCGAGTCCAATTCCCTTTGTTACTTCGAAACTTGACTTTTCCGAGACCTAACCATCGGTATCATTATACCTCGTTCAATATCGTTACCGACAAGTGTTGTTTTACTCATTTTGTGATATCCCATCCCCGTGACCTAGTCACATGTGACGCAACATTTATGGATGTAATCTCATTGAGTGGGCCCAGTGTATCTTCCTGTCACACGGGAGAACAAATCTTGATCTTGATGCAATGCGCCTCAACTTGCCCCTCTAGAATACCCAACATACACCTTTAGGATCACCCTATTACGGTGTGACGGTTGATGCAGTCAAAGCAGCCGTGGGTGACATTGATTAAACAAGATCTCATGCTCTAATGATGAGGATACTTTGTTTCTAACTATTGCAACGTGGAATTTGTGAATCATTCGTGTTGTAGTACTTATATGGGTAATGTCCATCACATCATTCATTAATGATATGACTTCATTGACAATTCGCATAAAGGCACCATGATCAGGAAACCTCGATCATCGGTGGCACAATGAACTAGCTGAATAGATGTTACTAGGGACTTCGGTTTGTTTACATACCACATGTGTAACAATGTTTCATATAGTTATAGCATGGTACGAAACTATTATGAACTAAAGAGGTAAGATAATAAACACCCTATATTATTTGTCTCAAGGGCATATCTCCTTCATAGCTCTCTATCGTTTGATACTCTTACTGTGAAACTAGCTACATACGAACTGTGCTCTTCCAGTTATCAAGCTATTTTCTAGCATTGTTGTTGTGGAGCTAAGCAATTTTGTTCTTTGTTCTTAGTTTATAATTTATTATTGTTGTACTAAAGTTTTTTACGAGTTTCAAGTTATTTTTGTTTATTTTTTTTTGTCTTTTTTCTTGTACTTAGTTGAAAAGATTTTTTTAATAAAAAATCTTGTTACTAATCATCTGTTCCGAGATGACTACCTTTCAACATATGGAACTTATAATGGAGGATTCAAAGGGAGAGACTATGGGAAGTTTGATGAAGAGGCATGGCATATTGAAAGAATGGTTGGCTTGAAGGAGTTCGGTAGCAGAAAACACAATTTTTTCTTAGGTAGCGCAACACCAATTGCTAGGATCTATCTATGAGTAATGTTGTAATGGAGAAGGTCTCGGTGACATACCCTTGTAGATCGAAAGCGCTTAACATTCCGAGGGGAAAATGGATGAAGTAGTCGAAACTGTAGCCAGCCTCAAGGTCATGAAGCTCCTCGCAAGTCACCCCAGGTCCTTGCATGGTAACCCAGGTGCCAGTAGTGGCAGCACCTTCGTAGTTTCACACACGTCTGGTGTACGACAATGACTTCCAACTCTCCGATCCCTGCCGAGAGTGCGGTAGTAGATCTTCTAGCTGGGATCCTTGCAGCACGATGGTGTGCCTCATCGAATCACTCCCTTGTGCACGCAGCCCTGACTCAGGGCTGCAGTTGCAAGAGTAAATAGAGAGGGTAAATTCTCTAAGAAAAATGTCTTGGAAAATATCCCAATTGTTGTTCTCTTTTCCTCCTATAGGACCCTCCAATATAGAGAGGAAAAAGGAAGGACCCCACCTTGCCAACTCCCGGGGTAGGACTAAACTTGGAGGAGGGGAGTGATACGTCCATTTTGCATCACTATTCTATATCATAATTCACTGTTATTCATTGATATATTTCATATTAAGAGGTGATACTGATGTTATTTCATCTGTTTTTGCATGGTTGATGACTTTTGGAGCATGGACCGCTGCAGTCAGGATTCTGATAGAAAAGGTGTTGTTTGGAAGCAAAATTCGTGAAGATCAGAAAATCCGGGAAAATACATGGAAATCATATTTTTCCAGAAGACGAAGGCTGCCAGAAGGAGGAGTGGAGATGAGCCACAGGGGGCCCACACCACCCCCTGGCGCAGGCCAACCTAGGTCGCGCCACCAGGTGGTGTTGCCGCCCTGGCCCACCTCCAGCTCTCCCCTTTGGCGTATATAATCCTCACGAAACCCTAATACTCGGGGAGCGACCACAGAAAGATTCCAACGCCTCTGCAGGGCGGAAAACACCGAGAGAGAAAGATCTCTCCGGCAGACAGATTTTTGTCGGGGGAATTCCTTCCCGAAGAGAGGAGATCGTCGCCATCAACACCATCATCAAGCTGTACTTCATCGGGATCATCATCATAATCATCACCACCATCATCACCATCAGAACCCTCATCACCATCTCCATTATTGTTGTAATAATTGGGTTGAATCTTGCATAGTTCTTAGGGGAAACTTTCCCGGTGTTGATTACTCTTTGTAGTTGATGCTATTGAGTGAACGATTGAATTATTGTTTATGTTTAGATTGTTATACATCATCATTCCATCTCTGATCATGCTCCATATGATGTCTTGTGAGTAGTTCGTTTTGTTCTTGAGGACATGGGAGAAGTCATGTTGTTAGTAGTGGAATTGTGTTGAGAAAGATTCAATAGTTTGATATTTAAGTTGTGGTGTATTTATTCTAGTGGTGTCATGTGAACGTCGACTACATGACACTTCACCTATATGGGCCTAGGGGAATGCATTGTGTATTTGGCTACTAATCGTAGGGGTTGCCGGAGTGACAGAAACCTAAACCCCCGTTAGGAAACCATTGCACAAGGGACGTCAGGGTGTTAGAGTTTAAAGTTGTGGTTAGGTTTCTACCTTAATTACTTTCTTGTACTTACGGATGTTTGCAAGGGGTATAATCACAAGTATGTATTTGTCCTAGGAAGGTTGGTACATTAGCACAGGTTCACCCACACAACACTTAGCAAGCTAAAAAAGATTAATCAACTATATGAAGCGAAAGCACTTGACAGAATTCCCGTGTGTCCTCGAGAACGTTTGGTCATCTTAAGTAATACCACCGGCTTGTCCTTTGCCGCATAAAGGATTGGGCCACTTGCTGCATCTATTCTTATTGTCTTTTATTTACTTGTACTTTATTTACTTGCATTATCAAAAAAACCTAAAAATCCGTTTGCTAAATATTTGTAGAGAATTCCTGGTCCATACCACTAACCAGCACCTTCTGCTCCTCGTTGGGTTCGACACTCTTACTTATCGAAAATACTGTGATACAGCCCCTATACTTGTGGGTCATCAAGACTATTTTCTGGCGCCGTTGCCATGGAGTGAAGCGCTATTGGAGAGTGGAACTGGTAAAGGAAACTTCTACTGTGAGTATTGTTTACTTCTGTTAGTTGCTTTATTTTCGTTATGGATAATTCGCTGAGTTTCTTATTTGGTAATGCTACTACTAGTACTAAGGTAGTAGATGAACCACCACCTGCTGAGAATGATACTTTTAAAATACCTACAAGAATTATTGATCGTGTTATGGATAACTATTATGTTGGGGATGGAACTATCCATCCCGGTGATCATTTGCTCTTTATACACGGATTATGCGGGTTGTTCAAGTGTGCAGGTATTACTACAGATCAAGTTAAGAAGAAGTTATTCTCATTTTCACTAAAAGGAAGAGCTGAGGAATGGTATAAGTTGTTGAAGAATGGTCAAGCTCTTGAATGGGAGTAAATAGTGCCTCTCTTTTATTCAAAGTTTTATCCTCCTAGTGAGATTCATAAAGATCGGAATCATATATACAACTTTTGGCCTCTTGATGGAGAGAGTATAGCTCAAGCTTGGGGAAGATTGAAGTTACTTATGCTCAAATGTCCCATTCATGAGCTCCCCAACAATATTATTATCAATAACTTTTATGCAAGGCTTTCTCTTCATGATAAAGATTTACTGGATGCTTCTTGTGCTGGATCATTCACTCACATGGAAGAACAAGCCAAATGGGATCTTTTGGACCGTATTCAAGACAATGCTGAAGCTTGGGAGAATGACAAAGGAAGAAAGTCAGGTATAAATTATGATTATGAATGCATTGAATCTTTTATGGGAACTGTTGACTTTCAAAATATTAAAAATGATTATGGTCTAGACTCTCAAGCTATTGCTTCTTATTTTAAGGCTTTTGCTTCCTACATTGAAGTGCCTAAAAAGAAGTGGAATAAGTATCATGAACCTTATAAAGATATTGCTAAGAGTGTTCCTGCAAGAAATACTAAAGTTTATACTACTAATCATGTTTTACCTGAACCTTATATTGAGAAAATGCCTTTCCCGGTTAAGATAAAGGAACATTCTATGATAGCTAGTATGGTTAATGAAAGTACAAGTAAAGCTGTTGAACCTGATAAACAAATGGATGATGAACCTATAATAGCAAATGTGAAAGACTTTGTCACTAAATATGTAGAAGAGGGACACACTATCCTTTGTAAGGATACCTCTAATATTTTTTCACAAAGTGGTATTATGAGAGCTAGTATTCCTGTGTTTTCTGTTAGGATAAGTGATCATTGTTACGATGGAACTTGTGATAGTTATATTGTTAAGTTTATGCATGATACTAAAAGCTACTATGAGAGAGGGAAAGTGTTCTTATGTATCTCAATAATATCAAGTTTCCTCGTTTTATGCTGAAAGTTTTTATGTTGCACTTCTTTTGCCTTCCTATGCTTGTAGCCTCTGGTTTCAACAACTTGTTTGTTTACAAAGTTCCCTTGCATAGGAAGTGGGTTAGACTTAAACGTGTGTATTTTTACTTCTTAATGCTCTCTTTCACTTCAATTCATATTCCTAAGTGAGCATCATCAAAATTTTCATGCCCGTCTTAATGGCTATAAAGAAAAGAGCTTTTGGGAGACAACCCAATTTATTTTTGCTTTCAGTTTATTTTTGTTTCTTTGAGTCTTGGAAGTTATTACTTCGGTAATAACCTATCCTTATCCTTTTTGTTTGGTTTTTGTGTCAAGATCAACCTCAAATGAGAGAGCAGTAAGATTTGGGGAAGTTGCTGTCCCGAAACAGATTTTTGTGCTTAACCGTAAATATTTGTGAGAGATCTCTGTATGTCGGATTGAGCTATAATTTTTTGTGCTTCTGCCCCAGGTTGTTATTTAACTTTCGTTAGTTTTGCACTTTTTGATTTGAGCAACATAAGATTTTCTAAAAAATTGATCTTTACTTGCTAGTCTGTTTTGAGAGATTTTGCCACTCTTGCATTTGCTTCTTTAATCGATTTCCTTTTGAATTCTTTTCGGGTTTTCGGAAGGATTTGCTACAGTAGCTCTTGTTTTGATGGTTTTCAAGTGAAATTTGACTCAAAAGGTTTTATCACTTCACTTATACTAATGTTGCTAATGAGAACTGTGTGAAGTTTTGTGTGAAAGAAATTTCCAGGTTAGTGGAGATAATGGTGTAATAACGAAGTGAAAGGTTTCACGACTCAAGTAATAAGTGTATGAAGATGAAGATATTGATCTTATTCAAGTAATGACTCCGAAAGAATCTACTAAATACCAAATTCAGAGACCTGTAGAGTCCATTTTCGAATAGGTAACAGTTCTAGTAAGAAAAGTTCCGCGAAAGATCTGTCCAGTTATATTTTTGCAGTTTTTAGTCAATAAGGAAAGCTACGAAGTGAAAGAGGGACGGAAACGGAGCCAGGGAGGCTCACACCACCCTGTGGCGTGGGCCCACCCCTGGCCGCGCCACCAGGTGGTGTGGCCACCTCGGACTCCGTCTCCAACCCGTTTTCTCCCAGTACCTTCCTTTTGTTGTGAAACTTCGTAATATATAATCCCCGGATCCCCCGAGGTTCGTATATCATGTTCTCGTCGTGTTTTTGTTTCGGTCTGTTTTGTTCAGATGTTGTTCAGGGGTTCATCTTCAAAGGATTACGAGCTGCGACGCCGTCGCGAGCTCCATCACGATCTTGAGCGCGAAGACATGGATCGGAGCGGCAAGGAGGAAGTAAAGGACATGACAGCAGGCATGAAGGGGCTGATACCTCCGACTCTAGATCTCAGTTCTTGCCTTGCAGCAGTGGAAGCTCTCGAGTCACTGATGAGTTCTGCGACAAGTACCGAGTCTTGAGGAGGAAGGTGGATATGCTTCAAGAGGAGAATAACTGGCTTCACAAGATGCTGGAAGATTCCCTCACACCAACCGAGAGGATACTACCACCACCGAAGGAGTAATTCGTCATCAGGTTTGGCATCCCCTTGGTTTGTTCCAAGCTTGGGGGAGTGTCGCGGTATCACATCATTATCTTCTATCTTTTTACCTTTTTAGTAGAGTCATATCATGAATAGAGAAGTTATCATGTAGGATGGTTTGCATTATGGAAGTGTCCCCTCTCTCGTTAGATATGTATCCCTTGGTGTGAGTAGCCGTTATGGAATATTAATGAGAAGTTCTATCATTTACTCTTTTGCATATCTTATATTAGTTTTCAATTCATGGTTATATGATTGATATTGTTGTTAGTATTGGTATCACTTTGGGATCATTGAGTTAATTTAGTTGGTTTTGGCAAACCTGGCTCGGTCAGTAGCAACACTATTTTTGAGAGTTGCAAGAAAAATATAAAAGTACTCTAAAGAAAAATAATTTCATCATCTTTCTTTCTTGATTTGCTCATAAGTTTAGTATTCTCTAGTTAAGATCTTTTGTGCTTCCAAGGAAGATTGCATGTTTGATTTTTATCACTTGTATGTTTGTTTCTTTCTTCAACTCTTATACTTGCTACCCAACCTTGCTGGCCAAAAACCTGTACTGAGAGGGAATTCTTCTCATGCATCCAATCCTTAAACCAAACATTTGCCATTTGTGTCCACCATACCTACCTATTAGCATTATTGCTATTCCAAGTAAATTCTTGTTTTTATCTACCTTCCAAATTAAACTTGTTATGTGAAAATTAGTGATTAAATCTCTCACGAACTTGATGGCACACTTTACTTTTGCATTTAATAAACTTGAACCATTGTGCTCATCTATGTTGCATATATGCTTGCGCTTTGTAAGTTGTGAATTAGCAGAACCATAATGTCATGGGGAACGCTTTCAACATTGCACTGGTACTTTTTACCTAGTTAATATCATGTTCTTTTGTCTATGGATGTCGTCGGTGTGAAATGAAAGGGGAGCTTATAAGTCCATGGATTTATGCATGTGTGTTAGAGAAACACCTGGCCCGCCAGTCTAATCCATGCTGTCATTTTGGAAACCTGCAGCGTAACCATAATGAGCATCTATGAAGAATTCTTCTTATAAAAAAAGAGATAAAGATTGAGAAAAAGAGGAAAAGAAAAAATAGAGATGAGAAAAGAGGAAAGAGAGAAAAAAGCACCATATTCCCATGGTAAATAAGAAGATTGATGATATGTTTGTTGTTTGCTTGCCTTGTCATTTTGATATGGGGATTCTTTCGTACCATCGGGCAAGGGGTACCCCGTTGGCAGTTCTCCATGATACACATGTGCTTACAATGACAAGAACTTACCGGTGACTAAACTTGAGTAGCATGAGGAGCGGCCCTCGTATTCAAGGGACATGAGATTTTCAACTTACAACTTGTCAAGCATATCCTCATATTTGATCACTTTAACCTTAATCACCTAAAGATGCCTATGATAGGGGTAATGAGAGCTGAAAGCTAATAAGTATCATAATTTTTGGGAGCTCTTTATGAAACTTGCAATCCCTGCTTCCCTCTGCGAAGGGCCTTTCTTTTACTTTTTAGTTAAGTCAGTAAACCTATTCCCTTCTATCTCAGCAAGTATTTTGAGTTGTTGTGTTTCATTCATTCATATGATGATTTATTCAATCATGTTTCTTATGTTCTTTATTTTGCACATTGCTCTTATCTTGGTGATTACTACTTTGAAACCTATCATTGAAAATCAGTTATTTGTGAAGTCCAGCAAATTATCAACTATTCTTCGACCAAGAACTAAGTTTGCCATTACCAATTATGATTCACTTTATGTATCTTTATTGTGTTTCCTTTACTTATTGCAAGTTGAGTTATATATTAATGAGTTGTCTTCTATTATGACTTATGTATTGATGAATGTGATGCTTCTTGTCCGTATTCTTTTCATCGACTCTTCACTCCATAAACTTGAGGCCATGTTTATTGAGTTCAGTTTCGCTTGGGGACAAGCAAAGTCTGAGCTTGGGGGGAGTTGATACATCCATTTTGCATCACTATTCTATATCATAATTCACTGTTATTCATTGATATATTTCATATTAAGATGTGATACTTATGTTATTTCATCTGTTTTTGCATGGCTGATGACTTTTGGAGCATGGACCGCCGCAGTCAAGATTCTGATGGAAAAGGTGTTGTTTGGAAGCAAAATTCAGGAAGATCAGAAAATCCTGGAAAATACATGGAAAATCCTATTTTTCTAGAAGACGAAGGCTGCCAGAAGGAGGAGTGGAGATGGGCCAAAGGGGGGCCACACCACCCCCTAGCGCGGGCTAGCCTAGGCCGCGCCACCAGATGGTGTGGCCGCCCTGGCCCACCTCCAGCTCTCCCCTCTGGCGTATATAATCCACCCGAAACCCTAATACTCGGGGAGCAACCACAGAAAGATTCCGCCGCCTCTGCGTGGCAGAAAACACCGAGAGAGAAAGATCTCTCCGGCAGACAAATTTCTGCCAGGGGAATTCCTTCTCGGAGAGAGGAGATCGTCACCATCAACACCATCATCAAGCTGGACTTCATCAGGATTATCATCATCATCATCACCACCATCATCACCATCAACACCCTCATCACCATCTCCATTATTGCTGTAACAATTGGGTTGAATCTTGCATAGTTCTTAGGGGAAACTTTGCCGGTGTTGATTACTCTTTGTAGTTGATGCTATTGAGTGAACCATTGAATTATTGTTTATGTTCAGATTGTTATACATCATTATTCCATCTCTGATCATGATCCATATGATGTCTTGTGAGTAGTTCGTTTTGTTCTTGAGGACATGGGAGAATTCATGTTGTTAGTAGTGGAATTGTCTTGAGAAAGATTCAATAGTTTGATATTTAGGTTGTGGTGTATTTCTTCTAGTGGTGTCATGTGAACGTCGACTACATGACACTTCACCTATATGGGCCTAGGGGAATGCATTGTGTATTTGGCTACTAATCATAGGGGTTGCTGGAGTGACAGAAACCTAAACCCCCGTTAGGAAACCATTGCACAAGGGACGTCAGGGTCTTAGAGTTTAAAGTTATGGTTAGGTTTCTACCTTAATTACTTTCTTGTACTTACAGATGTTTGCAAGGGGTATAATCACAAGTATGTATTAGTCCTAGGAAGGTCGGTACATTAGCATAGGTTCACCTACACAACACTTAGCAAGCTAAAGAAGATTAATCAACTATATGAAGCAAAAGCACTTGACAGAATTCCCGTGTGTCCTCGAGAACGTTTGGTCATCTTAAGTAATACAACCAGCTTGTCCTTTGCCGCATAAAGGATTGGGCCACTTGCTGCATCTATTCTTATTGTCTTTTATTTACTCATACTTTATTTACTTGCATTATCAAAAACCCCTAAAAATCCGTTTGCTAAGTATTTGCAGAGAATGCCTAGTCCATACCACTAACCAGCACCTTCTGCTCCTCGTTGGGTTCGACACTCTTACTTATCGAAAATACTGCGATACACCCCCTATACTTGTGGGTCATCAGGGAGGCTCCAAGGGGAGGAGGGGCGAGCCGGAAGATGGGTGGGCCCCACCCGCGTGGCCTCCTAGGTGGCAGCGGCAGCCCTTGGGCGGCTTGCCCTCTTGGGCCTCTTCCCTCTAGGCAATTAGCCCATTAGGGAAGTTGCCCTTTTAATTTTATTTTTAAATATTTATTACATATTAATTCTAATAATTAATATATAAATACATATTATTAAATTCCTCTTGATCCAAAACACCTTTTGGTTCATTCCGAACAACTTTAGATCCTCTCAAAACGATTCCGGTTCTCTCGCGGAACAGTTTTGGTATTCTCTTTGTCTTTCTTCAATGACTCGATTATCACCAAAACGGTCTCTGATTCTCATCGTACCCTTAAGTGTGTTTCCCTATGGTTCGGGAACGTTTCATACATGATCGATCCTTCTCTCATATCAATGATTAATTGCGGGACCGAGATGCCCATAATGACCCCTGTGCATTCCATGCTGTCTATTATCGTTTGAACCATGAACATCGAGTCCAATTCCCTTTGTTACTTCGATACTTGACTTGTCTGAGACCTGACCATCGGTATCATTATACCTCGTTCAATATTGTTACCGAGAAGTGTTGTTTTACTCATTCTGTGATATCCCATCCCCGTGACCTAGCCACATGTTACGCAACATTTATGGATGTAATCTCATTGAGTGGGCCTAGTGTATCTTCATGTCACACGGGAGAACAAATCTTGATCTTGGTGCAATGCGCCTCAATGTACCCCTATGTAATACCCAACATACACCTTTATGATCACCCTATTACGGTGTGACGGTTGATGCAGTCAAAGCAGCTGCGGGTGACATTAATTAAACAAGATCTCATGCTCTAAGGATGAGGATACTTCATTTCTAACTATTGCAACGTGGAATTTGTGAATTAGTCATGTTGTAGTACTTACATGGGTAATGTCCATCACATCATTCATTAATTATATGACTTCATTGTCAATTCGCATAAAGGTACCATGATCAGGAAACCTCGATCATCAGTCGCCCAATGAACTAGCTGAATAGATGTTACTAGGGACTTCGGTTTGTTTACATACCACATGTGTAACAATGTTTCCGATTGATACAGTTATACCATGGTACGAAACTATTATGAACTAAGGAGGTAAGATAATAAACACCCTATATTATTTGTCTCAAGGGCATATCTCCTTCATAGCTCTCTATAGTTCGATACTCTTACTGCGAAACTAGCTACATACGAACTGTGCCCTTCCAGTTATCAATATATTTTCTAGCGTTGTTGTCGTGGAGCTAAGCAATTTTGGCCTTTGTTCTTAGTTTATAATTTATTAATGTTGTACTAAAGTTGTTTGAGAGTTTCAAGTTATTTTTGTTTATTTATTTTTGTCTTTTTTCTTTTACTTAGTTGAAAAGATTTTTTTAATAAAAACTCTTGTTACTAATCATCTGTTCCGAGATGACTACCTTTCAACATATGTAACTTATAATGGAGGATTCAAAGGAAGAGACTATGGGAAGTTAGATGAAGAGGCATGGCATATTGAAAGAATGGTTGGCTTGAAGGAGTTCGCTAGCAGAAAATACAATTTTTTCTTAGGTAGCGCAACACCAATTGCTAGGATCTATCTATGAGTAATGTTGTAATGGAGAAGGTATCGGTGACATACCCTTGTAGATCTAAAGCTCTTAACATTCCGAGGGGAACATGGATGAAGTAGTCGAAACCGTAGCCAGCCTCAAGGTCATGAAGCTCCTCACAAGTCACCCCAGGTCCTTGCATGGCAGCCCAGGTGCCACTACTGGCAGCACCTTCGTAGTTTCGCACAAGGTCGGTGTACGACAATGACTTATGACTCTCCGATCCCTGTCGAGAGTGCGGAAGTAGATCTTCTAGCTGGGATCCTTGCAGCACGATGGTGTGCCACATCGAAGCACTCCCTTGCGCATGCAGCCCTGACTCGGAGCTGCAGTTGCAAGAGTAAATAGAGAGGGGAATTCTCTAAGGAAAATGCCTTGCAAAATATCCCAATTGTTGATCTCTTTTCCTCCTATAGGACCCTCTAATATATAGAGGAAAAAGGAAGGACCCCACCTTTCCAACTCCCAGGGTGGGACTAAACTTGGAGGAGGGGAGGTGCCAAGGGGAGGAGGGGCTAGCCGGAAGTTGGGTGTGCCCCACCCGCGTGGCCTCCTAGGTGGCGGCAGCAGCCCTTGGGCGGCTTGCCCTCTTGGGCCTCTTCCCTCTAGGCAATTGGCCCATTAGGGAAGTTGCCCTTTTAATTTTATTTTTAAATATTTATTAAATATTAATTCCAATAATTAATATATAAATACATATTATTAAATTGCTCTTGATCCAAAACACCTTTTGGTTCATTCCGAGCAACTTTAGATCCTCTCAGAACGATTCCGGTTCTCTCTCGGAACAGTTTTGGTATTCACTTTGACTTTCTTCAATGATTCCATTATCACCAAAATGATATTTGATTGTCATCGTACCCTTAAGTGTGTTGCCCTATGGTTCGGGAACGTCACATACATGATCGAGACTTCTCTCATATCAATGATCAATAATGGGACCGAGATGCCCATAATGACCCCTATGCATTCCATGATGTCTATTGTCGTTTGAACCATGAACATTAGTCCAATTCCCTTTGTTACTTTGATACTTGACTTGTCCGAGACCTGACCATCGGTATCATTATACCTCGTTCAATATCGTTACTGACAAGTGTGGTTTTACTCATTATGTGATATCCCATCCCCGTGACCTAGTCACATGTTATGCAACATTTATGGATGCAATCTCATTGAGTGGGCCCAGTGTATCTTCCTATCACACGGGAGAACAAATCTTGATCTTGATGCAATGCGCCTCAACATGCCCCTCTAGAATACCCAACATACACCTTTATGATCACCCTATTACGGTGTGACGGTTGATGCTATCAAAGTAGCCACATGTGACATTGATTAAACAAGATCCCATGCTCTAAGGATGAGGATACTTTGTTTCTAACTATTGCAACGTGGAATTTGTGAATCAGTCGTGTTGTAGTACTTATATGGGTAATGTCCATCACATCATTCATTAATGATATGGCTTCATTGTCAATTCGCATAAAGGCACCATGATCAGGAAACCTCAATCATCAGTTGCCCAATGAACTAGCTGAATAGATGTTACTAGGGACTTCGGTTTGTTTACATGCCACATGTGTAACAATATTTTCGATTGATACGGTTATAGCATGGTACGAAACTATTATGAACTAAGGAGGTAAGATAATAAACACCCTATATTATTTGTCTCAAGGGCATATCTCCTTCATGGCTTGGGTGGACAAGTTTTCATCCATATTATGCACCTCTTTCCAAGAACATTGTGAATGTTGCAAATCTGAAGATCACCTCAACTATCAATGTGAGTATAATTTTGATCATGATTTTGCATATTATAATAGTGATGAGTTTAGGTCTAATGCTAGTGAAGGAACAAAACAATTTGTTCTTTCTCCCGCTTGCAATGAGTTGATAACTCGTTTGAGAAATATAGAGGTAGAAGGTAAATCACTTGGTATGATCTATAAAGCAGTTCATTGTATATACTGTTATTTCCAACATAACTTTATAAATAATACATTTATTATTGAGCAGATTAAAGCCACCGAGGAGAGAGCTAACCTTTTGCAGGATGCTCATAAGGATAATATTGAAGCCACTCCATCGAGTGAACCTGTACCAGAACATATTATTAATGAAGAGGTGGTACTTGACATTATATCTTTGCAACAAGTCGAAGGTAAGCTTGAAGGTAAGACTATCGTTGAGATAGCCACCATCTACTTCAGCAAGAATGAAGAGGAACAACAATATGAGAAATATGATAATGCATGTGAGATTAACAAAGAGGAGCATGCTAAAAACAATATGTTTATTGATGACACTCCCCTCTCTGTCATTATTCCTTGTGATACCCAAACTAATGATAATTTCTCCGAGGAGGCCTTGTGCTTAGATACTGATTTTGGGTACTATCTAAAGATGAACTATAGATGAAACTTTTCTATGAATATTGTTATGCTGCTAATATGCAGGGGTATGAAGATCCTAGTTCAAACAAGTATTGGGATGAAAAACAAATGAACAATATTGATATGACGGTAAGAAAAATCAATTACCAGATAATGTTACATGCTGAAAGGATAAGTTCCTATGAAGCAATAGTATGTGCTCAATGTATGACTGTCAGGCATTTTGGTTTTCAATGCTCTCATACCAATAGTTAATTTGTAGTGTCCTATGATAATGGTGATGCTACTAGTGAAGTTTTAGGGTGTGTCTTTATGAAGGTCCCTATGAGATGCTTAGAATAATCAAGGTACTTATGATGAGTGAGGATGACTTTCATTTAACATTGGCTCATGAAAGAATTCACTATATTGTTAACTGTTGCCAAGAACTTCTAAGTGATAATGCATTTGTGGTGAAAAATAAGGAGCGATGTAAAACCATAGTTCCCGAAACTAACCATTTGCAAGAAACAAAAGATGAATTTATGGAAGAAGAGGAATATGAAGAGGAGGAGGAAACAAGAGATAATTCACCCACACTCTCCAGTTCTTACTTTAATCGTATAATTGATACTAATATGCAAGGACTGAAAGAGCACATTACAGATGAAACAATTATTGATGATGCTTACTTTTGTGAGGGATTGATAACTCTAGAACCGATGAACTTGCTAGCAAGGGTGATGCACTAGAGGAAAGAGACACTTTTGAGTTTTTCCCTATTATAACAGAAGAGTACTATGAACTATACCCCTATGATAGTGACAAAGGTAAAATATTTGAGTTTATATGTAAATATCTAATTCTCTTAGAGAAGCTATCTAGGGAGGCATTCTCACCATGCTTGGTGCATCCATATTCACATGGAAACAAGAACCTATTTATTTACAAGATTCTGATGCACCGCAAGCGGGTGCGACTTTGACCGAACTGTGAGAGTAAGTTCTCCAAACCTCTATGGAAGATAAGAATAAATAATTCTCTAGTTAATATCTATTGAAATAATATTAGAGCAAATAAAGCCTAGCTACTTGGTTTTAAGAAAGCGTTTCCCGTGAGGCAACCCGGAAGTGTGTAGGTGTCTTTGTTGATTTTGTGTCTTGCATTTAGTTGCATTAGTGTTGGATTGGCACTTGTCTCTTTCCATGACTTCCTACTAGAGTTAGCTTTGTAATAACTTTCAAAAGGTAGAATTGTTCATTGCTCTAATCATGCGTTATATATCTTGGTTAAAACTTCTCTGCAAAAATATATGTATGCTTTATTTGGATGCTGGACTAACATTTCAGGTTCTTTTAAAAATTCTCTGAAAGAATAAGCTGTTTCGGAGTCTCCAAAAGCTTTAACGAGTAGCAGTACGGGCACATGCACCCATACCACGCGTCCGTACCAGCTTTGCCCCGCGATGGAAGGATTTTTTCAAAGAAGTTACTTCAAGGTTAACGAGTATCGGTACAGGAACACGCGCCCGTACTGCACGCCCGTAGCAACCTCGTTTTTGCGAGAATAAGTTTTGGTCGGTTATAGAAACTTTAACAACCTCATGTACGGGTAGGTGCGCATGTACCGACTTTTTTAGGAAAAAATAATAAGAGAGAAGGCGAGGTGCGGTATGGGAACAACCCATACCACGCGCCTGTACAAAAGAGCGACACCGCCCAATAAGGACTAGAGGCAGGTATAAAAAGGCCATAACCTCCAAACTTTTTTCAATGATCTAAGGTCAGTGGGTTAACTTATACTTGTTCCATCGTCCTTCATTTTCTTTCGTATACATTTGAAACTCCCTAGCCTGTAATTCTCTATAGTGTTTCATGTTTTCTTTTTATTTTTGTTTCTCGGTTAGGTGAACGAACTCCATTCTTACGCCAAATAGTTTGCTTCTATTTTGTGTGTTATTTTTGTAGGGACTTGGACATTGTATGATGACATGTATGGTTTGTAGCAAACTGTGAAAATACTTACATAAGCAACTTGGTTGTTTCAAATAAACACTTCAACAATGAGCGTTCGGTAAAACCATCCAACTCGAATCTCTCTCAATAAAAGCCAGGTTCTCTAGTAAGGCAACCACCGGACCGCATCGAGAAGTATCCATTGAACCAAAGGTCCATATCCATCCAAAGAGAGGTTATTCATACCTCAACGGTAAAGTGTGTCACCCTTGCTTACATTTAAGCTTGGGGTGATAACCACTTCTCACACTCTCTTTTCATAACTATATTTTCACTTTTCTTTTGTCGATCTATTCAAGTTTGGTTCTAGCAAAGTTCTAAGCTTAGGAAAGTTACGTTTACATGTATAGAGTCTTGTGCAATGATCTTATTCAATAATTTTTTTGTGCAGTCATGTATCCTATTGATTTTGAATGCTTTCTTAGGTAAGTTATGCTTACTTCTCACTTGCTTTTGTTAGGCTCCATAAGAGTTGAGTTAGAGCTTTGATGCACTTTGTTCAAACCTTTATCCAGCTTGAGAAAAATATTGTCATCCTCTAGAATAATTGTCAAGATTTCTACAATTGAGAAGATCAAATATAATGAAGAAGTTCTATGAAACCTATTTGTCATCACTACTATACTTGTCTTAAATAAATAGTTATGAGTAGCTCAACCTCATCATGTTTAAAATAATAGACTTAATAGTTCGCTTGCATAGGGAGTTGTCAATTGGAATTGATGTTTCAAAGTTTTGAGGTATATGCCAAAAGAAAGAAGTTTAACTGTCTTAAGAGCTTAGCCTATAGATACTCAACCCCATATATTTAATAATTGACTTGATAGCAGTCTTGATAGGATTTGTTTGAAGGAGCTCATATTTAGAGGTGATTTAGATACATGCCAAAATTTGACTTGTTAATCAAAAATGATATTGCTTAACACATGTCGATAAAACTATCGCACACCATGACATGCTAACGACTCTGTTGGCTTACGAACAATCCTTATGGGGGGAAGCCCTGGATTTCGGCTATGAGTTGATTAAACATCTATAGCAATAATGCTATGATGGGTAAATATACCACTAAGTTTTGGCATGATCTCGTTACTAAAAGTTTGAAGCTCTAGAAAAGCAAAGAATGGAAAATAAGTGTTTAATAGCCATGATTTTTTAATGTATGTGTTCTAGTGAGACACTCCAATGTTATGCTTCTTTCGACATGCTCTTGTACCTTCGTGGCATAATCTCATTACTAAGGATAGATATTTTGAGAGCTCTATAACTAAAGTTTGCACTTGAGATCCTTGACTAGATGACATGATTGGGTAGATCAACTTTATTTATATTTGTATTAGACACCTATTAGTGCTAAGCTCTTACCTTAGAAAGGTGAGGATACAAAAATATAAAAGGTGCGGTAGGAGGATCACAAGTTTGCTTTCAAGATATATTTACTTTTGAAATGTGGCATAAAGTTGTAATTGACCTCTGATGGTTTGACATAACTAAGCTTGTGTTTCCTTGTATGATTATGTTCTATCTTGCTTTGAGCTTGCATAGAAAATAAGGATAAAAGGCATCAATCTTCAACAGTAAGCTAGATGATAGCATTAAGTTATCAACTCTCTTGCTCGAGGATGAGCAATATTTAAGCTTGGGGATGTTGATGAGTGCAATATGACACATATTTAAGCATACAAAATACTCATATTGCACTCATATCATGCTATATTTAGCTACAACAATGCATATTATGCATGATTACTAGTTCACATTCATTTTCATATGAGTGTGGAACAACTATTAGTTTTTATTAGGATTTCATTACTTTTCCTTGTCTTTGACATGTGTGTAGGTATTATGGACACTAATGGATAAAGAAAGGCAAGATGAGCCAAGAGGATGCAATATGGAAGGGCTGTAGGCACCAGACTTAGCCATACGAAGGGTGCAGAAAAGTGGATTTTACATCAACTCCAAATGAAGATCCAATGCAACACCCAAATTGGAGTTCGTATGAAGAAACAACGGCCAAAATACGAAAAGCACCTACAAGATTAACAACCACCAGTACGGGCATGGCCGATCATACCGCTTGCCTGTACCGCTGGTTGTGGGCGATAGAAATCACCATAATCAATGCATTTCTTCACCGTTTTGCCTCATGTTCGTTCCTAGACCTTCCTTCGGTCATAGGTAACATAGGAGGGGCAAGTGGCGACCCTCCTACCTATATAAAGAGGTAGGAGCCAAGTGACAAGGAACCCTCTCCATGTTCCTCCACGACGAAGCCCTGTCGCCTTGCGAACTCCATAGCCGCCGCCTCCATAGGATCTCCACCATCACCACCACTGATGGCCCAAAATATATCGAGCTCATTGGGGAACCCCAAGAGGAAGGTATGATGAGCACAGCAGCAAGTTTTCCGTCAGTTAAGAAACCAGGGTTATCAATCCAGTAGGAGCAAGGAAACACCTCCAAGGTGTTGCTAGCTGGCCTTGGAAGGGCGCACTACTAGTGCCAGCAGCAACGTGGAAACCTGCACAACACAACCACAGAACTTTGCCCCCAACTTACAGTGAGGTTGTCTATCTCACCGGTTTTGCTGAAAACAAAGGATTAAACGTATTGTGTGGAAGAAAGTAATAGCTTGCAGAAATTAAACACAAAACAGTAAACAATTGATTGTAGATTGATGATAAAAGAAAGGACCGGGGTCCATATTTCACTAGTGGTGGCTCTCCTAAAGATAGATGACATGTTGGGTGAACAAATTATAGCGGGGCAATTGACAAACATCGAGAAAGCAATCATGCATATACTACTCATCTTGACTCCTTTGAGATTTGATTGGGCATTACAACATTATATATAGACCGTAATCCAACTGCATTTATGACTAATAATCCACCTTCAGGTTATCATCCGAACCCCCTCCAGTATTAAGTTGCAAGCAACAGATAATTGCATTACGCATTGCGTGTAAAGTAAACAATACGATTGTTCTGTGAACAAAGGATTGTTGTTTTCTCCCTAGTAGCAACAACACATCTAGTACCTTAGAGATTTTTGTCACTTCCCCAGATTACTAGAGGCATGAACCCACTATCGAGCATAAATACTAACTCTTGGAGTTGCTAGCATCTACTTGGCCAAGATAGCTACTAACAACGGAAAGCACGCAAGATCACAAATAACAAAGACATGATAGAATCAATAATCAATCTGAAATAGCATCTCAATATCCATCGGATCCCCACAAACACAACATGTAGGATTACAAATAGATGATCTTGATCATGAACGGAGCTCAGAAAATCTAAACATGGTAGCAAAAAGGAGGAGAACCAGCCATCTAGCTACTACATGGACCCGTAGTCTAAGGATGAACTACTCATGCATCACACCGGAGGCTTGCATGGTGATGAAGAAGGCCTCCAGAGTGAATTCCCCTCTCCGGCAGGGTGCCGGGAAGAGCTTCAGATCCCTCCCGATCTAGGGATGGAGATGATGGTGGCTACAGACTCTTTCGTGGAATTTTGATCGGGTACTTAGGGTTTCTGTATCGAAGGCATCTTATAGGTGAAAGGGGAGGCCGAGGGGGTGCCGGAGGCGGCCAGACCACCCCCTGGCGCGGGCCAGGCTGGGCCGTGCGGCCAGGTGGTGTGGCAACCCCCTGGCCCCTCTCCGTCTCGTACTCTGGCTCCTTGTGTCCCTCGATGAAAAACTGACTTTGGCTTTTGTCCCGTCTAATTCCGAGAATATTCATTTTCTGACTTTCCTGGAACCAAAAACAGCAGAAGACAGGTAGCTCACACTGTGGCTCTTGTTAATAGGTAAGAAAGTGTATAGAAAGTACTCCAAAGTGTGGACAAAACATAAGAAAGTAGATAAAAACCAAGCATGGAACATCAAAAATTATGGATATGTTAGCAACGTATCAACATCCCCAAGCTTAACTCCTGCTCGTCCTCGAGTAGGTAAGTGATAAAAAGAAAGAATATTTTTTTAGGTGACATGCACCATCATAAACTTGATCAAAGTATTTGTAAAACATTGATAGCTGGGATCATAGTACTTCAATCATAGCATGAAAGACAAAGTTCTAACAATAAGACAAAGCAACTATTGTTGCAACATGAAAAGGCACAAACAAAAGATTCATGAATAACAATGCTTTGCAAGACGTTTGTTTGTTTCACATAAAGAAAACATAGCATAGTGGCATTCAGCTTGTCCCTCATAGAGTAGCAAACATAAATGCATACGACACCTTCAAAGTTCATAAGAGTGACTAGATACAAATAGTTTAAGAACAAGCAATATCAAAGTTATGCATCAATCAACAAGTCTTGGGACAATACACATAGAACTAAGAATGGCCACTATGCTCTCAAAGTAGGTGCATAAAGATAGAAGGTGGAGACTCAACATAAAAGTAAAAGAAAGGCCTTCATAGAAGGAAGTAGGGATTCAAGTTTCATAAAGAGCTTCCAAAAATTATGGTACTTATTAGCTTTCAGCTCTCATTGCCCCTATCATAAGCATGTTGAAGTGATTAAGGTTAAAGTGAACAAACTATGGTGTATATGCTTGACGAAGTATAAGTTGGAAATCTCATGTCCCTTGAATACGAGGGCCACTCCTCATGGTACTCAAGTTTAGTTACTGGTAAGTTCTTGTCATAGTAAGTACATGTGTATCATAGAGAACCGCCAACGGGGTACCCCTTGCCCGATGATACGGAAGAATCCCCATATCAAAATGACAAAGCAAGCAGATAATGAGCATCTCAGCAATCTTCTTATTTACCATGGGAAAATGGTGCTTTTTTCTCTCTTTCCTATTTTCTCATATCTCTTTTTTTATTTTTCTCTTTTTTTCTCAATATCTGACTCTTTTTATAAGAAGAACGCTTCATAGACATCTCATTATGGTTACGCTGCAGGTTTCCACCATGACAGCATGGATTAGACCAGCGGCCCAGGCGTTTCTCTAACACACATACATAACTCCATGGACTTACAAGCTCCCCTTTCATTTCACACCAACGACATCCATACACAAAAGAGCATGATATCAACTAGGTACAAAGTACAAGTGCAATGTTGAAAGCGTTCCCCATGACAGCATGGTTCTGCTAATCCCCAACATATAAGTGCAAGCATATACAACATAGACGACACAATGGTTCAAGTTTATTAAGGGCAAGAAAAGTAAAGTGTGCCATCAAGTTCGTGAGAGCTTTAATCACTAGTTTTCTCATTAGAAGTTTAATTCGGAAGGTAGATAAAAACATGAATATACATGGAATAGCATATGCTAATAGGTAGGCATGGTGGACTCTTTGGAATAACTTGGTTTTAGGAGTTGGATGCATGAGTGGAACTCATACTTGGTTATGGAGGCTAGCAAAAGACTGGGAGCGACCAACTAAGAGAGCAATAATGGCCATAATCATGCAGAGCGACAAAACATCATTAATCAAAGCATAAAGTTATACTACAAGTAGAAAACTAAAGGATCATAAAGGCTATGGTGACTTGGGATAGTCATAACATGGTGTGAGCATGTGCCAAGTCAACCCAACAAAGCATCAAAGGAGAATACCACAATACTATGCTTTAATATGCTAAAACAACGCATGATTCTTCAAAGGCACATTAAGCAATCTCAATTGTTTATAACATGTCATGCTACAACAAAGAGCACTAAGCATAAAGCCAAAACAATATCAAGCATGGCATGACAAAGCATAGGCCACAGTCAAAAACAAGCTCTCTTTTCCACTTAAGCATGAACTTTCCTACTCTTTTCCAATCCAAACCAAACTATTTGAAAACCAATGTATGAAAGAGGGGGTCCAACCAATTTATTCAGCAAACTAAGAAAACCAAGCAAACGAAAAACCAAAACGAAAACGAAAAAGAAGTCGCTCCAAGAAAAACACAACTGTGCATGAAACAATAAAAATCAAGTGTTTGGAAGAAACCTGGAATTTTTATTGATGAAGAAGGGGATGCCTTGGGCATCCCCAAGCTTTGACGCTTGTACCTCTTGAATATTTCTTGGAGTGACACGGGGTGGAATCCCCAAGCTTGAGCTTTAGTCCATTCTTCATCTCATTACATCATTCCGTCCATACACCTGAAATTTTCCTTCATACAAAACTTCACACAATCTTTATTAGCAACATTAGTGCACTCAAGATAATAAGTCTTTAGGTTCAGTTTCAACACCAATAAAACTTCCATTGAAACACAAGCTACTGTAGCACTTCCCTCAAAAAGCTCAATTCCCCAAAAGAACTCAAAAAGGAACCAACAAGAAGCAAATGCAAATAATGGAAGAAATTTGTCAAAACAGACCAGCAGGTAAAAACCAATTTTTCCGAAGACCTTCTGTTGCTCAAATCAAAAAGTGTTGAACTAAATAAAGTTATATAACAACCTGGGGCAGAAGCTCAAAAATTCACGCCTCAAAATGATGTACAGATATTTTACACGAATTTTTATGGTAAAGCACAGAAATCTGTTTCAGGACAGCAACTTTCTCAATCATTACCTCTCTCATTAGAGGTTACTCTTGGCACAAAAAGCAAATAAAAAAGGATAAGGGGCGGTTATTACTAAAGTAATAACTTCCAAGACTCATCTAAAACTTTTGAGTTATCTCTCAATAAGTACTTTTCTTTAACGCCTTTAAGTTAGGCATAAGAAGCAAGAAAAAGAATCAAGTGTTCTCAAATGAAGAAGCATTAAGAGCAAATTTTGTGTTCATAGGAGAGGAAAAAGAAATCTTCTCTCTCTTCTTAGGGAAGTGTTCTATACCTTTCTTGAGTGGGATTTGATATTTAATGGTGCCTTCTTTCATATCAATAATGGCACCAACAGTTCTAAGAAAAGGTCTTCCCAAAGTAATAGGACAACAAGCATTGCATTCAACATCCAAAACATAGAAATCAACGGGGACATAGGCATTGTTAACCATAATAAGAACATCATTAATACTCCCCATGAGTTTCTTTTTAGTATTATCATCAAGTGGGACATTCAAATAACAATCTTCCAATGGTGGCAAATCAAGCATATCATAAATCCTTCTAGGCATAATAGAAACACTAATATCAAGATCACATAAAGCTTTGAAATCAAAATCATTCACTTTCATATTAATGATGGGTTCCCAACCATCTTCTTGTTTTATAGGAATAGAAGCCTTATGTTTCATCTTTTATTCTTTAATTTTTATTAGAGCATCAGTAATGTGTTTTGTAAAGGCCATATTCATAGCACTAGCATTAGGACTTTTAGCAAGCTTTTGTAGGCACTTAATAACTTCAGAGATATTGCAACCATCAAGATCAAAATCATAATTATCATCTAAAGTACTAGGGCTATTACTAGCCTCAACAGTAGTGGTAGTGATAGTAGAAACACTAATGTTTCTAGAAATTACATCTTCTCTTTCCCACTTAGCATGCAATTCAGCTAACAATCTAACATTTTCATCAATTCTAATTTGTATGGCATTAGTAGATGCAAAGGGATTCTCATTAGTTTCAGGTTTAGCAGCCATTTTATTCAAAGAAGATTGAGCTTCAGCCAATGATGCTATATTTCTTTCAGCATTAGAGAGTTTCTCCTCAATAGTTTTATTGAAAGCAGTTTGTTTACTAATAAAATCTTTAAGCATAGCTTCAAGTTCAGAGGGAGCACTCCTATTATTGTTGTAGGAATTTCCATAAGCATTACCATTGTTGGGAGGATATGGCCTATAATTGTTGTTACCAAAATTATTCCTGTAGGCATTGTTGCTAAAATTATTATTTCTTATAAAGTTCACATCAACTTGCTCTTCTTGAGCAACCAAAGAGGCTAAGGAACATGATTTTGATCAATATGGGCTTTCCCATTAACAATCATAGACATAATAACATCAATTTTATCACTAGGAGGAGGTTTCCTCAACAAAATTTACCTTCTTACCTTGTGGAGCTCTTTCAGTATGCCATTCAGAATAGTTAACCATCATATTATCCAGAAGCTTTGTTGCAGCACCCAAAGTAATGGTCATAAAGGTACCTCTAGCAGCAGAATCCAATAGATTTCTTGAAGAATAGTTCAATCTTGCATAAAAGGTTTGGATAATCATCCAAGCAGTCTGTCCATGAGTGGGACAATTATTTACCAAAGATTTCATTCTTTCCCAAGCTTGAGCAACATGTTCATTATCAGATTGTTTAAACTTCATTATTTCACTTCTCATAGATATAATCCTAGCAGGAGGATAGTATTTTCCAATGAAATCATCTTTGCATTTAGTCCAAGAATCAATACTATTCCTAGTTAAGGAATTCAACCATTCTTTAGCTATTCCTCTCAAACAGAAAGGAAACAATTCAAGCTTAATGATATCTCCATCTATATCCCTATGCTTTTGCATCTCACAAACTTCAACAAAGTTATTTAGATGAGCAGCAGCATCTTCATTACCAATACCAGAAAATTGTTCTCTCATAACAAGATTGAGTAAAGCAGGTTTTATTTCAAAGAAAGTAGCTTCAGGAACAGGTGGAGCAATAGGTGTGCTCATGAAATCATTGTTGTTGCCACTAGTGAAGTCACACAACTTAGTATTTTCGAGAGTAGTCATTTTTTGTGTTTTTAATAAAGAAAGCAAACTAGTAAAACTAATTTTTTTGTGTTTTTGATAAAAGAAACAAGCAAACAAAGCAAAAATAAACTAGGCAAAACAAAAACAACAAAGTAAAGAGATTGGTTATGAGGGACTCCCCTTGTGAACATGTCCTTGACTCCCCGGCAACAGCGCCAGAAAAATAGCTTGATGGCCCAAAATATATCGAGCTTGTTGGGGAACCCCAAGAGGAAGGTATGATGAGCACAATAGCAAGTTTTCCCTCAGTTATGAAACCAAGGTTATCAATCCAGTAGGATCAAGGAAACACCTCCAAGGTGTTGCTATCTGGCCTTGGCAGGGTGCACTACCGATGCCAACAGCAATGTTGAAACCTGCACAACACAACCACAGAAATTTGCCCCCAACTTACAGTGAGGTTGTCAATCTCACCGGTTTTGCTGAAAACAAAGGATTAAACGTATTGTGTGGAAGAAAGTAATAGATTGCAGAAAGTAAAAACAAAATAGTAAACAGTTGATTGTAGATTGATGATAAAAGAAAGGACTGGGGTCCATAGTTCACTAGTGGTGGCTCTCCTTAAGATAGATGACATGTTGGGTGAATAAATTACAGTGAGGCAATTGACAAACATCGAGAAAGCAATCATGCATATACTACTCATCTTGACTCCTTTGAGATTTGATTGGGCATTACAACATTATACATGTACCATAATCCAACTGCATCTATGACTAATAATCCACCTTCAGGTTATCATCCGAACCCCCTCCAGTATTAAGTTGCAAGCAACAGATAATTGCATTACGCATTGCGTGTAAAGTAAACAATATGATTGTTCTATGAACAAAGGATTGTTGTTTTCTCCCTAGTAGCAACAACACATCTAGTACCTTAGAGATTTTTGTCACTTCCCCAGATTACTAGAGGCATGAACCCACTATCGAGCATAAATACTAACTCTTGGAGTTGCTAGCATCTACTTGGCCAAGATAGTTACTAACAACGGAAAGCATGCAAGATCACAAATAACAAAGACATGATAGAATCAATAATCAATCTGAAATAGCATCTCAATATCCATCGGATCCTCGCAAACACAACATGTAGGATTACAAATAGAAGTTCATATCATGAACAGAGCTCACAAGATCAAAACATGGTAGCACAAAGGAGGAGAACCAGCCATCTAGCTACTACATGGACCCGTAGTCCAAGGATGAACTACTCACGCATCACACGGGAGGCTTGCATGGTGATGAAGAAGGCCTCGAGGGTGAATTCCCCTCTCTAGCAGGGTGCCGGGAAGATCTTCAGATCCCTCCCGGTCTAGGGATGGAGATGACGGCGGCTACAGACACTTTCGTGGAATTTTGATCGGGTACTTAGGGTTTCTGTATCGGAGGCATCTTATAGGAGAAAGGGTAGGACGAGGGGGTGCTGGAGGCGGCCAGACCACCCCCTGGCGTGGGCCAGGCTGGGCCGCACGGCCAGGTGGTGTGGCGGCCCCCTGGCCCCTCTCCGTCTCGTACTCTGGCTCCTTGTGTCCCTTAGTGAAAAACTGACTTTGGCTTTTGTCCTATCCAATTCCGAGAATATTCATTTTCTGACTTTCCTGGAACCAAAAACAGCAGAAAACAGGCAGCTGGCACTGTGGCTCATATTAATAGGTTAGTCCAAGAAAGTGTATAGAAAGTACTCCAAAGTGTGGACAAAACATAAGAAAGTAGATAAAAACCAAGCATGGAACATCAAAAATTATGGATTCGTTAGCAACGTATCAACCACACGAGAGGATAAAAGACTTGGATATTGAAGCCTTCAACACCAACCTACATCATCATCATCATTATAGACTACGTATCCAACACTAAGCCATTTTGTCTACTTGGTTGTAATCCAAACCATGGTTGGGATTTGTACTTGTATGCAATTGTACCTTCATATTCCATTCATTTATTTGAGATCATGTTGATTCCCTTCATATGTGGGTAGTTCCTTTGTTCTTGGGTAGATATGGAGAAACCCTAGCAATATTATGATGTGAAATAAAGATGATATATAATTTCAGTTCATGAACATGTATTAGTTTTCTCTCTAGATATTATGTGAAGTATACCATATATTATTTGTCTCCGGGACTAGAGAGGGAACTATAGTTGGTCATATGGTAGTACGTAGGGTGCTAAGTGACTTAACGTGTCGGCGTGCTATTTATATGGGTAACGGGGATCATAAGGGATTCACTAAGCTCATATCAATATCCATGGGGAAACCCTTAACAGTAAGGGATCGAAGTGGTTTGCTTACGATCATTGTAGTGGTTATTAGGGATGAAATAATAGATCGCTTTTTATGATCATCTTATTTTGGAGCTCTTCCCATACATGTACATGAAGGACGATGTAGATTTATCCCAATCATAAATAGTACCAATGCTAGTGGTGGATCCTAAACTCCCTGAGAATTCCTTAGTCATATTGCAACTGCCATAACCACACTCACATGTTCTTGTTTACCCTAGTAATTTACTTTGTTCTTGTTTACATTTGTACTCAATTATACACACTCTTTATACACCACTACTTGGAATTAGAGATAACTTACAAGTACTCTCTAGTAAATAGTAACGAGGGGCATAAAGACCTCTACCAATATCTCTCCATGGTTTGATACACTTACTTTGAAACTAGCTACATACAAATTGTGCTCTTGCATTTATCAAATAGCACATGATATAATTGGCTTGCCCACTTTAGTGGTGTTTCCTTGAATTGCCTTGGTGGAAACATCACAAGGGTCCTCATTTTATTCATTAATAGCAGAAACTTGATGTTAAACTTCAATGTTTCATATGGTACACAACATATTTCAGAACTCTTGTTGGCAATAGCAATGAGTAAATTTCTCCCACAGTTTATTTGGATATGGAGGAGTTTCAACATATTCTTTAATTTCAGTAGATGAAACTTGGTTGCCCTGCTTAATGATTTTAGGCACAACAACAGAGTGCTTAACAAGTTCAACATATACATCAAATCCCTTTTATAGGGACAAAAATATGATTAGCAAATGATTTAGCAACTTCTATTAAAACATATGGATCAACACCAAACCTATTACTTAATTCCACAAACAAGATAGTAGTAGAGAAATTATCTACACATGAGTATTCGTATTCTAAACGTGGTTTGTTACCTTTGTCAAGATCCCAATTGTCATTATTCTTAGATATTGTATTTAATAAGTCTCATGATTCTTCATCACTCTTATGAGTAAAAGTTCCTCGAAAATAATTATCTAGAAATTCCTTTTGATGTTGAGAGAGTCTCACATATAAATTGATAAATATAATAGTTTTAGACAAATGGTGAGAAGGATTCTTACAAAGGAGTTCCTTTAATCTCCCTAAGCTTGAGCAATACTTTCTCCAACATGAGGCCAGAAATTATAAGTACGAAAACAATCATTATAAGCCTCCAAAGGGGTATAATAATTATGATAGAAAGCCTTCTTCAGATATTCACAATTAAGACGATATTCTTCATCTAGAGATCTAAACCATTTTCGAGCATCACTAGAAAGATACAAATAAAATAGCTTTCTTTTTACTTTAGCTTGAGAGATACCAGAAAGTTTAAATTAAGAACATATATCCTCAATCATCTGCAAATGAACCTGGGCAGTTTTGCTTCCATCCCCTGAAAAAGTTTATTTCCTAACCCTTTTAACATGGCCAATGGGAATTTGATACTTCTTTTCTAGCTCAACAGGTTTAGGGACCTTTTCCTCAGTAGAGTTAACATAGTTAAACAAAGAGAGTTTTATGACTTAAGAAGTCATAGTGACAATAATAAAGTAAAATAGTAAATAGTAAAAATAGCTTTGAAGTTCTATTACCAAACGAACCTATCAATAGCACAACGCTCCCTATCAACGGCGCCAGAAAAGTATCTTGATGTCTCCCAAGTGTAGGAGATCTATTGTAGTACCTTTCAATAAGAAAAGGTTGTCGAACCCACGAGGAGTTGAGGGTATTGTCTAGCAAGTCTGACAAGTAAAACAATAAAAGATGTAAAGGTTTGGTGTTTTGGGGTTTATAGTTTGCAGAAAAGTAAATTATTGTGAAGTAAATTACAATAAACTAAATGCTCTTTTCAGTGAAATCCCAATCCTTTATGTAGAAAGAGGACAAGCTCAAGTGTGTGTTCTTATATGTGACAAACATTCCCGAGGGCGACATGGATTTACCTTGCGTATAGATTTATACTGCAGCATGGTAAGTATCTTGTCAAGTTTTACTCTCTTTGGACGAATCCTAAAATAGGTGAAGCCCTATACATGAGAAAGTGCACCCCTTTTGATTGGTCCTAAGGACACTTTCAAGAGAAAACAAAGGATTCATTAAGACATAAAGTTCAACCACAACATAAAGTTCTAAGGTCCCCGATCTAAAACCCTCTTAATACAACTCTAAGACTTAGGACACGGTTTCTGTCATTCCGTCCCTCCCTACTTTCTTCATTACACACTAAGGTGCAGTCCTATGGGACCATATAGGTGAAGTAATATGCAGTCGATGTTTGCATATTACCATCATAGAACCAAATAAAAGATTAAAACTTAACCAAATATGCATTGCATACTATATGAAAATCACAGCCAGTTCATCATATGCCCTCAGGAACATGGGGAACTACTCACAATGGTGAAACATGATATGGACCAGTGGAATATGGAATACAACACAATCTAAAATTATAACTTCACCACCAAACAATGACAAGTTACCAAGCACAATCATGCACAATCCACTAAAACAATATCCAGGGTCAATCTGATCACAAACTATGAGGGAAACAATGTGGATATTCAAGATGGAGATGATGTTGATGTTGGGGATGATGGACATGGTGATGGAGAAGCCCCCCTATGCCAAGGAGGAGCGGTGATGTTGATGGCTTTGATATACCCTCTCTAGAGGCCTCTCAGCAGCACAATCTGCCCTCTCCCAGAGTAGGAGAAGACTTTCGCCTTCGCCACATCCTCTGTAAAATAGTAGGGAAAACATGGCAAAGGTTTTTGGGCGATACGAAGACTTCTGTAAAAAGGGAGAGCCTAGGCCTGAACATGCCTAGGTGGAGTGGCCATAGGTGGGGCCCGTGACACCTGGACTCGTTCGGGCCTCATGGCTCCCCTCAAGTGGTTCCAAAGCCCATTGTCCTTATAATAATGAAAAACTTCCGTGGTATTTTTCCTAGAATTCATTGGTATCCAGAAAGTCCCTGCAATAGCAAAATACAAAAAAGAGGTTTTGTGCCTCCCAGAAATTAAATACCAAAACAAAGGACTTTGTAGGAAAGTCCCATAAATCATCTAAAAATTAAATAAACAATTATATAACAAGGAAATAACAATATGAACTAGTCCTATGTGTGGCTATCATGATGATACAAAATTCAAGTATCAGTGATCAAGAAATTGGTCTGCTACAGACACTAACATCGCGACCACACAAGATTCAAAAGACTTCAATGGAATTGAACATAGTCAAAATCATGCATGGAACTTAAAATATAACATATACCACACCCCGACCGATCTTATGCCATGTTTCTAACGATTCTATGGCAGTAGAGAGACACAAAAATGATTTCCCCATCTACCATGGGAAAAAGATCGAAATTATGGCACAAGGTGCACCTTCTACCATGCTTGGCACGCCAAACTATTACGGATGTCGACTTTTCTTATAGTGGGAGGCGGCGAACAAGGTTGAGGAGTGTTGCACCCAACCCCTCCCCTCCTTCTATATAGGCATGGAAGGGGCAACCTTGCTTGGCCCCCTTCCAAAATGGTGGGTGGCGGCCAAAGGGGAGTAATCTGTGAAGGGTATTCACAATAGAAAACAAAAAATTCTACTGTAGAATAACCCAAACACCTAGATCTACCTACGAGTTAGCGCAGTAACGGGAATAGAGGTTCGGTGACATATGAAGGAAATATGCCCTGAGAGGCAATAATAAAGTTGTTATTATGTATTCCTTGTATATGATAGATGTTTATTTTGCATGCTATAATTGTATTGATAGGAAACATCAATACATGTGTGTTTAATAAACAAAAAGGGTTCCTAGTTATGCCTCTCTTATAGACTAGCTTGTTGATTAACAAGATGATCAAGGTTTCCTGATCATGGACATTGGATGTTGTTAATAACAAGGTCACAGCATTTGTGAAATGATGTGATGAACATTCATCCGAAGTATAGCATTACGATGAAGTCATTATGTTTATATTGCTATAACATCATACGAAGTAATCTTTATCCTTAGACCATGAGATCATGTTAATTGCTAACACCGGAAGAGTATCTTGATAACATCAAATGTCACACCGTAACAGGGTGACTATAAAGATGGGTTCAGTACTATGAAGGTGTTATGTTGAGGCTCATGGATCAAGAGTGGAATTTGTCAATCCAGATGACGGATAGATATACTCTGGGCCCTCTCGGTGATATCACATTAGGATAGCTTGCAAGCAAGTGATGTGATCACTAGAATGTTATATCACGGGAACGAGAAAAGAGTGCATGTCGGTAACGAGATCAAACTAGGTATGGAGATACCAATGATCGAATCTCGGACATGTAATATATCGAGAGACAAAGGGATTTAGTTACAAGCGTTAAAGGTTCTCACGATCATAGGAGTCATCGTTGAATGTGTAGGAGTCAGTACGGATCTCCAGGTCCCGCTACTGATTATTGATCGGAGAAGGGTCTCGATCATGTCTGCATTATTCGTGAACCGTAGGGTGGCACACTTAAGAGTTACCGGACACCATTTTGGATCAGATATGTTTCAGACGAAAGAATTGCAAAGCGCAGGAATTGTTTCAATAGAAACCGGAAATTGTTTCGGGTGAAATTGCAGAAGGTGGTTCTGCATGTGATATTGAAATATTGCAAGGGGCTATATGTGAATGTTTGTTAATTAAAGTAATTAACAAAATTCTGAATAAATTTAATAAAAGAGTTTTATTAAATGAGAGAGCATTAAATTTGGAGAAATTTAATGCATTTAAAGTGGAGACTTTAAAAGGGAATGTGAAGAGGCATTTTAATGTGGAGGGGTTACCACCACATGAATGGGGGAGGTGAGGGGTCACCCCCATGCGCCGGCCATGGAGAGAGGGGGCACCCCCCTCCTCCTATAAAAGGCCACCCATTCCCTCCTTCATCCTCACACCTCCTTGTGAAGGATCTCTCTCCCCCTCTAGAATTATTCCCCCATGGTCTCGGATTAGCGAGATACATGTTCCTGGTGGCATTTCGTCTGGAAGGAGTTGCTGCTTCTGCTAGATCGCTGGAGCGAGGAGGTGGAGGTTGTCCGGTGGCTTGAACGTGTGTGCGAGTGCGGATGCGCTGCTGAGTTGCGGCGCTCGGACTTCCTCATGATCTTGAGATCGGCAAGTGTACGACTTACATCAACCACGAGTTCCTACTCGTTAAAAAAGCTTGTTGTCTACGAGGGTAAGTTCTCCATGGATGTATGTCCACCCGTTGCTCTGTATCTAGTAGATAGATCTTGGCGTATAGTTCTCATCGTAGGAAATTTTTTGTTTTCTATGTTGCGGACCCAACAGTGGTATCAGAGCCTGATCTATGCGAAGGTGCTTTGCACGGGTAGTACACATATGTTTATATGTGGGCGATGATGATCATGTTATTGCATCTTCTATGTGCTTTGGATATTGGTGGCATAGTGGGATGAAGCGGCCCGGACCAACCTTACATGGCATCGTACATGAGACCGGTTACACGACTGACATGCAACTAGTTTTGCATAAGTGGTCGGGTGGTGTCTCTCCTACTATAGTCAATATCTGATTTACAACGAGTTGCTAAAAACTTGGTTATCCTCGTTGTGGTTCATGTTTGTAGGTTAGACCGGTTCTATCTCCGAAAGCTCTAAGCCACGTAAAACTTGCAATTGATAAATTAGAGGCGTCTAGTTTAGATCGTTGCTGGGCTAGTGTTTTGATATGGTATTGTTGTAAGTAGATGTATAATAGATACTCTTACAGCTCACTTAACGTGTAAGTTCTATAGACCTTGGCCTTACACACAAAGGAATGATAGAGATCATACCACGATGCAAATGATAGAGATCAAATGCATGGACCATATCATCTCACTTCACACATTAGATGTTAGCATCTTATATTGCTAGTTTGGCGCTTTTGGTAGCATTATAAGATGATCCCTCATTTAGATATCAAGATAAAATGTGTTCTTCCTTAAGTATGCACCGTTTTATGGATCGTGTTTTGAGGCATCACGTGATGATCGGGTGTTCTCGACTCTACGCTTTCATACAACGGGTATAAGACAGTTTTACACACGCAAATACTAAGGTTCTTACTTGACGAGCCTAGCATGTACAGACATGGCCTCGGAACACGGACCGAAAGGTTAAGCATGAGTCATATAGTTGATATGATGCCCATATAGATGCTCGCCTTTGAAGCTACACCGACTCACGTGATGATCGGACATGGTGTAGTGGATTTGGTTCATGTAATCACCAAAAGGACACGAGGGATGTCGTTTTTGAGTGGGAGTTCATTAGTAATTTGGATTAGTTGAACTCAATCTATCATAAACTTAGTCTAAATATACTTTACAAATTCTGTTGTAGATGGCACCACCTGCTTTTAATTTCAATGTGTTCATGGAGAAAGAGAAACTTGCTGTGAATGGTAGCAACTTCACCAACTGGGCTATGAATTTGAGGATTCTCCTCATTGCTACACAAAAGCAATATGTGCTAGATGAGCTGCTAGGCCCCCCACCAGCTCTTGATGCCCCTGATGAGGAAAAGAATGTCTATGTGACTCGTCAGGAGGACCACAACTTAGTTTATTGCGGCATACTGTATGGGCTAGAGCCAGAACTTCGAAAGCATTTCGAAAAAGGCAATGCCTTTGATACCATGGGAGAATTTAAAATGATTTTCGATACCCATGTTGCCGTAGAGAGTTATAATGCTACAGAAAAGTTCTTTAGCTGCATGATGGAGGAAAACAACTCCGTTAGTGAGCACGTACTCAAATTGTCTGGGTACGCCGATAAGCTTGTGTCCTTGGGAATAACGATTCCCATTGACTTAGGCATACATCGTGTTCTCCAATCTCTGCCACCTAGCTACAAGAGCTTCGTGATGAACTATAATATGCAGGGCATGAAGAAGTCTCTTCCCGAGCTTCACAATGCTTAAGACAGAAGTGGAGATTAGGAAAGAACATCAAGTGTTGATGATCAATAAGACCACCGGTTTCAAGAAGGACAAGAAAGGCAAGGGAAAGAAGGGCGCAAATCTGTTGCCGTGCACGAAAAGAAACCCCGAGCTGGCCCTAAGTCCGACACCGAGTGCTACTATTGCAAGGATCGCCATTGAAGCGCAATCCCCAAGTATTTGGCGGACAAGAAGGCCGGCAAGGCAAACAAAGGTATATGTGATATACATGTTATTGATGTGTACTTGACTAGTACTCGCAGAGCACTGGGTATTTGATACGGATCGGTTGCTAATATATGTAACTCGGTTCAGGGCTGCGTAACAAGCGACAACTAGCAAGGGATGAGGTCACAATGGGTCGGCAATGGATCAAGAGTTGATGTGATCGCCATTGAACGCTGCCTCTCCATATGCCGTCGGGATTAGTTATAAACCTGAATAATTGTTATTTGGTGCCTGCACTGAGCATGAACATTGTATCCGGATCGTGTTTGATGCAAAGTGGTTATTCGTTTAAGTATGAAAACAATGGTTGTTCAATTTATATGAATAATATCTTTTATGGTCATGCACCTGTGTTGAATGGTTTATTTCTGTTGGATCTCGATAGTAGTATTTCGCATATTCATAATGTTGATGCTAAAAGGATTAAACTTGATAATGATATATCTACATATATGTGGCACTGCCGTCTAGGTCATATTGGCGTTAAACGCATGAAGAAACTCCATTCTGATGGACTTTTGGAATCACTTGATTTTGAATCATTTGATACATGTGAGCCATGCGTTATGGGCAAGATGACTAACGCTGTTTTCCGGTTCAATGGAACGGGCGACAGATTTATTGGAAATCATACATACTGATGTGTGTGGACCAATGAGTGTGTCGGCGCGAGGTGGATATCGTTATTTTGTTACTTTCACGGATGATTTGAGTAGATATGGGTATATCTATTTGATGAAACACAAGTCTGAAACTTTTGAAAAGTTCAAAGAATTTCAGAATGAAGTGGAAAATCATGGTAACAGAAAAATCAAATTTCTGCGGTCCGACCGTGGAGGAGAGTATCTTAGTTACGAGTTTAGCACACATATGAAAGACTATGGAATAGTTTCACAACTCACGCCTGCCGGAACACCACAACATAATGGTGTGTCAGAACGTTGTAATCATACTTTATTGGATATGGTTCGATCTATGATGTCTCTGACTGACTTGCCACTGTCATTTTGGGGTTATGCACTGGAAACCGCTGCATTCACTTTAAATAGGGCACCATCTAAATCCGTTGAAAAGACACCGTATGAATTATGGTTTGGAAACAAACCTAAGCTATCATTTCTTAAAGTTTGGGGATGCGATGTTTATGTGAAGAAACTTCAACCGGATAAACTCGAACCCAAAGCGGAAAAATGCATCTTCATAGGATACCCTAAGGAAACAATTGGGTATACCTTCTATCACAGATCCGAAGGAAAGGTCTTTGTTGCCAAGAATGGATCCTTTCTTGAGAAGGAGTTTCTCACGAAAGGTGTGAATAGTCGGAAGGTAGAACTCGAAGAGGTTATTGAACCTTCTCTTCATGAAATGGCGAGTAGCGCAGCTCCAGAAGTTGTTTCGGAGTTGACTTCACCTAATGAAGAGAGAGCTAATTATATTGATCATGAAACTCCGAAAGATGACACTACCGAACCTCGCAGGTCAAGCAGGACACGTGCAGCTCCTGAACTGTACGGCAATCCTGTTATGAATTTCATGATTGATGAAATAGATGACCCTGCGATGTATGAAGAAGCGATGATGAGCCCTGATTCCAACAAATGGCTAGAAGCCATGAAATCCGAGATGGAATCCATGTACGAAAACCAGGTTTGGACCTTGGTGGACTTACCTCACGATCGAAAGGCCGTTGAGAATAAATGGATTTTCAAAAGAAAAACTGATGATGATGGTAATGTAACCATCTATAAGGCTCGACTTGTCGCAAAGGGATTTCGACAAATTCAAGGAATTGACTACGATGAGACATTCTCTCCCGTAGCGATGCTTAAGTCGGTTAGGATTATGTTAGCAATTGCTGCATATTTCGATTATGAAATATGGCAGATGGATGTCAAATCTGCGTTCCTCAATGGTAATATTGAATAAGAGTTGTATATGATACAACCTAAGGGTTTTGTCGATCCTAAGGATGCTAATAAGGTGTGCAAACTTCAGCGATCCATCTATGGACTGAAGCAAGCATCCCGGAGTTGGAATCTCCGCTTTGATGAGGTGATCAAAGAGTTTGGATTTGTCCAAACTTACGGAGAGGCTTGTATTTACAAGAAAGTGAGTGGGAGCAATGTGGAATTTCTGATATTATATGTGGATAACATATTATTGATTGGAAATGATATAGATCTTTTAAACAGTGTTAAAAGTTATCTAAACAGCAAATTTTCGATGAAGGACCTTGGTGAAGCTTCATATATATTAGGCATTAAAATCTATAGATATAGATCAAGACGCCTAATTGGGCTATCGCAGAGTACATACCTTGATAAGATATTAAAGAAGTTTAATATGGACGGAAGTAAGAAGGGGTACTTACCTATGTTGCAAGGCAAGACATTGAGTAAGACTCAAAGTCCGGCTACGGCGGAAGAAAGAGAGATAATGGATAAGATCCCCTATGCCTCAGCCATAGGCTCTATAATGTATGCATGCTATGTACAATACCGGATGTGGCACATGCTATTAGTTTGACTAGTAGGTACCAATCTGATCCAGGTTCGGAACACTGGATAGCGGTCAAGAATATCCTTAAGTACTTGAGAAGAACTAAGGATATGTTTCTTGTATACGAAGGTGAAGAAGAGCTAGTCGCTAAGTGTTATGTCGATGCTAGCTTTGACACTGATCCGGATGACTCTAAGTCTCAATCCGGATACGTATTTCTCTTGAACGGAGCAGCAGTTAGTCGGAGGAGCTCCAAACAACCTGTGGTGGCTGGATCAACGATGGAGGCGGAATATGTTGCTGCTTCGGAAGCAGCGCAGGAAGCGGTTTGGATGAAGGAGTTCATAATGGAACTAGGTGTGGTTCCTAGTGCGTTGGACCCAATGGTGATCTATTGTGACAATAATGGAGCCATAGCCAACGCCAAGGAACCAAGGTCTCACAAGAATTCCAAGCATATTAAGCGCCGGTTTCACTCCATCCGCGAGCATGTCAAGGATGGAGATATAAAGATTTGTAAAGTACACACGGACCTGAATGTAGCAGATCCGTTGACTAAAGTACTCCCTAGGGCAAAACATGATCAACACCAGAACTCCATGGGTGTTAGATTTATCACTATATAAACGATTATTGTCTCTAGTGCAAGTGGGAGACTAAAGGAAATATGCCCTGAGAGGCAATAATAAAGTTGTTATTATGTATTCCTTGTATATGATAGATGTTTATTTTGCATGCTATAATTGTATTGATAGGAAACATCAATACATGTGTGTTTAATAAACAAAAAGGGTTCCTAGTTATGCCTCTCTTATAGACTAGCTTGTTGATTAACAAGATGATCAAGGTTTCCTGATCATGGACATTGGATGTTGTTAATAACAAGGTCACAAAGATTTGTGAAATGATGTGATGAACATTCATCCAAGTATAGCATTACGATGAAGTCATTATGTTTATATTGCTATAACATCATACAAGTAATCTTTATCCTTAGACCATGAGATCATGTTAATTGCTAACACCGAAGAGTATCTTGATAACATCAAACGCCACACCGTAATAAGGTGACTATAAAGATGGGTTCAAGACTATGAAGGTGTTATGTTGAGGCTCATGGATCAAGAGGAATTTGTCAATCCAGATGACGGATAGATATACTGGGCCCTCGGTGATATCACATTAGGATAGCTTGCAAGCAAGTGATGTGATCACTAGAATGTTATATCACGGGAACGAGAAAAGAGTGCATGTCGGTAACAAGATCAAACTAGGTATGGAGATACCGATGATCGAATCTCGGACATGTAATATATCGAGAGACAAAGGGATTTAGTTACAAGTGTTAAAGGTTCTTACGATCACAGGAGTCATCGTTGAATGTGTAGGAGTCAGTACGGATCTCCAGGTCCCGCTGCTGATTATTGATCGGAGAAGGGTCTCGATCATGTCTGCATTATTCGCGAACCGTAGGGTGGCACACTTAAGAGTTACCGGACACCATTTTTGAGCACATATGTTTCAGACGAAAGAATTGCAAAGTGCAGGAATTGTTTCAATAGAAACCGGAAATTGTTTCGAGTGAAATTGCAGAAGGTGGTTCAGCATGTGATATTGAAATATTGCAAGGGGCTATATGTGAATGTTTGTTAATTAAAGTAATTAACAAAATTCTGAATAAATTTAATAAAAATAGTTTTATTAAATGAGAGAGCATTAAATTTGGAGAAATTTAATGCATTTAAAGTGGAGACTTTAAAAGGGAATGTGAAGAGGCATTTTAATGTGGAGGGGTTACCACCACATGAATGGGGGAGGTGAGGGGTCACCCCCCCATGCGCCGGCCATGGAGAGAGGGGGCACCCCCCCCTCCTCCTATAAAAGTCCAGCCATTCCCTCCTTCATCCTCACACCTCCTGGTGAAGGATCTCTCTCCCCCTCTAGAATTATTCCCCCATGGTCTCGGATTAGCGAGATACATGTTCCCGGTGGCATTTCGTCTGGAAGGAGTTGCGCTTCCACGATCGCTGGAGCAAGGAGGTGGAGGTTGTCCGGTGGCTTGAACGTGTGTGCGAGTGCGGATGCGCTGCTGAGTTGCGGCGCTCGGACTTCCTCACGATCTTGAGATCGGCAAGTGTACGACTACATCAACCACGAGTTCCTACTCGTTAACAAAGCTCGTTGTCTTCAAGGGTAAGTTCTTCATGGATGTATGTCCACCCGTTGCTCTGTATCTAGTAGATAGATCTTGGCGTATAGTTCTCATCGTAGGAATTTTTTTGTTTTCTATGCTGCGGACCCAACAACATACCCTTATAGACCGAACGCGGTTAACGTCCCGCGAGGAACGTGGTTTAAGTAGTTGAACTTGTAGCTGACCTCGAGGTCACCAAGCTCCTCGCTCGTCTCTTCCTGGTCCTCGTACGACAAACCAGCGCCACAAGCGGCTGCGCTATCTAAATACTCGCACACGTACGGTGTCCGACGATGACTCTCATACTCCTTGATCCAGTCAGGATGCGGAAGTAGACCCTCTGGAACTGGGATCCAACAGCGCGATGGTGTGCCGATGGTGTCAACCCTCTCGTGCATAGTAACTTAGAAAGAGGAGAGAAATTTCCCTAAGAAAATTGTCCTTAAGAAATTCCCTTTTATTTTTATGTCCCATTCCCCATCAATATACTCATATATATAGGCGAAAAAGTAGGACTCCCTTCCCTCAAGTCTCCATGTGGGACTAAAGAAAATGGAGAAGAGGGGCAACTGCTGGCGCCTGTTGGACCTACCCGCCCACGCAGCCCGTGCGCAGCCTAGTGGCTCGCGCGGATGAGTCGGTTTGCCGTGGTGGGCCGGCCACCGTGGCCCGCCAGACGTCCGCATGTCGTGCCCGCTAGTGCCCCCGCTTGTGGCCTGTGAGGCTTGTGGGCAGGCCTGCCCTGTAGCCCGCCAGCAGCGGTGGCGCACATTAGCTGCCACGGGCACCTGCGTTTCCCTGCTGGCTCGCTCGTGTGGGCTACGTCCTGGCCCAGCTACTACAGCTGTGGCCGCCCGGGATGGCCTCCCTCATGGGTTGTCTTTCCTCTAGGAATTCGGCTCATGTGTGGAGGTTGCCCCTTAATTATTTTTTTAAAATATTTTATTTAATATATATTACTTCATAATTAATATGTAGAAACGTATATTTAAATCTCCATTAATTCGAAAACACCTTTCGGGTTATTCCTCTTTTGAATATCTTCAGATCCTCCTCGGAACTATTCTAGTAATATTCTATCGGAACGATTCTGATCCTCTTCTTTCTCATCTATGGTCCCTTCTTTCCATATCGATCTCAGAACATCGTGAGACTCTTAAGTGTCCCTATGGTTTGGGAACGACATATACATGATCGAGATCTCTCTCGATCAATGATCAATAGCGGGATCGGGATGTCCATAATGACCCTTATGCATTCCAGGAGACTCTATCATGTTCGGACCATAAACTCTGTGCCCCTATCCCTTTGTTTCTTCGATACATGACTTATCCGAGATTTGATCAATGTTATCAATATACCTATCTCGTTACTAATAAGTCCACTAAACTCATTATCGTGATATTGTATCTTGACCTAGTCAATGGTTGCAACCTATTGGATATAGTCTCACCGAGTAGGCCTAGTGTATCTTCCCATCATGTGGGTGAACAAATCCTGATCTTGATTCATATGCCTCAACTTTTCCTCTGGAATTCCTGATGCACACTTTTATAGTCACCAAGTTACGGACATGACATTTGATGTAATTAAAGCAGACGCATGAGATAGTGACTAATGTGATCTCACGGTCTAACGAGAAGGTCACTTAGTTTCTAAGGATTGCACCGATAAACCATGTGACTTGATCTCACTGCAATACTTCAAGTGGGTAATGTCCATCATATCATTCTCTAAGGATACGACTCATTGTCAACTGGCATAAATGCTCCATGACTAGGAAACCTTGATCATTGGTTGCCCAATGAACTAGTTAAATAGAGGCTACTAGGGACCTGGCTTGTTTAAATACCACACCTGTACCAATGTTCCCACTTGATATAGTTATAGCACAATATGAAACTATTATGAACTAATTCGAGATATGATAATAAACCTACTTATTATTTTCCTCTAGGGCATATCCATTTCAGTCTCCCACTTGCACTAGAGTACAAATAATCTAGCTGTTTTTTACCGATCACAAACATAGATGTTTTGATCATGCTTGCTTATAGGAAACCTCTCTATCCTTGATCTGATTACCAGATCTGCATGTCTTCTGAAAATCTTTTAAGTGTCTCCCAATTTTACACTTATCACATTATCTCATAATGCACCTGAATTTAGGTGACAAAGTAAGACTTTTATTTCTTAGTATTTCTAATGATGGTCGATCAATCACGAGGACTTTCACTGTTGTCATTATACTAGAAATGCGCTCGGATGAAGTTGAACTTCATGAGCCAAACTTTGTGATCCGCTTATTTACTAGTTCAGTGATTTCACGAACCACCTCAGAGCCTATTAAGAACCAAGGGTCACATCCTAGCCAAGTACATAACACGTTGATTTCGTGGAAGAAACATATGAAAGATTCATATAGGATGAGCATCATCCTTCTTTCCCTAATCAACATTCGTTGCTTACTTAAATGTTTCACCTAGATTAACAAAACAACTTTGTTTGTCCTATTCTGAAACCTTTTCATAATCTAATCTAGGGCATTCTGGACCCGTTTTAGAATCCCATCATAAACATTATGGATTTGATGTTTATTAAATATGCTAATCTATCTCAATAGATTTTGATGTTTAATATTTTATTCAATTCCATCCATAGAATATTTACCTTAAATATTTCTAATATCAATTATGCCATCCATGTATATGTCAAACACATATAAAGTGATGTTCGTCACACTTTCACTCAAAATGTCATCACATATGAGTCCTTTTTCGATATCCCTATAGCTCCCTCTCAAATACTTCATAAGTATGGACTTTCTTGATATTTTGGTAATGCCCAAAATCATTTGATCCAATCAAATCGATATTTTCCATTAGAAGATGTTTTTAGCATCCATGTGATTTAACAATCCTTTTCATGTTGTACTAATTACAACCTTTCTTCAATTTCTAATTGGAGAATTTTTAGTTTTTGTTAAATCAACCAGCAATTCATAATTTCATTTCAATTGCTAATTAAATCCACTAGGCTTTTAAACATCGCTACATTTATATAGTTAACCATTAAATTTGTCAAGACAATCTTTGTGACTAATCGAGGTTCCAGGTCTTTCTTTTAAGGTTGCATTTCTTCCTTATAACTCCAAGTTATTTGAGATTTATCAAGTAACCATTACTTTGATAAAATCAAGTGATCACATTACTTTTGAAAGCTTCAAATGCAATTTTCCTTGTATTTTATGATCCTTAAATCATCTCTTGCACTTAGGTCCACCATCGCTTCTTTTGCAATTTGTAGGTATGTCATGTTCAAATAACATGTTAAGTGAATCAATGTATTTCCACCAATTTTGGAAATGTACCATCGAATCCTATTTTTCGTAAGTAAAGTCTTTAATCGAAACATCATGACCATAATCATTAGTTTCACTCATTTCTGGTAGAGTTTCGTTTCACGGAACACATTCCGTTGCGCAACTCAAAATTAGGTAAGATTGAATATCTTATTTCAAACTCTCACTTTCTTCCATCAAATTCTTTTCGAGAACATTTCTTGATAAGGGTTACTTTGGACAATAACCAACTTGTATTATGGAAGGTTTTGTATTCATAACTGCTTATGAGTACGTGCATAAAGAGTTATTTGCAACGACTTTATCAAAGTCTCTAGAAAACTCGAACGTGCCACAACCCTTGTGGTGATGTTTCCTTGAATCTGGATGATTTCCTAATTTCATGAGTGTTTGTCAATTCTATGGTTTATAGTTCTAACTTTATACGATAACCTATTCAAAGATTCTCTTTAGACCATATGTATCCAATACATTATGATTATGATGTTTGAGTTATACCAGTACACTTTGATATATTCAATCAACATAATTTGTGAAACGTTTTTTCACAAGTCTTTCATGTGCTAAAATCTTAACTCAAATGATATTTCCCTTTGATCAAATCATAGAGACCTTCATTTTCTCGTTAATGTTATATCCACTTTTAATCCAAAGACATTTGAACATATCAAACTGTTTTTCAAACTCATGCTTTATTAAATGAATACTGCTATCCACTTGATTCTGCAATTCTTTCTATGAAATAATGATTTCTACCTTATTGATGAATAATACATCATTGTGTATAGTATTCCATAATTTATATATTCTGTTTTACCAGAATGTATTGGTTGTAGTCATCCTTACCTAGATGGCCTAGTACTGTAATATGAGAGGATTTATGAACACCCCATGACTTCATGATTTCATAAACACAAAATCTTACAACACTGTTATGACTTAAACTATAGTGTTTTTCATTATTAAGTTTGGATATCTTTTAGCTTTTTGGTATTTTACAAATGCATAAGGCATTACCATTAGGACTATAATGAGAATAATATTTGTTCATAATCGAACATTGTGATCATAGTAGAAATCATTCATACTAATCGAACAACTAGTTTGTTACAAATTCATTATGAATAATCGTCTCACGAGAATCAAGACACTAGTAAGTTCACACTCTAAAATCGATTACAAAAATATTATAATCTAAACTAAACTAGACAATAAATACAGAAGGAGAAATGTCATCGGCCATCAACACGCCTTGCCTCCTCATCTTCTCCACGCAATACCCATGCAGATGGTCATGTTTTCAGAAAACAAGAACAAGTATCAGTATACTTGGTAAAACTGCAACTGTGTTATGTGATAAACACATTTATAAGTTGTATATCACATAGACCTGCTCAATCGATGATTTCCTCAGAAATGGGTTCTACCTTCACAGTTCTCAACTGTTACAGAAATCTATGAAAGACGAACTATTCCCTTTCATAATATATCCTTTGACGGGATTCTCGTAGCTAGGGGGAAGTGAACGAAGTACCCCATCTATCGCGAGCTTGTCGTCCATCTAGTAGTCTGCATGGAATGCGAGCGAATCATGCAAGTCATACATAATCTCCACGTGAGTGTCGAGACATGTGTTTTCTTCCATCTTTTGTGAAAGAAACTTATCAAGGAATCAAACTTAATAAGCCTAAATTTTCCTTAGAACATCACCTTCAACTCAATCATTATCTCATACAATTGAGTGTGCATAAATTGCGCACGCAATTCAGGTGCTAGGCTGAACTGAATAGCGCTACTTGCATAGATGCACATACCACGACGATCGTGGTATTCATCATGGTGCTCTTGACTTGTACCAACTTTGGGAGGATATCCTAGTGGGTCTTGTATAGTGTAGATTGCGCCATTGTCCATGAGGACATCCTTTAAGTGTTGATACCAGTCTATGAAGTTGGACCCGTCTACTCAAAGCAAATCATCACGGAATAGAGATCCGGTGTTGAATGGTAGAATTCTATTTGTCATGATCTATAAGGACATTTGCAAAGACATAAGACTAAGTTCATAATTATGGGTTCTAGTTTTATAATCAAATAAACACAAGAACTCCCTATCATCATCCCTAATATGATTCTAGCGATCACACGATCCATTTACACCACATCATCCCCGATCATCACGGCCTTTGATGCAGTTACCAGGGTGGACTATATCCATCGAGCACATTGTTAATGTGACTCGTGTTCGATCTTTCGATCTATTATGTTACGAGGCCATGTCTATACATGCTAGGCTCGCCAATTCAACGATAGTGTATTTGTAGTGCATACATAGCTTGCCCCCACCGTACGCGAACGCAGAGATGTCTAGAACCCGATCATCACAGCCTGCTTCATCACTTCAAACTTTTTTTATGGTGCACACTAATGGGAGAACACTGAAGTTGGTATTATTTAGGGATTATCCTATTCTACTACCGTCACGTATCTAATATAACCAAGCAAAACATGATGCACAAAATAACATCACATGAAATTTTATAACTGTGATATGACGTGGTACTTCATGTCGTGCGGCATGATCACCATCATACGCCACTAGTGTGACGTCATTTGTGTGGCACTACCAGCTGGTCATTTTACATAAAGTTTTATGGCCGCATCATATTACAAGCACCCTCCCCATTAGATAAAGATTCTACTTTATTAATTGTAGGTTTTACATGGTTGTTAGGGCTACCGAGATAAAACCGTTCATACCTACGAACATCAACCACAACATTGATCTAGTAGTTATCTTATTACTCCCCTCCCAGGGTCTTCTATTGTAAATGTCATATTAACTATTTTGAGAGAGATAGACACCCGCTAGACACTTATACGACATAAGTCATATGTCTAGCATGGAACCAGTCTCACGTATGATAACACGTAAGGTCGGTTTGGGCCACTTCGTCTCACAATACTTCAATATGAAAAATTACACGTGAGAAGATGAAAACTATGCGATCAATGCCCTACACCCAACATGTGGTCTACCCATACTAGCATAACTACGTATAGATCAGTTCTGATACCACTGAAGGGTATTCGCAATAGAAAACAAAAATTTCTATGGTAGAATAACCGAAACACCCAGATCTACCTACGACTTAGTGCAATAACAAAAATAGAGGTTCGGTGACATATCCTTGTAGACTGAACGCGGTTAACGTCCCGTGAGGAACGTGGTTGAAGTATTCAAACTTGTAGCCGACCTCGAGGTCATGAAGCTCCTCGCTCGTCTCTTCCTGGTTCTCATACGACAGCCCAGCGCCACAAGTGGCCACGCTATCTGAATACTCGCACACGTACGGTGTCCGACGACGACTCCCGTTCTCCTTGATCTAGTCAGGATGCTGAAGTAGACTCTCTAGAACCAGGATCCAGTAGCGCGACGGTGTGCCGATGGTGTCAACCCTCTTATGCACAGTTCTTCGTGGAACCACACTCGTGAGAATCAACTGAGAAAGAGGAGGGAAAGTTCCCTAAGAAAATAGTCCTTAAGAAATCCCCTTTTATTTTTATGTGTATTTTCCCCATCAATGTAAACTCATATATATAGGCGAAAAAGTAGGACTCCCTTTCCTCAAGTCCCCATGAGGGACTAAAGAAATTGGAGAGGAGGGGCAGATGCCGGTGCTGGCTGGACCTGCCCGCGTGCGCAACCTGCCCGCGACCCAGTGGCCCGTGCGGTTGAGGTGGTTCGCCGGGGTGAGCCGGCCATCACAGCCCGCATGTTGTCTGCCTACTCGTTCCCGCCAGCGCCCTCTCTTGGCGCCTACGAGGCTTGTGAGCTGGCATGCCCTGCAGCCCGCTAGCAGCAGCAGTAACGGGATGCGCATTAGCTGCTACACTGATGCCTTGTTTTCCTGCGGTCAATAATAGAGTTATTGCAGTACTTGTAGCAACACATATTATTTATAAATTTCGTTCCTTGGAAGATTTGTGGATGGCAATCAACACAACCCTGCAGCCATGTTGTCAGTGTGGCCATGTTCGCACCCAAACGGTGTTTGAAAATAGTCTATATTGTAAGTTGCAAGAGTAGTAAACAAGAGAGATTTGAAGTAGCAAGTAACAAAGTAAATAACAAAAGTAAACTAAAGCAAGAGAGTGTCTATGAAGTGTTGTGTGATATGATTGAGGGGTTCTCAAGGAGCGTAGGATTAACCACTAGCATGGGAGAATTATGAATGATTAGGATAACCTATTTCTTATGTCATGATATGTGTGGAGAGATCTCCATAATAAGATGTTCACCACAATGCTCGTAGGTAGTCACTTTGTTGAGCCAAGGATAATGTCATCTCTAAATAACCACTGTGATGTCTAAGAGCAGCCACCCATACAAACCATCACAATTAAGGGTCTCCCCGTGGATATCATAATTAGCTTAGTGAATCTCTCTTTATTCCTCCTTTGACCGTGCAGGTTTCTTGCCGGTACTTCTAGTCACAATAGCTTAGGGCACACTTCCAAACACGCCCAAAGGAATTTCATAGACCCGAAGGTAAATGATATATGGCCGACTACACATACCATCTAAAGAGAGAGATCAAACACACATCATAGATCAATAGATCATGGACACAAGTAATAGATCATCTTTATTTCAATGCACAATAATACTAGGGTTTCACCATCTCTCCCCAAGAACGAGATAACTAATCATATATGAAGGGGATCAACATCAGGTCAATAGTATGGGTGAAATATGAAGGTACAATTAAATACAAGTGCAAATCCACAATAGAGATTGGATCGCAACAAAGTAAACAAAGGGGATCGAAGTTGGAGACGTTGTTGATGAAGATGGTGATGAAGATCGATGTGAAGCCCTTCAACATGAAAGTATCCTCTCTCCCTTGAGTGGTATGGTGGTGTAGATATTGTGGGCAGTGGCTATGGAGGTGGTGGAGCGTTAGGGCTCCGCCTCTATGGTGTGTGTGGACTCTCCCTTCTTCTAGGGTTTTCCCCTCTTTAAATAGGCATCTGAAGATCGGTTTCGTGAACCGACGGGGCTAGAGGCTGAATATTCCCATTGGGCCTTCACAAATGTTGTTATGGTAGACGAAACAAAGCCATCGGAGGATGGTACGACCGTACGGTACGGGCGGGCTCCGCCCGTACCAGTGGTCGTTACGCCCTCTAGACTCTTTAGTGTTTTGGTCGTCATTTCTTCGTACAGACTCCGATTGAGGTGTTTTTTAGCTCGTTGGATTCGTATGAACGAGGGATACAACACCAAGACCTTGCATATTCATTTAGAATTGATGAAAAAATCACTTGTTCCTCTCCTCAAATGGCTAAGTCTGGTGCCTGCAGCTCCTCCATATTGCATCTTCTCAGCTCCTTTTATCCATGATTTCTCATAGCACCTACACACAAGTCAAAGAAAAGGAGAAGGTAATAAAATCTTACTAAACTACTAATTGTGTAAAGTCCATATGAAAATGAACGAGGACTAGTAATCATACATAATTCGGATAGTTGTAGATAGACGTAACATGTAATGAGTGACACTATAAATAATTTATATACTTAAATATGCTTCAATTTTGGACTCATTACACGCATGTGCACACGCGCGTGCGTCCGCCCGCTAGCTCGCCCATGTGGGCCACGTCCTGGCCCAACTGCTGCAGCAACCTCCCTCATGGGCTATCTTCCCTCTAGGAATTCGGCCCATGTGGGGAGGTTGCCCCTTAATTATTAATTTAAATATTTTATTTAATATATATTAATTCATAATTAATACATATAAATGTATATTTTAATCTCCATTAATCCAAAAACATCTTCCGACTTATTCCTCTTCTGAACATCTCCGTATCCTTTTCAAAACTATTCCGGCAATGTTATATCAGAACGATTCCGATCCTCTTCTTTCTCATCTATATATAATCCCTTCTTTCCATATCAATCTCAGAACATCGTAAGACCCTTAAGTGTATTACCCTACAGTTCGGAAACGAGACGCACATGATTGAGATCTCTCTCGATCAATGATCAATAATGGGACCAGGATGTCCATAATGACTCCTACGCATTTTACGAGACTCTGTCGTGTTCGAACCATAAACTCTGTGTCCCTATTCCTTTGTTTCTTCGATATATAACTTATCCGAGATTCGATCTATTGTATCGACATACCTATCTCGTTACTGATAAGTCCACTTAACTCATTTTCGTGATATTGTATCCGCTGACCTAGTCAATGGTTGAAATCTATTGGGTACAGTCTCACCGAGTGGGTCTAGTGTATCTTCCTGTCACGCGGATGCACAAATCCTGATCTTGATTCACAGGCCTCAACTGTTTCTCTGGAATACCTGATGCACATCTTTATAGTTACCTAGTTTCGAACATGACGTTTTATATAATCAAAGTAGCCGCGGGAGACAATCGTTAATGTGATCTCACAGTCTGAGGAGAAGGTCACTTAATTTTTGAGGATTGCAATGATAAACCATGTGACTTGATCTCACTGCAATATTTCAAGTGGGTAATGTCCATAATATCATTATCCAATGATATGCCTCCGTTGTCAACTGACATAAATGCTCCATGATCAGGAAACCTTGATCATCGGTTGCCCAACGAACTAGTTAATTAGAGGCTACTAGGGACCTGGTTTGTTTACATACCACACAGGTATCAATGTTTCCGCTTTATATAGTTATAGCACAATATTAAACTATTATGAACTAATTTGTGATGTGATAATAAACCTATTTATTATTTGACCCCGGGGCATATCCTTTTCAACTTGCCCCTAAGTTGGTCCACCTTTAGCGGCTAGGGGTTGCCCCTTTGTGGTGGAGCATGGGCCTTAGGGATGGGTTCCCTAGCCCATGTAGGCCGAGGTTCCCCCTCACAGGACCATGTGGTCCCTTCGGATAGGTGACTCCACTGCTCGACCCCCAGAGCCATCTAGAATGTTCTCGGTACAATACTGAAAAATTCCCGAACTTTTGTGGACTCCTAAAACCACCTTATTATATATGTTTGTTTATGTCCGGCCATTCCGAAGCTCCTCGTGATGTCATGGATCACACCCGAGACACTGAATCAAAAATCGTCATCACCATCTTAAATATCTCATTACTACCCTAGCGTCAACGAACATTAAGTATGTGACCCTACAGGTTCAAGAACATGTGGAGATGATCGATACACCTATATGATCAATAATCAATAGAGGAACCATGGATTTCCATAATGATTCCCATATATTATACGAATATCTCTCGCGATATGTTACTTTTCCGAGATTCGATCGTCATTATCATCATATCTATTTTAATCTCATTACTAGCAAGTTCTCTTTCTTCATACTGTAATACAATATCCCCGTGACTAAACTCACTAGTCACTTGATTTCAAGCTATTTAGGATATTGTGTTACCAAGAGGGCCCATAAATATCTCTCTGTCACGTGGAGTGACAAATCATAGTCTTGACTCATACAACCCAACAAGTACCTTACGAGATGCCCGAAGAACACCATTATGATCACCATTTACGAAGTGACGGTTGATGCCCACAAAGTATTCTTTCGGTACTATGGAGTATCATGATCTCATGGTCTAACGAATGTGTACTTGACATTAGAAAAGTATGACAATTTAATAGTGACACAATCAAATTGCTATTCTTAGTTTGATTCTTTTCATCACATCATTCCCTAATGACATGACCTCGTTATTAAATGAAAACACATGTCCTGATGTCCATGGTTAGGAAACCTTACCCGTTATTTAATCAAGGACACAATGTTGTTTATGTATCCACACATGTATTGAGTTTCCGGTTAATATAGTTACAACATGGAGACTAAAAACTTATCATGAACACGAGAAATAATATTAACAACTTTATTATTGTTTCTTTGCCATATTTTCCAACAGTTTATTAAGTAGAGTGTGAATACGATTGATTGCAAAACAAAAGAATATGTGGAGAAAAAAGTTAGAAATGAGAAATAGAGCAAGCTAATATTTTCTTGGGTTGTTTAAGTAACCTAGTGGCATAGCTCAGTGCATGCCAAAGTGGGCATGCCCCCAAAATATTTTGCTGGAACTACATAAAGTATTTATTTAGCAATTTGTTGCAAGACCACCTTATCTATATATTGGACAAATCTCTACCACTATTTCGACCCTCAATCACGGACAAAGAGTTTAAACAAATATCGTGACACTACTCCGGACAATATCAAAATAACACATTGTCGTATGTTAATATACGTTCTTAGTAGATGTCACCAGCTATCGTTGTCATTCACAATGGAGCACCATTATTTCACCGCATTGATATACATCATTCGTATCTTTTGTGTAATTGTGTGGGCATGGTGTCTCCGGCAAACCACTACAATCAACACACTAAATTAAAGAATATGACCCCTCGCTCCATTTTGTTTTGAGTGTCGCCAAAATAACAAGTAATCTTACTTACGCTTTGCACACTTGTTTTTAAAACTTAATATCAAAATCAGATACTTTTCCAACCAAATAATAAGATAAGAGTCACCAGACCACAACCTCAAATTGATATGACAATTTTTTCAAACTTTTAAGAATAGTGAGTATGTTTTCATCTCAAGTTCAGAATATGAATACCCTCATGTTGACTCCATTGGTTTGAAGGGATCCCATACGATTCATCGTAAGGTCACGACACATGTACACATATAAACTTTTTAGAGAGGGAGAATAGCACATGAACATCACAAGGGTAACAAGTTTGTACATTAGACCCCAAATTATGGAATGATGAAACAAAAAATGTTATAACATTAATTTCTCACGTCGACAAATTAGTGCATTTTATACATTTAGGAAGATGGCACCAGTTGTCGTTGTTATTTACAACGAAGCACCATTATTTCACTGTATCAATATATTGATATACATCATTCATATATTTTGTGTAACTGTGTGTGCATAGTGTCCATACTGGTAAACCATTACAATCAACACACTAAATTAAAGAGTATGACCCCTCGCTCCATTTTTGTTTTGCGCGTCATCAAAATGACAAGTAATCTTACTTATGTTTGCCTACTTGTTTTTAAAACTTAATATCAAAATCAAATATTTTCCCAACCAAATTATAAGATAGGAGTCACTAAACCAGAACCTCAAATTGATATGATACATATTTTTATCAAACTTTCAAGAATAGTGAGTATATTTTCATCTCAAGTTGAGAATATGAATACCCTCATGTTGTCTCCATTGGTTTGAAGGGTGCCAATACGATTCATAGTAATGTCACGACACATGTACATGTATAATTTTTTAAGAGAGGGAGAATAGAACATAGACATTACGAGGGTAACATCTTATAAGTTTGACCAAGTTTATACGAAAAATATGAATATCTATAATATCAAATTCAAAATTTGAGAAACTATACTTTCTGGTGAATCTATTGATATTGATTTGGTTTGTGAATGTTTATATTTTTATGTATAAATTTGGTCAAACTTAAAATATATTAACTTTTGACTAAACCTTGGGCGCCTTACATTTTGGAACGGAGGGAGTATAACACTAGTTACACACGTCAACAAATTATATGTTTTAGGCAGATGGTACCAGCTGTCGTTGTTATTGACAACGGAGCACCATTATTTCCTTTATCAAATCAATATATAAATCGCTCCATGACACATCGATATTCAAATCTTCAAGTAATTGCAATTTTTGGTTTATTCCATGTAACCTGAACACTTTCCTGAAAATGAAACATCCCTGCCAAATACTGGTATGTACAACCAAATAATACCGGGAATCACCAAACAAACATCATAAATTCCCTCGATCAATGCTATGGGAGAACCCTCATTAGTATTTGCAGGTCTATGGTTTGACATCTATGTGATGTTTATTGGGCTGCCTTCACAAAAGTGCAAGATTGTGTCATGGAAGAAGAAGATTTTGAAGATCTTCGAGATTTACTTGTTTTCTTTTAGACTTTATTTTGTAATCGTTGAAGATAGTTTATGTATCTCTACCATGTGTTATTTGTTGCTATGAATATATGTGGTATTGATTGTCAAAAAAAATAGTCTGACCATTTATGCGGGGACAACGTTGGTGAGAGCGAGGAGAGGAACGACGTGAGTGAGAATCCAGCACAAAGATGGCGGGAAGCGAAAACATGATTGCACGGTTTGACGTGAAAAGAAGTCTTACCGTCCTCTTAGTTTGTCACCGCACCGCTCGCGCAAAACAAATGAATCCTCATTTTCCTTTTGGACAGTGTCTCTATTGGCGGTGGCGATTTAGATCCGCAGCACTAACACCTTGTTCCTCACTCGGTCGTCTCTGGCACCAGGTTCTCCTCTTCGTCTCCATCACCCTCTCATCACCGTTGTGTCCTGCTACGGTCGGTAGTTGTTGTTTTCAACCATGCATGTAACCATCGCGCCCCCACTTCCCCCAATGGTAGCTCCGTACCTAGTTAGTTCGAAATCACTGATTTGTTAGCTACTTATGCAACATTGATTTGATTATGACCAACGGCTGAAGGTTATTATCCAGGCAGTTGTCCTCATGACTGTGATTCAGGCATGGATGCTTTTGATCCACAGAAGAGCAGGCGCTACAAGAACAGGATCCCGGAGAAATATGCTCCCTTGGTACATCGCAACAGAGAGAGGATAGCAAATCTGAACTACATCTACAACAATGATTGAAAATACTAAAAAGCTCTCTAATTTTTTTGTTATTTTCCATTAAGCCTAACTAGTGAAAATAAAAACAAGAAACAAAAAGATATAATTGCAGAATCTAAAGCAGATAACTTCAAGCACTCACACACCAACAACTGTACTAGAAAATAGCTTAATAGCCAGAGGATGTGAGTACCTTTTACCTTACCTCCCTGGCAACGGCGCCAGAAAATAGTTTGATGTCTATGCATGCTTCTATTCTTGTAGACAGTGTTGGGCCTCCAAGTGCAGAGGTTTGTAGAACAGCAGCAAGTTTCCCTTAAGTGGATCACCCAAGGTTTATCGAACTCAGGGAGGAAGTGGTCAAAGGTATCCCTCTCAAGCAACCCTGCAAATCAAGATACAAGAAGTCTCGTGTGTCCCCAATACACCCAATACGCTTGTCAGGTGTATAGGTGCACTAGTTCAGCAAAGAGATAGTGAAATACAAGTAATATGGATGATTATAAGTGGTAATTTCAATCTGAAATAAGAGTGGCAGCAAGCAAACATTAAACAGAACTGATTGTAAACGGTATTTTAATGCTTAGAAACAAGGCCTAGGGATCATACTTTCACTAGTGGACACTCTCATATAAATATCTTCTCTTCATGATGCTACCCTGAACTACTCTCCGGTTGGACGATGTAGGGCTATAATAGCACACCTTAAAGTTCGTATTCCCCATCTAGATAACCCCTCACTGTCAACTTGAGCGCTAGATGGTTCCAACAAACACCACATTCTCATAGAGACATCCAACTCAAATTGTACTCATGATAAGTATTTATGTAACCTTAGACAAAGTGCCACACGGTGTGCATACTTTCAACTTCGCACACGTGGGGATAAGCAGAGATTCATTAAAGCACTTGAGTAGCAGAATAGATCTATAGATTACAAAGCTCATGATCTCAATAAGATCATGCATAGAGAGAGAGATGAACACATAGCTACTTGTAGAGCCCTTAGCCTCGAGAGAGAACTACTCCCTTTTCATCATGGGAGTCAAAAACGGTGATGGAGATGGTGGTGGAGTCGATGGAGATGGATCCGGAGGCACTTCCCCGTCTCGGTAGGGTACTGGAACAGAGACTTCTGTCCCTGAATCTCCTCTTCGGTGGTGGCGGCGCTGCGGAACCTTTCGTGGAAATCTGATCTCGTCACTAGGGTTTTCGTCCCGGGGCGAACATATAGGCGAAGAGGCAAGGTCGATGGAGGCCTGAGGGGCCCACACCACCCCCTGGCACGGCCTGGCCTAGCCCGCGCCACCAGGTGGTGTGGCCAGCCCCTGGCCCTCCTCCGTCTTGTCTTCTGGCTCCATGAGTCTTCTGGTAAAATATTGAATTTGGCTTTTGTCCAGTCCAATTCTAAGAATATTTCTTTTCCAGCTTTTCTGAAACCAAAAACAGCAGAAAACAGGCAACTGGCACTGCGGCATCTTGTTAATAGGTTAATTCCAGAAAATGCATAAAATTATCTCAAAATGTAGACAAAACATAAGATAGTTGATATAAAACAAGCATGGAACATCAAAAATTATAGATACGTTTACGACGTATCAACATCCCCAAGCTTAACTCCTGCTCGTTGTCAACACCCAGATTTTTAATCCCAGATGCCTGTTATGCCATAAATCACAATCCCGAGATTACCATTTTTGCGAGACATAACAGATTGGATATCACAGTATATCATCCATTACAAACCATAAGAAGGTCTTACACAAATAAAGGATCTCATGATCCAGTCTTAATACAAACAAGCAGCGGAACAATAAGTGTAGCAGTGGGCTCCATCTTCAGTGTCACAGGCAATGCTGACGATGGGAGATGATCCTAGTTGTCGTAGCCGTCCTACTGTCCATCTTCCTGATAGTCCTCCTTATAGTCTGGCCACAGGAATAGCCAAGGACAAAGCCATGAGTACTCTTTAAGTACTCGTAAACTATCCTCATAGTTCTAGTAGGAATCCTAAGCTCTAAGTTTATTTGCAAAAAGCCAGATTTATCTAAACTGAGTTCAGAAGTAAAGAAAACAAAGTAAAAGTTCTAAATCATTTTAAGTTGGGAACCTAGTTTTCACATTCATGACCCTGTTGTGGTCAAGTCAAAATCATAGTTCCCTTTGCAAGTCATTTTGAAAACATCTGACGACGGAATAGTATGGCCACTCCAACTGTCCATGACCGCGGACGCGGCTATTCAAATAGTTTTACACTCTGTAGAGGTGGTACACTTTCACCACAAAATTCGATACATCCGTCAGGGATAACCCTGAATCATCATACTTAGTATGCGGATAATCAATCATAACCTTTCCTTTACACACTCTAGTATAAGCACCTTCCCTATGAGCTTGGCCTCCCAGCCATGGCCATCTGCCATCTTATGTTTTGTCCACACTTTGGAGTACTTTCTATACACTTTCTTGGACTAACATATTAACAAGAGCCACAGTGCCAGCTGCCTGATTTCTGTTGTTTTTGGTTCTAGGAAAGTCAGAAAATGAATATTCTCGGAATTGGACAGGACAAAAGCCAAAGTCAGTTTTTCACCGAGGGGGACACAGAGCCAGAATACGAGACGAAGAGGGGCCAGAGGGCCGCCACACCACCTGGTCACGCGGCCAGGCCTGGCCCGTGCCAGGGGGTGGTGTGGCCGCCTAGGGCACCCCCTCAGCCTCCCCTTTCGCCTATAAGATGCCTCCGATATAGAAACCCTAAGTACCCGATCAAAATTCCACAAAAGAGTCTGTAGCCGCCATCATCTCCATCACTAGATCGGGAGGGATCTGAAGCTCTTCCCGACACCCTGCCAGAGGGGAGAATTCACCCTAGAGGCCTTCTTCATCACCATGCAAGCCTCTGGTGTGATGCGTGAGTAGTTCATCCTTAGACTACGGGTCCATATAGTAGCTAGATGGCTGGTTATTCTCCTTTGTGCTATCATGTTTAGATCTTGTGGGCTCCGTTCATGATCAAGATCATCTATTTGTAATTTATACATGTTGTGTTTATGGGGATCCGATGGATATTGAGATGCTATTTCAGATTGATTATTGATTCTATCATGTCTTTGTTATTTGTGATCTTGCATGATTTGCGTTGTTAGTAGCTATCTTGGCCAAGTAGATGCTAGCAACTCCAAGAGTTAGTATTTATGCTCGATAGTGGGTTCATGCCTCTAGTAATCTGGGGAAGCAACAGAAATCTCTAAGGTACTAGATGTGTTGTTGCTACTAGGGAGAAAACAACAATCCTTTGTTCATAGAACAATTGTATTGTTTACTTTACACGCAATGCGTAATGCAATTATCTGTTGCTTGCAACTTAATACTGGAGGGGGGTCGAATGATAACCTGAAGGTGGATTATTAGTCTTAGATGCAGTTGGATTACGGTATATGTATAATGTTGTAATGCCTGATCAAGTCTCAAAGGAGTCAAGATGAGTAGTATATGCATGATTGCTTTCTCGATGTTTGCCAATTGCCCTGCTGTAATTTGTTCACCCAACATGTCATCTATATTAAGGAGATCCACCACTAGTGAACTATGGACCTCGGTCCTTTCTTTTACCATCAATCTACAACTGTTTACTGCTTTCTGTTTACTTTCTGTTTACTTTCTGCAAACTATTATTTTCTTCCACACAATACGTCTAATCCTTTGTTTTCAGCAAAACCGGTGAGATTAACAACCTCACTGTAAGTTGGGGGCAGAGTTTTGTGGTTGTGTTGTGCAGGTTTCCACGTTGCTGCTGGCGCCAGTAGTGCGCCCTGCCAAAGTCTAGCTAGCAATACCTTGGAGGTGTTTCCTTGCTCCTACTGGATTGATAACCTTGGTTTCATAACTGAGGGAAAACTTACTACTGTGCTCATCATACCTTCATCTTGGGGTTCCCCAACGAGCTCGATATTTTGGGCCATCAAGGACTTTTTATGGCATCGTTGCCAGGGAGTCAAGGACATCTTCACAAGGGGAGTCCCTCATAACCAATCTCTTTACTTTGTTGTTTTTGTTTTGCTTAGTTTATTTCTGCTTTGTTTGCTTGTTTCTTTATCAAAAAATACAAAAAAAAATAGTTCCTACTATAGTTGTTATTTTCATTGGTCTGTTATTGTCTTGTTTTATTATGCTTTCTATCAATGGTTGGTTTCTTTGAAACTGAATCTTATTGGCAAGGTGGATTCACGGAAGAACAAAAATATTATTATAAGGAACACCGCTTGTCACAAAAAGGGAAACACTTATGGGAACAAATTGATAAATTTTATACCATTGCTATAAACGTGTGCTCCACTCATAATGTTACTTATTGCTTTGATAAATCTTGTTACTGTAGGAGGTATAAACACCTCCCTTTTCAATGTGAGTATAATGATGATGTTACCATATCTTCTTATGTTAAGGGAAATTATGAATTTTATGATGTGGAACAAATTGAAGAATTTATTGCTTGGAAGGGTGCATTTGAACTTGCTAGTTTGCTTGAAAATACTGATGATTCACCTTATAAATATGAGGTTTATGATATACTTAAATTTTTCTTTGATAACTACAAGGTATAAAATGGTTATATTCTTGAATATCTTAATAGATGCTCTCCACCAATGGAAGAGACTAATGCCTTGCAGGAGCCTATGGAAGAAGAAATTGCTGAAACTGGAAGCTCATTGGATCAAAAAGAGGAGGAGAGTGATGATCAAGAGGAGGAAGAATGGATCTACCCATCCCTACCTTCTAATGAGAGTAACTCTTTACCCCTTACATTATTTGATTGTCCCCCATGCTTACCAAAGGAGGACGAATGTCATGTTCCTGTGGATTCTTTTGAAAATTTTTATAACAAAGCTCTAGATGATGATCCTATATTGGTTGATAATATTAATTGTACTACTATTGAAAATGAGATTAATCAGTCATCTTGTTATAAAATTATTAAAAGTGGGTTTGAAGGTTTTAATCCCACTATTTTTTAGCTTGATAAAAATTATGTGTTTGTAGATCATGAAAAACATGCTTTTTGTGATAGTTATATTGTTGAGTTTATTCATGAGGCTACTGAAAATTATTATGAGAGAGGAAAATATGGTTGTAGAAGTTTTCATGGTATTGAAACACCTCTCTATGTGCTGAAAGTTTTGAAGTTACTCTTGTTTTATCTTCCTATGCTTGTCACTTTGTTCTTTGTGAATTTATTTGCATACAAGATTCCTATGCATAGGAAGTGGGTTAGACTTAAATGTGTTTTGAATTTGCTTCTTGATGCTCTCTTTTTACTTCAATTCATATTTCTCATGTGAGCATCTTCTCAAACTATCATGCCTAACTTAAAGGCATTAAAGAAAAGTACTTATTGGGAGAAAACCCAAAAGTTTTAGATGAGTCTTGGAAGTTATTACTTCAGTAATAACCTCTCCTTATCCTTTTTATTTACGTTTTGTGCCAAGAGCAACCTCTAATGAGAGAGAAGTAATGATTGGGAAAGTTGTTGTCCCGAAACAGATTTATGTGCTTCACTGTAAAAATTCGTGTAAAATCTCTGTATGTCGTTTTGAGGCGTGAATTTTTGTGCTTCTGCCCCAAGTGGTAAAGCGAGCTTGTTTTTGACTATGGCCTATGCTTTGTCATGCCATTCTTGATATTGTTTTGTCTTTATGCTTAGTGATCTTTGTTGTAGCATGACATGTTATAAACAATTGAGATTGCTTAATGTGCCTTGGAAGAATCATGTGTTGTTTTAGCATATTAAAGCATAGTATTGTGGTATTCTCCTTTGATGCTTTATTTGGGTTGACTTGGCGCATGCTCACACCATGTTATGACTATCCTAAGTCACCATAAGACTTTATGATCCTTTAGTTTTCGACTTGTAATATCACTTTATGCTTTGATTAATGATTTTTTTGTCGCTCTGCATGATTATGGCCATTATTGCTCTCTTAGTTGGTCACTCCTAGTCTTTTGCTAGCCTGCATAACCAAGTATGAGTTCCACTCATGCATCCAACTCCTAAAACCAAGTTATTCCAAAGAGTCCATCATACCTACCTATTAGCATTCGCTATTCCAAGTATATTCATGTTTTTATGTACCTTCCGAATTAAACTTGTTATGTGAAAATTAGTGATTAAATCTCTCACGAACTTGATGGCACACTTTACTTTCTTGCATTTAATAAACCTGAACCATTGTGTCCATCTTTTTTGTGTATATGCTTGCGCTTTATAAGTTGAAGTTAGCAAAACCATGTATCATCGGGAACGCTTTCAACATTGCACTTGTAATTTGTACCTAGTTGATATCATGTTCTGTTGCTTATGGATCCCGGCGGTGTGAAATAAAAGGGGAACTTGTAAGATCATGGAGTTTGTATTTGTGTTAGATAAACGCTTGGGCCGCTAGCCTAAGCCATGCCTAATCATGGTGGAAACTTGCAGCATAACCATAATGAGCACTCTATGAAGCATCCACAATAAAAACCTATGCAAATAGCAAATAAAAAGATCGCTGAGATGCTCATTGTCTGCTTTCCTTGTCATTTTGATTATGGGATAGCTCATGTATCATGTGCAAGGGGTACCCCGTTGGCGGTTCTCTATGATACATATGTACTTACAATGACTAGAGCTTACTTGTGACTGAAGTTGAGTAGCATGAGGATCGGTCTTCGTAAGTAAGGGGCATGAGATTTCAGCTTATAACTTGTCAAGCATATCGTCTTAGTTGTGTCACTTTAAACTTAATCACCTAAAGATGCTTATGATAGGGGCAATGAGAGCTGAAAGCTAATAAGTACCATAATTTTTGGAAGCTCTTTATCAAACTTGAATCCCTACTTCCTTCTATGAAGGCCTTTCTTTTACTTTTATGTTGAGTCTCCACCTTCTATTTTTATGCACCTACTTTGAGAGCATAGTGGCCATTCTTAGTTCTATGTGCATTGTCCCAAGACTTGTTGATTGATGCATAACGTTGATATTGCTTGTTCTTAAACTATTTTTATCTAGTCACTCTTATGAACTTTGAAGGTGTCCTATGCATTTATGTTCGCTACTCTATGAGGGACAAGCTGAATGCCACTATGCTATGTTTTCTTTATGTGAAACAAACAAACTTATTGCAAAGCATTGTTATTCATGAATCTTTTGTTTATGCATTTTCATGTTGCAACATAGTTGCTTTGTCTTATTGTTAGAACTTTTTCTTTCATGCTATGTTGAAGTACTATGATCCCAGCTATCAATCCTTTACAAATACTTTGATCAAGTTTATGGTGGTGCATGTCACCTCAAAAATTATTATTTCTTTTTATCACTTACCTACTTGAGGATGAGCAGGAGTTAAGCTTGGGGATGTTGATACGTTGCTAACGTATCCATAACTTTTGATGTTCCATGCTTGGTTTTATCTACTTTCTTATGTTTTGTCCACACTTTGGAGTACTTTCTATACACTTTCTTGGACTAACCTATTAACAAGAGCCACAGTGCCAGTTGCCTATTTTCTGCTGTTTTTGGTTCCAGGAAAGTCAAAAAATGAATATTCTTGGAATTGGACGGGACAAAAGCCAAAGTCAGTTTTTCACCGAGGGGGACACGGATCCAGAATACGAGACGGAGAGGGGCCAGAGGGCCACCACACCACCTGGCCCGCGCCAGGGGGTGGTGTGGCCGCCTAGGGCACCCCCTCGGCCTCCCCTTTCACCTATAAGATGCGTCTGATACATAAACCCTAAGTACCCGATCAAAATTCCACGAAAGAGTCTATAGCCGCCGTCATCTCCATCCCTATATCAGGAGGGGTCTGAAGCTCTTCCTGGCACCCTGCCGGAGGGGGGAATTCACCCTGGATGCCTTCTTCATCACCATGCAAGCCTCGAGTGTGATGCGTGATTAGTTCATCCTTGGACTACTGATACATTGCAAATGTATCTATAAGTTTTTTATGTTCCATGCTTGGTTTTATCCACTTTCTTGTGTTTTGTTCCAACTTCGGAGTCCTTTTCATATGATTTCTTGGACTAACCTATTAACAAGAGCCACAGTGCCAGCTGCCTGTTTTCTGCTGTTTTTGGTTCCAGGAAAGTCAGAAAATGAATATTCTCGGAATTGGACGAGACAAAAGCCAAAGTGTCTATTTTTCCGGAAGTCATCAAGTGCCAGAATACGAGATGGAGAGGGGCCAGGGGGCCACCACACCACCTAGCCACGCGGCCAGGCCTGGCCCGTGCCAGGGCGTGGTGTGGCCGCTCCCGGCACCCCCTCGGCCTCCCCATCCAACTATAAGATGCCCTCGGGACATAAACCCTAAGTACCCGATCAAAAATCCACGAAAGAGTCTGTAGCCACCGTCATCTCCATCCCTAGATTGGGAGGGATCTGAAGCTCTTCCCAACACCCTGCCAGAGAGGGGAATTCACCCTGGAGGCCTTCTTCATCACCATGCAAGCCTCCGGTGTGATGCATGAGTAGTTCATCCTTGGACTACAGATCCATGTAGTAGCTAGATGGCTGGTTCTCCTCCTTTGTGCTTTCATGTTTAGATCTTGTGAGCTCCGTTCATGATCAAGATCATCTATTTGTAATTCTGCATGTTGTGTTTGCGGGGATCCGATGGATATTGAGATGCTATTTCAGATTGATTATTGATTCTATCATGTCTTTGTTATTTGTGATCTTGCATGCTTTCCGTTGTTAGTAGTTATCTTGGCCAAGTAGATGCTAGCAACTCCAAGAGTTAGTATTTATGCTCGATAGTGGGTTCATGCCTCTGGTAATCTGGGGAAGTGACAAAAATCTCTAAGGTACTAGATGTGTTGTTGCTACTAGGGATAAAACAACAATCCTTTGTTCATAGAACAATCATATTGTTTACTTTACACGCAGTTCGTAAAGCAATAATCTGTTGCTTGCAACTTAATCTTTGGAGGGGTTCAGATGATAACCTGAAGGTGGATTATTAGTCATAGATGCAGTTGGATGGCGATCTATGTATAATGTTGTAATGCCCAATCAAGTCTCAAAGGAGTCAAGATGATTAGTATATGCAAGTATTGCTTTCTCGATGTTTGTCAATTGCCCCGCTGTAATTCGTTCACCCAGCATGTTATCTATCTAAGGAGAGCCACCTCTAGTGAACTATGGATCCCGGTCCTTGTCTTTTACATACAATCTACAATCTTTTACTGCTTTGTGTTTACTTTCTGCAAACTTTTACTTCTTTCTATTCGATACGTTTAATCCTTTGTTTTCCGCAAAACACGGTGAGATTGACAACCTCACCGCAAGTTGGGGACAAAGTTCTGTGGTTGTGTTGTGCAGGTCTCCACGTTGCTACTAGCACCGGTAGTGCGCCCTGGCAAAGCTCAACTAGTAACACCTTTGGGGTGTTTCCTGGCTCCTACTGTTTCGATTAAACCTTGGTTTCATACTGAGGGAAACTTGCTGCTGTGTTCATCATACCTTCCTCTTGGGGTTCCCAACGAGCTCTACATCAACACCGCTCCAGCATTTTTCTAGCGCCATACACAGAGCCATCAAGCATTTTTCTGGCGCCGTTGCCGGGGAGTCAAGGACATCTTCGCAAGGGGAGTCCCTCATAACCAATCTCTTTACTTTGTTGTTTTTGTTTTGCTTAGTTTCTTTTTGTTTTGTTTGCTTGTTTTCTTATCAAAAACACACAAAAATAGTTTTAATAGTTTGCTTTCTTATTCGAAAACACACAAAAAATGACTACTCTTGAAAACACTAAGTTGTGTGACTTCACTAGCACCAACAACAATGAGTTTATGAGCACACCTATTGCTCCACCTATGCCTGAAGATACTTTCTTTGAGATAAAACCTGTTTTACTCAATCTTGTTATGAGAGAACAATTTTCTGGTATTGGTAATGAAGATGCTGCTTCCCATCTAAATAACTTTGTTGAACTTTGTCAGATGCAAAGGCATAGGGATATAGATGGTGATATTATTAAGCTTTAATTGTTTCCTTTCTCTTTGAGAGGAAAAGCTAAAGGATGGTTGAATTCCTTAACTAGGAATAGTATTGATTCTTGGACTAAGTGCAAAGATGCTTTCATTGGAAAGTACTATCCTCCTGCTAAGATTATATCTATGAGAAGTGTAATAATGAAGTTTAAACAACTTGATAATGAACATGTTGCTCAAGCTTGGGAAAGAATGAAATCTTTGGTAAAGAATTGTCCCACTCATGGACTAACTGCTTGGATGATCATCCAAACTTTTTTTGAACTACTCTTCAAGGAACCTATTGGATTCTGCTGCTGGAGGTACCTTTATGACCATTACTTTGGGTGCTGCAACAAAACTTCTGGACAATATGATGGTTAATTATTCTGAATGGCATACTGAGAGAGCTCCACAAGGTAGGAAGGTAAATTTTGTTGAGGAAACCTCCTCCTTGAGTGATAAGATTGATATTATTATGTCTATGCTTGTTAATGGGAAAGCCCATATTGATCCAAATAATGTTCCTTTGGCTTCTTTAGTTGCTCAAGCAGAGCAAGTTGATGTGAACTTCATAAGAAACAATAATTTTGGCAACAATGCTTTTGGTAATAACAATTATAGGCCCTACCCTCCAAATAATACTTATGGTTATAATGGTAAACCTGGATTACCTAGTGAAGGAAGAATTCTAGAAGTTGAAAAAGGCACTAAAAACTTCATGCAAATGCAATACGAGCAAAGTAAACTATTCACTAAAACTATGGAGGAACAATCTATCATTTTGAAGAACATTAGCCATCAACTTGAGAATCTAAATAGGGAAATTCCTAGTTTACAATTGAAACTCTCTAATGCTGAAAGGAATATAGCATCTTTGGCTGAAGCTCAATCTACTTTGAATAAAATGGCTGCTAAACCTGAAACTAATGATAATCCCTTTGCAGCTACTAATGCCATACAAGTAAGAATTGATGAAAATGTTAGACTATTAGCTGAATTACATGCTAAGTGGGAAGAGAAGATGAAATTGCTAGAAACATTAGTGTTTCAACTATCACCACCACTAGTGTTGAGGCTAGTAATAGTTCTACTACTTTAGATGATAAATTTGATTTTGATCTTGATGGTTGCAATATCTCTGAAGTTATTAAGTTCCTACAAAAGCTTGCTAAAAGTCCTAATGCTAGTGCTATGAACATGGCCTTTACAAAACACATTACTAATGCTCTCATAAAGATTAAAGAAGAAAAGATGAAACATAAAGCTTCTATTTCTATTAATCGAGAAGATGGTTGGGAACCCATCATTAATATGAAAGTGAATGACTTTGATTTCAAAGCTTTATGTGATCTTGATGGCAGTGTTTCTATTATGCCTAGAAGGATTTATGATATACTTGATTTGCCTCCTCTTGAAGATTATTATTTGAATGTCCCACTTGATGATAATGCTAAAAAGAAACTCATGGGGAGTATTAATGATGTCCTTATTATGTATAAAAATGCCTATGTCCCCGTTGATTTCTATGTTTTGGATGTTGAATACAATGCTTCTTGTCCTATTACTTTGGGAAGACCTTTTCTTATAACTGTTGGTGCCATCATTGATATGAAAGAAGGCACCATTAAATATCAACTCCCACTCAAGAAAGGTATATAACACTTCCCTAAGAAGAGAGAGAAGATTTGTTTTGCTTCTCCTATGAAAACAAAATTTGGTCTTAATGCTTCTTCATTTGAGAACACTTGATTCTTTCTTTGCTTCTTATGCCTAACTTAAAGGCGTTAAAGAAAAGTACTTATTGGGAGATAACCCAAAAGTTTTAGATGAGTCTTGGAAGTTATTACCTCTGTAATAACCTCTACTTATCCTTTTTATTTGCTTTTTGTGCCAAGAGTAACCTCTAATGAGAGATAAGTAATGATTGGGAAAGTTGCTGTCCCAAAACAGATTTCTGTGCTTCACCGTAAAATCTTGTGTAAAATCTCTGAACGTATTTTTGAGGCGTCAATTTTTCTGCTTCTGCCCCAGGTTGTTATATAACTTTCGTTAGTTCAACACTTTTTTATTTGAGCAACATAAGGTCTTCGAAAAAAATTCGTCTTTACCTGCTGGTCTGTTTTGACAGATTTCTGCCATTTTCTGCATTTGCTTCTTGTTGGTTCCTTCTTGAGTTCTTTTGGGGAATTGAGCTTTTTGAGGGAAGTGATTTAGTAGCTAGTGTTCTAATGGAAGTTTATTTGGTGTTATAACTGAACCTTAAGATTTATTTATCTTAAGTGCACTAATGTTGCTAATAAAGATTGTGTGAAGTTTTGTATGAAGGAAAATTTTTAGGTGTATCAAAGGAATGAGTAATAAGATGAAGGATGGACTAAAGCTCAAGCTTGGGGATGCCACGCGTGTCACCCCAATAAATATCCAAGAAGTACAAGCGTCAAAGCTTGGGGATGCCCAAGGCATCCCCTTCTTCATTAATAAAAATTCCAGGTTTCTTCCAAACGCTTCATTTTTATTGTTTCATGCACAGTTGTGTTGTTCTTGGAGCGTCTTCTTTTTCGTTTTCGTTTTGGTTTTTCGTTTGCTTTGGTTTGCTTAGTTTTCTGAATAAATTGGTTGGACCCCCTCTTTCATACATTGGTTTGCAAATAGTTTGGTTTGATTTGGAAAAGAGTAGGAAAGTTCATACTTATGTGGTAAAAAGAGCTCGTTTTTGACTATGGCCTATGCTTTGTCATGCCATGCTTGATATTGTTTTGGCTTTATGCTTAGTATTCTTTTCTGTAGCATGACTTGTTATAAACAATTGAGATTACTTAATGTGCCTTGGATGAATCATGCGTTGTTTTAGCATATTAAAGCATAGTATAGTGGTATTCTTCTTTGATGCTTTATTTGGGCTGACTTGGCACATGTTCACACCATGTTATGACTATCTCAAGTCACCATAGCCTTTATGATCCTTTAGTTTTCAACTTGCAGTATCACTTTATGCTTTGATCAATGATGCTTTGTCGCTCTGCATGATTATGGCCATTATTGCTCTCTTAGTTGGTCACTCCCAGTCTTTTGCTAGCCTCCACAACAAAGTATGAGTTCCACTCATGCATCCAACTCCCTAAACCAAGTTATTCCAAAGAGTCCACCATACCTACCTACTAGCTTATGCTATTCCAAGTATATTCATGCTTTTGTCTACCTTCCGAATTAAACTTGTTATGAGAAAACTAGTGATTAAAGCTCTCACGAACTTGATGGCACACTTTACTTTTCTTGCCCTTAATAAACTTGAACCATTGTGTCGTCTATGTTGTATATGCTTGCACTTATTTGTTGGGAATTAGCAGAACCATGCTTTCATGGGGACCGCTTTCAACATTGCACTTGGTACTTGTACCTAGTTGATATCATGCTCTTTTTTATATGGATGTCATCGGTGTGAAATGAAAGGGGAGCTTGTAAGTCCATGGAGTTATGTATATGTGTTAGAGAAATGCCTGGGCTGTTGGTCTAATCCATGATGACATGGTGGAAACCTGCAGCGTAACCATAATGAGATGTCTATGAAGCATTCTTCTTATAAAAAAAGAGTCCTATATTGAGAAAAAAGAGAAAAAGAAAAAAAGATATTATGAAAAGAGGAAAGAGAGAAAAAAGCACCATATTCCCATGGTAAATAAGAAGATTGCTGAGATGCTCGTTGTCTGCTTGCCTTGTCATCTTGATATGGGGATTCTTCCGTATCATCGGGCAAGGGGTACCCCATTGGCGGTTCTCTATGATACACATGTACTTACAATGACAAGAACTTACCAGTGACTAAACTTGAGTAGCATGAGGAGCGGCCCTCGTATACAAGGGACATGAGATTCCTAACTTATACTTCGTCAAGCATGTACACTATAGTTTGTTCACTTTAACCTTAATCACTTCAAGATGCTTGTTGTGAGATCCAGGCACATGGCTTAATAGGATTGATAGGATACCCATATCAACAAGTTGCAACTTCTTTTCCGGAAGCTCATTCGAAAAGAACTCTAAGGTTAAGCGTGCTTGGCCTAGAGAAATTCTAGGATGGGTGACCGACCGGAAAGTGGGTAACCGGGTGCGCACGAGTGAGGAAAAAGTAAAAGACTAGTGTTGGTCTATGGGGCCAGTCTAAATATCCTATTAAGCTGCCAGGAGTGACACCCCCCGGGCCCAGGAGTGGACGGGGTGTTACAAAGTGGTATCAGAGCCGACCCTTGCGATTACACGGGTGTGCGGTCGATGGCGGGACATGTGGAGCATGGTGCGTGTGTCCCGAGTGGACACGGCATGGCACATGTCAAACCTTTTTTGGTAGCATGCCCCTGGCGAAACGTTCACAGCGGCACTGGAGCCCGCCTGAGGCGCGCGCGACGAACTGAGGTGGTGTGCTTGATCGATGAGGGCATCGATCTTCTAAAGGGTGGGTGTATGTGAGATCCAGGCGCATGGCTTAATAGGATTGATAGGATACCCATATCAACAAGTTGCAACTTCTTTTCCGAAAGCTCATTCAAAAAGAACTCTAAGGTTAAGCGTGCTTGGCCTAGAGAAATTCTAGGATGGGTGACCGACCGGGAAGTAGGTAACCGGATGCACACGAGTGAGGACAAAGTGCGCAGAAAAGACTAGTGTTGGTCTGTGGGGCTAGTCTAGATATCCTATTAAGCTGCCAGGAGTGACACCCCCCGGGCCCAGGAGTGAACGGGGTGTTACACTTGTGATAGGGGCAATGAGAGCTGAAAGCTATAAGTACCATAATTTTTGGAAGCTCTTTATGAGACTTGAATCCCTACTTCCTTTTAAAAAAAGGCATTTTTTCCACCATTATATTGAGTCTCCATCTTCTATCTTTATGCACCTACTTTGAGAGCATAGTGGCCATTCTAAGTTCTATGTGCATTGTCCCAAGACTAGTTGATTGATGCATACTTTGATATTGCTTGTTTTAAACTATTGTATCTAGTCACTCTTATGAACTTTGAAGGTGTCCTATGCATTTATATTTGCTACTCTATTGAGGGACAAGCTGAATACTTTTATGCTATGTTTTCTTTGTGTAATACAAACAAACGTCTTGCAAATCATTGTTATTCATGAATCTTTTGTTTGTTTCTTTTCATGTTGCATCATAGTTTCTTTGTCTTATTGCTAAAGCTTTGTCTTTCATGTTATGATTGAAGTACTATGATCCCAGCTTTGAATGTTTTACAAATACTTTGATCAAGTCTTTGATGGTGCATGTCACCTCAAAAATTATTCTTTCTTTTTATCACTTACCTACTCGAGGACGAGTAGGAGTTAAGCTTGGGATGTTGATACATTGCAAATGTATCTATAATTTTTGATGTTCCATGCTTGGTTTTATCCACTTTCTTGTGTTTTGTTCCCCTTTGGAGTACTTTTCATATGATTTCTTGGACTAACCTATTAACAAGAGCCATAGTGCCAGCTACCTGTTTTCTGCTGTTTTTGGTTCCAGGAAAGTCAAAAAATGAATATTCTCGGAATTGGACGGGACAAAAGCCAAAGTGCCTATTTTTCCGGAAGTCATCAAGTGCCAGAATACGAGACGGAGAGGGGCCAGGGGGCCACCACACCACCTGGCCGCGCGGCCAGGCCTGGCCCACGCCAGGGGGTGGTGTGGCCGCTCCCGGCACCCCCTCGGCCTCCCCTTCCGACTATAAGATGCCATCGGGACGTAAACTCTAAGTACCTGATCAAAAATCCACGAAAGAGTCTCTAGCCGCCGTCATCTCCATCCCTAGATCGGAAGGGATCTGAAGCTCTTCCCGGCACCTACTTGAGAGGGAATTCACCACAGGCCTTCTTCATCACCATGCAAGCCTCCGTTGTGATGCGTGAGTAGTTCATCCTTGGACTACGGATCCATGTAGTAGCTAGATGGCTAGTTCTCCTCCTTTGTGCTTTCATGTCTAGATCTTGTGAGCGCCGTTCATGATCAAGATCATCTATTTGTAATTCTGCATGTTGTGTTGCAGGGATCCAATGGATATTGAGATGCTATTTCAGATTAATTATTGATTCTATCATGTCTTTGTTATTTGTGATCTTGCATGCTTTCCGTTGTTAGTAGCTATCTTGGCCAAGTAGATGCTAGCAACTCCAAGAGTTAGTATTTATGCTCGATAGTGGGTTCATGCCTCTGGTAATCTAGGGAAGTGACATAAATCTCAGAAAACAACAATCCTTTGTTCATAGAACAATCGTATTGTTTACTTTACACGCAGTTCTTAAAGCAATAATCTGTTGCTTGCAACTTAATACTGGAGGGGGTTCGGATGATAACCTGAAGGTGGATTATGTAACTACCTTGGTGAATTACGCTCCTAGTTACAAGCCTGGATGAGCGGAAATGGTTAAAATAGTACGGTGGGGCCCAAATGCCACTCACAGTGAACCTTTCGCCGTCCTAACCATTTCCAAACATCGGGACAAGAACGGGCGGCGTAATCGGCAGGCGAAGGGATCAACTACATACACAAATGAGTATGTATGCAAGCCACCATACAACAGTCCTCAGAGCCATTCCATCTAAAAGAAATATAAATATTGCAACGCCATACGGCAAGATCCAAATATCCTAGATAGATATAATAGTTTAGGATATCTTCTCATACATCAAACATCAGAGTATCAAGCGGAAGCGGAAAACAAGATCCGAGTACGGATAAGAAGCAAATCGGCATAAGATGCCCCATAAATAAACATATCCCGCCCACAGATCTCACGGATCCCCGTTCCCGGAATCTCTACACCGAATGATCGTTGCCCACATCATCCGTCTCCTCCACCCAGTATCCATCTTGCGAGTTTACCTGTTCATCTGAATCAAACAATTTATCGTGTGAGACCCTAGAGGTACTCAGCAAGTCTTTATGCCTCTAAAGGGGACGCAACCTGGGGTGACGCAATTGCAGCAAAAGATAATACCTAACAATTCTATAGATACTCGCTAACCATCCGCCTAACCAGAGATAGACGGATGTCCGTGAATTAATAACAACAGTTATAACAGTAATATCCACAGATCCATCCTCCTCCTCGCTTACCAACTAGGAAGCGGACGAACAACCCCCATCCGTTGGCAGTTTTATTAACCATTCCATGAGTGTTGCACTATTTACTAGTCAGGTACTTAGTCAAATTAAAAGCGATACTTTAGTTATACTTGTCTATGATCGAGAAACTGTGCTCCAAGTCGTCCATAACCGCGGACACGGCTTTCAGACAGATTTACCTGCGAGGGTGCACAAATAACAACACACTCGATCAACCTCGTAAAACCAAATCAAAACCAGAGGCATTCACGACAAAGCAATCACAGGATTCAGAAATATTTCAGGGCCACCCCATTAAGCTACCCATAGCGAAGTTGGCCGACTCGAGACGGACTCAAGGTTTGCGTCAATGGTTGTAAACGAGGAACCCGAAAGTGTGGCTGGCTTGTCGATACCACGAAAACACTACCTAAACGATGCAGTGCATCCTCGCACAATCTTAAATAAAGCAGTAAAGCATGGCATAAGTACATAATAGTAATAAAGCCCCAAACTACTTTGTGGCCCCAAGAAATAAGAATGAATCAAGCTCTGGCTCAGGGGGGTTCATAAGCCTCCCGGATGTGGATAGCGCGAATATTCAAGGAACAGGAATCAAGTACTCGGGGTCCTACGGGACACAAGTGAGCATGAAAACCAAATAGCAGATATTGCTCACCGGTGCCACTTTCATTAGTTATCCCATTACTACTCAGGTTAAGTTGTTTAGGTACCTCGTTATCCATTAGACACTCACATACCCTACACATGCTGTTCTACGACTCGCATGGCTCAAACAACTCCTGTAGTAATGGCTCATGGGATGGAGGGACAAGCTTCGGTGGGGTTTAAAAGTAAAGGCTATGCAATACTTGGGATTCAGTTTAATGCAATCGCGACTCAATGATGCAAGAATAAGATAGAGGCAATAGGTACTATATGTATGCAAGCATGTGGTAGTGCTTGCACAGCAGCTCGATTGAAGCGAGAGAAGGATCTGGGTAGTGCTCCAGGTTTCTTGATATATCCCACCTCGGCCTATTCGAAGAAGAACCAAACAAACAAGGCCAACATAAATAATGTGCACAAGCATATGAATTAAATGCGACAAGCAAACAATCATGCCATGATGAATGATGCACAATTTGCATGGCAATAAAGTAGCATGGCATGGGTGAGGTGTGGAATACAAGAAATAAGCATTTTATTGAGTTTTAGCCACATTTTAACCTCATAAAAGTTGCTGTTTACATTATATTTATATGATGCATGCTGCAATTCAGAACATGGAATGCATAAACAGAAAGGTCTCGTCGAGCTAATCATTTTAGACATATCATTTGTCAAATTTGGAGTTATAAAACAAAAGTTATTAATTAATTAAGGAAAAGGGCATTTTATTGTAATTTTAATCTACTCGAAATTTAAAGTGTTCAAAATATATTTTGAATGGCATATTTGAATTCCTCACAATTTTCTGATTCAAAAACATATATTATTTGTATTATTTGGAATAATATTTGAAAAGTTATTTAAAAACAGATTTGAATTTATATTAAAACATTTTCAGAATTTGTTTTATTAAAACAGAATTACTCGGAGACTTTTGTACACAGAAACAGCTAACCCCAGCCGCTGACGGGTGGGGCCAGTGCTGACTGGGCGAGACGGCGCGTCGGAAACCCTTTTGCACCGCGGGTACGCCCAGCCACGGTGGATGACAGGTGGGGTCCGAGGCTCTGCTGACCCACACGCCAGTGGGCGAGTGCGAGGCTGCCACGCGGCACAGCGGGGGACTGCGGGTTGATGAAAAAGAAGGCTGGGTCCCTTTTTGCAAAAACGCCACGGGAGGCTGACAAGTGGGCCTAGAGGGAGCGCGGGTTCAGGGAATTAAAAAGGGGGGGCTAAGTGTAAAGTGGCAACGGCCCTGTACTATAGTTCTTCTCTGCACCGAGCGACAGATCGGTGATCGGCCGGCGCAGAGCGCGGCACGGGGGATCGAACCCGCGTCACAGGGTGCCCGCGTTGAGCGTGGTAACCAGTGCGGCAGGCGTTCGGAAGGTGACAGGAGGGCGGCTGGCGGCTAGATAGGTCGTCGCGGCTGGAGCGAAGCAGGCGGCCGACGGCCAGCAGCCTGCTCGATTTAAACGAACAGCGGTTCTAGGGCGGTACGGCGAGGCGGACCATGTCGGGGAGGGAGAGAGGCTCACCGCGGAGAGCTCGGTGCGGTCGGATCGGGCTGGGAGGCGACGGAGAGGCGAGGACGCAGACGCCGGGCGGAGCTAGGGTTTTCGGCGGGCGTGGCGGTGCTGCAGCAGACGGGGTCCTTCTCCTCCTCGCTGGCGGTTACTGGGCGATGCAGGGCGGCCTCCTCGGTCTACCAGGCCACCTCCACGACGAGCACGCCGGCTGGAACGGCGAGGGACAGCGGTAGACGGCGGCGGCTGGCGTCGGGATCTGGCGATGGTGGAGAGAGAGGGGAGGTACGGCAAGGCTTGGGGTGGATCTGGGGAGGCAGAGAAGCGTGTGGGAGGAGGAAAAAGTAAGGGGGAGGGAGGAGATGCCGTGCGGGAGTGGGTAGATAAAGGGGCTCGGTGCCACCTTTTCTTCTTCTCCACGGTCACGTGGTCGAGCTGGCTGGGGCTGGTCCAGGGCAGGGTAGGGGTAGGCTGCAAGTGGGGTCGACGTGGTGGTGGGGCTGGCATGGCAGGTAGAGGGAAAGAGAGAGGGGAGGTGAGCTCGGGCTAGGGTAGATGGGGATCGGGTTAGGTTTAGCTAGGACTAGGGTTTCGGGTAGCTAGGTTAGAGAGGAGAGGCTGGGGTGGTGGGTCAGTTAGAGAGAGGGTGGCCAGGTGGGGCCAGGTAGGGAGGCTCGGCATGGAGAGGTTAGGTGGGGTGTGGCTTAGAGAGGGGGATTAGAGAGGGGTGTGGTTAGGGTTTTAGTTTTGGGTTAGGGGTAGAGGTGAGTGATAGGGTTAGGGTGTGATCATGAACCACTCAAGATCAAGCACATGGGTTTTTGGTTTAGGCAAGACCAACACAAAAGAAACAAGCAAAGAGGAAAAGGTTGGGGAGGAAGAGAAAAGGGGTAGGGGTAAGATGGTCACACAAGGCTTGCATGGATGGGGGGAATGGTTATAGGGTTTTAACAAGACACAAACAAGATCAAGCATGAAGAGGGGTAGAGAGAGAGATGGGAGATGATCCACTCAAAAAATCAAATAAAAACAAAGGAGGACAAAAATAGAGATGGTTGCATGGCCCATGCATAAATATTAATGCTAGGTTTCATCTTGTGAAAACAAAATAAATAGCCATGGCATTTATACATATGCATTCCAAAAATATGGAATAAGCCAAGCTAAAAGAATTGAAAGGATGCCCCATGTGGATTAGATGGAGATGACCATATTTGAATAAAAATGGGACATGCTAGTGTGTATGTGCCACTAGGTATTTAGTAAGCCCAAAAATATCCAAACATGAAAATATCCCCAAAACAGCAAATATGGAAGCTAGAAAAAGGGTTCCACTCACAAGGCATGCAAAGGTGGCCATGTGGCTCTTATAAACTAATAATGTGAAAACAATATTGTGCATATATGAGAGCATGTGGAGATAGAGTTGGATCCATCCCAACCCACATGAGCTAGAGGTAAAACCAAATAAGTTGCAATGCTCATATATGGTGGAATGGTGGAATGATGGGTGATGACAAGAAAGGTGGTGGGGTTAATAAAAGATATGCCCCCAACTCAACTTGGGCATTAAACAATATATCAATAACCAAATACAATATATCAAGAGGCAAATACAATTAATAATGCATATGAGAGAAGAACCAATACACAAAAAGGGTTTTATATGATGCTCAAATGCAAGGTGGCATGATGACATGAGCATGATATAATTATGATGCAACAATTATATGTAGGAAGGTAGCATACATATAGACTAGGCTAGTAGCATTGCAATTGTTAGACAATTGGGATGTTACAGATTATTAGTCATAGATGCAGTTGGATGGCGGTCTATGTATAATGTTGTAATGCCCAATCAAGTCTCAAAGGAGTCAAGATGATTAGTATATGCATGTATTGCTTTCTCGATTATTGTCAATTGCCCCGCTGTAATTCGTTCACCCAGCATGTTATCTATCTAAGGAGAGCCACCTCTAGTGAACTATGGATCCCGGTCCTTGTCTTTTACATACAATCTACAATCTTTTACTGCTTTGTGTTTATTTTCTACAAAATTTTACTTCTTTCCATTCGATACGTTTAATCCTTTGTTTTCCGCAAAACACGGTGAGATTGACAACCTCATCGCAAGTTGGGGACAAAGTTCTGTGGTTGTGTTGTACAGGTCTCCATGTTGCTACTAGCACCGCTAGTGCGCCCTGCCAAAGCTCAGCTAGTAACACCTTTGGGGTGTTTCCTTGCTCCTACTGGTTCGATTAAACCTTGGTTTCATACTGAGGGAAACTTGCTGCTGTGCTCATCATACCTTCCTCTTGGGGTTCCCACCGAGCTCTACATCAACACCGCTCCAACATTTTTCTGGCGCCACACATAGAGCCATCAACTACGGGTCCATGTAGTAGCTATATGGGTGGTTCTTCTCCTTTGTGTTATCATGTTTAGATCTTGTGAGCTCCGTTCACGATCAATATCATCTATTTGTAATTTCTACATGTTGTGTTTGCGGGGATCCGATGGATATTGAGATGCTATTTCAGATTGATTATTGATTCTATCATGTCTTTGTTATTTGTGATCTTGCGTGCTTTCCGTTGTTAGTAGCTATCTTGGCCAAGTAGATGCTAACAACTCCAAGAGTTAGTATTTATGCTCGCTAGTGGGTTCATGCCTCTAGTAATCTGGGGAAGTGACAGAACTCTCTAAGGTACTAGATGTGATGTTGCTACTAGGGAGAAAACAGCAATCCTTTGTTCATAGAACAATTGTATTGTTTACTTTACACGCAATGCATGATGCAATTATCTGTTGCTTGCAACTTAATACTAGAGGGGGTTCGGATGATAACCTAAAGGTGGATTATTAGTCATAGATGCAGTTGGATTACGGTCTATGTATAATGTTGTAATGCTCGATCAAGTTTCAAAGGAGTCAAGATGAGTAGTATATGCATGATTTCTTTCTTGATGTTTGTCAATTGCCCCGATGTAATTTGTTCACCCAACATGTCATCTATCTTAAGCAGAGCCATCACTAGTGAACTATGGACCCCGGTCCTTTCTTTTACCATCAATCTACAATTGTTTATTGCTTTCTGTTTACTTTCTGCAAACTATTACTTTGTTCCACACAATACGTTTAATCCTTTGTTTTCAATAAAACCAGTGAGATTGACAACCTCACTGTAAGTTGGGGGCAGAGTTCTGTGGTTGTGTTGTGCAGGTTTCCACGTTGCTGCTGGCGCCGGTAGTGCGCCCTGCCAAAGTCTAGCTAGCAACACCTTGGAGGTGTTTCCTTGCTCCTACTAGATTTATAACCTTGGTTTCATAACTGAGGGAAAACTTACTGCTGTGCTCATCATACCTTCCTCTTGGGGTTCCCCAACGAGCTCGATATTTTGGGCCATCAGGATGCTAATCTCAATCTCATGCCATATAATGACATCTAGTATAGGCCTAGTTTTATACTCTTTATGCTATCTATACTATCTTCCAATACTCACAAAGCATTAACTAAAAGTAAAGAACTTTGGTAAAGCAAAAGAGTAAAGCTTGCAAATAAAACTTGGGATAGGTAATAATTAAAATATATAACCAAAGCATGCCCAATGCATTTGCTTAAGTTATCAAGGGGGCAAGTGTTAACTTGCTTAGTTCTACCTTGCCTTGATTGGTGCAGTGATTAAAGTTTTCTTCGTCTTCTTCGGGGTAGAACTCCTCCTCCTCATATCCTTGGTCGGTACTATCGTCTATAAATGAATACGGGGTACACAATCACCAAACAATACTTAACTAAGTCTATTTAGCACACTAAGGTTCACACTTGATGATATAGCATCATCACAATCATCACATGCAATAATGACTAGTTTTATTTAGTTTATTTGAGAAAAGTAATTTCTACTCATTGAAATTAATTAAGATTTAATATTCTCCAATTAAAATATGGGATCATGTTGACACATGTCATCACCACATATTCTAATACATGGGAATGTGATTTAAAAGGGTTGGTCACATTTTATAAAGTTTAAGATTATTATTTAATAGATTTAAAGTGACTAGAAATGCCCTAATAGCATTCTTTTTGTACTAGTCCAATGTCACTTCATGCAAACCTAAATTTTTTACATATTCAGATATATATTATCAAATGTGATTTTTGAGAGTTCGAATCAACTCAAAAGCTATTATGGTTGATTTTTGAAAAATGTTTGAAGTTGCAAAAGTCTCTGTCTTATCATTTTTACTATAGATTATCTCTAACTCCAAATGATTTAAATCTAACGGGCTTGGATAGATATTTTAATTACCTTTCTAGCAAAATTTGAATCATGCAATTTGGTTAAGTGAAACTCTCTGAATTGATTTTTGAATCTAGGGACAGAAGCTAGTTTAAACTAAAAAGGAAAATCATATTTGAATTTCCAGGCCTAGGCGGGAAAGCTAAACGGGCTAGCCCAACTGCACAGCATAGCGCAGCGCGAGGCTGATAGAGGGGGTCCACTCGTCAGCGAGACTAACGACGCGAAGCGGTATCGTTTAACCTGAGCCCTACGATTACAAGCAAGATCGACGACTGAGGGTCGTCGTCGACGACGAACAGCTCCGGCGAGGAATCAGACCTAGCGCGGTGGCGGGGGTCTCTCGGGGCTCACCTAGGCTCCAGCTAGGGTCGGCGATGGGGGAAAACGACTTGGTACACGACGACGAGGCGAGGCACGGTCATGGCAGGGCTCGGGGTGGTCGGAATCACTGGTGGCCTTCTCCTCTAGCAGTGGTGGACTCCGGTGAAATTCTGGCGCGGTGGTGCTCGTCTTTCTCCGGGGAGAAGTGAGGAAGGTCAGTGAGGAGAGGGGAGTCAAGTGGTGTGAGGAATGGAGGCGGGGGTGGCCACCTTTTATAGGGGCATGTTCGTCTGCGGTACCAAAGTTCCCGGGCCAGCGCATGGCAGTACCTAAGTTGCCTGAAATTGCTGCGTTTCGAAATGTTGGGCCACCAACTACCGAGAGGGGCCATTTCGATGCAAACTCATCTCACCCCTGCCAAATTCAAACATTCTGTAAAACTGCACCGTGAAGTAGACGGTTGGGACCCTCATGTCGGTCATCTGTCTGTGACGCGAGCGCAAACACGGCAACCTCTTAGGAAAATCAAGTAACTAAGTGGATTGGATGCGTTGACCAATTTCACAAATCCATTCCCACCTTTCCCCTAGCACCAGCGGCGTCGGAATCCACCCTCCAGGCAGGATGATCCCTTCGGACATTTGACTTCCGGCGCCAAGTTGCTGCACCCAGTCGCTGATCCCGAGCTCCAATGGTGCATGTCGTAGCCGCCGTTGCGAGGCTCTAGCCCGCCTCCGCCGACGACGAGCCGAGCAGCTCGGAGGATGGCAGATCCTACTACCAAGGAAGAAGAAGTTCTGGCTACAAGCGGGTGAGCTACCCTTGTCTTTGCTATTCGCACTAATTATAACTGCTAGCTGGCTACTGAATCTAAAATTGTTTGTTAGCCCAACGCTGACAAACATATTTTGTCCACAGTTTTCTGTCAAGTGGGATCTCCACGGACCACCCTTACCTGCTACGGTAGTCCTCTTCAGGTACGACTCTAAGGGCATGTGGTATGGACACCATTGTATCACGATGGAAGAAGCGCCTACGCAGATCTGCACTATATCTGGTATGGTTGCTGCTCTGCGTAATCATGATGAATTATGGCCAAAGCAGACTGCAAAGTTCAGCTTCATGGATGAACGTGGCATCATGGTTCCTCTAATGTGTGATAGTCAGCTAATTGGGTTGATGAAAAGGTATGCTTCAGATTGCATGTTTGAGCTGAATTGTGATGTACTGGGTGTGGAAGCTGTTGCAACTGGGAGTCGCCCTTCTATTCTTGGACAGGGTGGTTGCTCGAACGCTCGAACCCAATTAGCTCCTGGTAAGCAAAAGTCTCTTGGGGTTCGCATGTTTGTGATGAATTGTAATTTTTGTTTTATTTATTCTGTAGATATTGGGCAGTTATGCAACAATCTTGTTTCTTTGACAGGAAGCGCCGCAAGGTTAGAAACATGACTGCCGGGTTAGTCATTTTGCTGCTCGAAGAAATTAAAAACGAGTGGAAAGATGATGCTGGACACGATTCTGGTGCCCATTGTCCCGGCGATGCAGAGTACGTGAAGCTAAGAAAATTGGCACCGAGGAAGAGGAAGAAGGCAAGAAATGAACAAGCCAGTGGACGTGACGGCTTGTCACCCAGGCTGCAGAAGAAGGCTGCTGGCAATGAAGATGCATAGTAATGTGTTGAACTTGAACCTATATATGTAATTCGATTACATTCTAGAGCTCTGTGTGTGGCACTTTGCTGGGCGAAACAATCTACCCACGTTCTCTGAGTAAAATGTACTGCAACTTAGGGTTCAGAAACGCTCGAGTCAGTAGTTGAATCCGAAATTCTGATTGTGCCCCTGCTATCTGAAAACACACAGCATCGGTTCCACGATTGCTGAGGGGCATGAGGTCTCCAAATACGACGGAATGTAAGTGGCACAGAAATAAATTCTTTAAACGGCCACACTCCACAAAGCAACACCTTATTTCAGATGCTACACAATGACGTGGAAACATAAACAGCAATGGCAACCGATAATGCCCAGACGCTTGAGCCCGTCTATCTCACCGCCTCCACGCTCGCATCCCACGTAATTCGGTGAAGCTCCCGGATCTCCATTAACCGGGGGTACGTGCTTCCATTTTATAAATTGTGGTTGTGCCATTTGCATGCGGCACAATCCACGTAGATTACGTTTAAACAAACCACCAATGTCAGAATATGTAACATCCGAAAACTTTAATCAAGGTTATCAAGATCCAAATCACCCAATTCAGGGTTAACAAAAACTTTTTAGCATTAAAATAATTAGGAATGCATATGTGTGTTGCATTAATATAGAATTGTTTGGAAATGCCATGTTTGTTTGTTCTAATGGTTGTAAAATGATTCAAAGGTGAATGCCACATCATCTAGATCATTCCCAAGCAAAATCCAAAGAAAAAGAAATCAAATAAGATTAATAAAGGCAAATGGTCACTTTTGCCTTTTTAATCCACTATGTCACTTTAGGTGTTCCTAGAAGTCAATTCTTAACAGAAACAATTCTAACTCTTTGCACCCCTTGCTAGTACAAGTAAAGATCTACCAGGGCCCACTTTGAAATCTTACAAAAACATTTAAACCCTAATTTTAAATGGCATTTGAAAATGGAATCAAGTGTATGTGCATAGATCACACTTTTTCAAAAACCACTCAAATGAGTTCACCTTGACAATCCCAAGCAACCACAGATGCTCAAGCATATGACTAACACACCCACCAAAAATCTTTTCAAAATTCAAACAAAACTTTCTTGTGGCCATTATGTTGAACACTTGGCAGGCACAAATCTTCTGGCCTAACTAATACTGTTGCAAATTAAGTTCTTGTCCCCCATTTAAATCTCTCATCTCTCCTCTGTCCCCTCTTAGCCTAACTAAGCACTAGACAACACCCCTCCTACCCCGCAGCGCCAGTACCCCGCCACCCAAGTATGGTCATTGCCGGCCAAATGTGGGAAACGCGCCAGAGACAACGTCGTGCCAATCCAGAACGTCCCCTAGCTCCGCCGCACCCTACCGCGATCCCCTGTCCACCCCACGGACACAGCCGAGCACTGGACCACTGTAGACAGCCCGCGCACCGAACCTCTGCGCCATGCACAGACCATGCCAGAGCACCGTCCCCAACAGACCAGCACAAGCCGTGCCTTTCCCTCAACTTGCACGTGCCGCTCTGCCATAACCCCAGCATGCTCCAGGACATGCCCTTTTCCCGTCGTGCGACCAGCAGCCACCGCACGCAGCGTCGAGCACCACCTCTGTCGCTCAGAGCGCCAGCCTTTTCTGACCGCAAGCCACCGCCCCTAGCTGCACCATTGCACCGTAGATGACCACCAGGAGGCAGCCCACCGTCCGCCTACCCCGCCCATGCCTTTAGCACCCTGTACCACCGTCACTGACGAGCTCACCGACGCACCCCACGGTCTCCTCGTCGACCTATAAAAGGAGCCCTCCACAGCACCATTTCTCCACACTCCAACACTCCGCACCTCCCACTGAGTCCCTCACACCATCCCCGGAGCCACTCGAGCCACCGTTTGCTGGAATTTCCACCGGAGCCGCCGTAGCAGAGGAGGAAGGGGGCAGTCGATTGCGATGTTAGCTAGAGCCCTGGTAAGCCCCCAATCGACCCCCACCGAGCCACTAGGGTTCAGTCTTGTTGGCGACCAGTCCGTCGTCGACGATGATCCACGACCATTGATCTAGGTTCTAATCGCACGGTCCACATCACCCCGTACTGCTTCGCGTTTAGTTGTGCCACTAACATGCGGGACCCCCTTGTCAGTTGCCCGCTGCGCCGCGGAGTGTCACTGGGCTGGCCCGTTTATTTTCCCGTGCTGGCCCTAGAATTCAAATAAAGATTTTCTAATTTAGACTTAAACTAGATTCTGTCCACTAGTTTAAAACTCACTTCAGAGAGTTCTACTAAACCAAATTGAATGATTCCAATTTTGCTAGAAAGATAATTTAAATCTCTATCCAGGCCCGTTGGATTTAAATCAATTAGAGTTATAGATCACCTATAGAAAAAATAACAAGATAGAGACTTTTCTACATTCAAACATTTTTCAAAAATCAACCATGATAGCTTTTGAGTTGATTCCAACTCTCAAAAATCACATTTGATAATATCTACCTGAATATGTAATAATACTTAGGTTTGCATGCAGTGACTTTGGACTAGTACCAAAATAATGCTATATAGGCATTTCTAGTCACTTTAAATCATTTAAATATTAAACTTAAACTTATTGAAATGTGATCCAACATTTAAATCACATTCCCATGTATTAGAATATGTGGTGATGACATGTGTCCACATGATCCCATATTTTAATTGGAGAATATTAAATCTTAATTAATTTCAATGAGTAGAAATTACTTTTCTCAAATAAAATAAATAAAACTAGTTCATTAAAATCTTGTGATGAATGTGAGGATACTAGATCATCAAGTGTGTGCCTTAGTGTGATAAATAGACTAGTTAAGTATTATTTGGTGATTGTGTATTCTGAATATATTTATAGATGATAGTATCGACCAAGTCTATGAGGAGGAGGAGTTCTACCCCGAAGAAGACGAGGAGAATTTCAACCACTACACCAACCAAGGCAAGCTAACACTTGCAAGTTTCTTAACTATGCAAGCTATTATTGGCAAGATAATACTTGCAAGCCATCACTAGATGCCAGTTAACCTAAGCAAGATGCATTAGGCATGGTTTGGTTCTAACACTTGAATTATACCCATCCCAAGTTTTACTTACAAGCTTTACTTTCTTTTACTTTACCAAAGTTCTTTACTTTGTTTATAGATAGCATAAAGAGTATAAAACTTGGCCTATCTAGTTAGACTTAGATGTCATTCTGTGGCATGATATTGAGATTAGCATCCCACATTAGTGAACACTCTTAACTTAGTGTTTAGAGCTAAACCAAAAACTTGATCACTTTAGATGGGAATACTTGGTGAAAATGCTTATGAAAACCTTGGAATGATGAGTCATTCTATTGAGATGTTTTGACATGTGTTGAGAAACACAAGTGGTTTGTGATGATGAAAATGTTGAGGCATGAGCCTTAGCCCTTTATAAAAACTGATGGTTGGGTTCGGATGCGATACCATTCCAATTTACCGTACAACCACAATACCTAAATTGGGTAAGGCTTATCCTGAAGTTTATATGCATTAGTATGAGTTCCCTCGCGGGAGAGGTTTGAGCTGATGCTACCTCTCGATGTTGTCCACCTATGCAGTGCCCAGGATGGCAGATGGCCATGGTTGGGAGGCCAAGCTCATAGGAGAGGTGCTTATACTAGAGTGTGTAAAGGCAAAGTTATGATTGATTATCCGCATACTAAGTATGATGATTCAGGGTTATCCCTGACAGATGTATCGAATGTTGTGGTGAAAGTGTACCACCTCTGTAGAGTGCCAAACTATTCGAATAGCCGCATCCGCGGTTATGGACAGTTGGTGTGGCCATACTGTTCCGTTGTCAGGTGTTTTCAAAATGACTTATGAAATGAATTGTGACATGACTTGACCACAACAGAGTTGTGACTATGAAAACTAAGTTCCCACTTAGGTGATTTAGAACTTTATTTTATCTTTCTTTGTTTCTGAACTCATCTTAGGTTCCAAACTTAACTTTACAAATAAACTTAGAACTTAGCATTCCTACTAGAACTACCTTACTTGTTAGTGATAGTTTGCGAGTACTTAAAGAGTACTCATGGCTTTGTCCCTGGCTATTCCCGTGGCCAAACTATGAGGAGGACTATCCGAAAAAGGACAGCAGGATGGCTACGACAACTAGGATCATCTCCCAGCGTCAGCATTGCATGTGACACTGAAGATGGAGCCCACCGCTACGTTATTTATTCCGCTACTTGTTTGTACTAAGACAAGATCATGAGATCCTTTATTTGTGTAAGACCTTATTATGGTTTGTAATGGATGATGTACTGTGATATCCAATCTGTTATGTCTCGCAAAAATGGTAATCCTAGGATTGCGATGTATGGCATAACAGGCTTCTGGGATTAAAAATCTAGGTGTTGACAAGTTGGTATCAGAGCCATCCTGACCATAGGAGACCCTAGTTAGAATGGACGTCCGAACAAAAACTTAGTTTCAAAACCAAAGTGAGTATTTGTGAAAATCTATTTCCCCTCTTACCCTTGAGATTCTTTCAAAACGATTCATGTTCCTCAAAAATTCTTACATTACTACATAAAATTTGACACACTTGATCACCTCACTAACTTTCTCATCCTAAATTCTTATAGATGGAAGTTCAGTACTGGAAGTTCTACCAGTTGGGCAACGGAGGCCAACTGATCTTTGAGAGGGATCTTGATGCACTGTCTGAGTACCTTGAGCGTCCGCATCCGGAATTCTTTGGAGCTCAACTCAATGACCACCCAGGAGGAGATTTACAATGGCTGATAGTTGCTGATCTTCGAGGCAAGATGAAAGCACCACTCTCCGAGAAGATTCAATTCACCATGAGAGAGAACAACTAGCTAGATGGATTAGCCAGGGCAATGCATGAAGCTCTCGCTCGTCTTTGCGCACAGAATGTCAACTTGATCCAGGGAACCTGCTTTGCTCACTATGCAAGGCGTGATTCTATGGGAATGCCTATAGAGATGCCAAGTCACCCGGAGTTAAAGCGCGAAGTGGAGAACCTTGACTTCCTACTGTATGACAGACACAAGGAATTGGACAATGCTCGAGAGTACGCCAACCACAACCTTGCCATTGCCGCCCAGAAGGCCCAGACTTTCTCACTACTCGTCAAGGATCGTCAATCACTTCGTCATCAATGCACAAAGAAGGATCGCACCATCGACCGTCTTCGCAAGAAGGTGGCCGACCTCGAGAAGACCATCAAGGAGCAACAAGCTCAGCTTGCAGCAAAAGAAGAATAGGAAGAAGGTGAAGACATCCATGGGGATATTCACTCGTACCTCAGCAATGATGATGACTACCTGGAGGATGATGCCATGGACTTCTACACCGACGATGATGACTCTAACTTCATCGATGATGAGTAGATGTACTAGAGCACTATCGTAGGAGTGAGAAGTATCGGTCCCATTGTATCTTAGCTCACAGAATGGTTCTTAAAACCATATGTTTTCCTTTTGTTGTGGTGTGTGTGTTTGTATCATGTGCCTTGCTTGAATGAATGAAAATAAGTTAGTTTGCCAAACCTGAGTCAAACTCAAAGTTTTAGCTTTGAAACCAATACCATAAACCTTAGAACTTTCCCTCTTACCCCATCATCTATCTCAATCTTCAGATGACTCGTGGAAACCAAGGAGGGAGCAGCTCATCTCAGGACCCGATGCTGCAGATTCTGCAGACGCTAATTGTGGACCGCGAAGCTAGTAGGGTAGAGAGCCAAGCAAATCTAGCCACCCTGCAGCAGATAGCCCAGATGGCCCACAATAATCAGGGTCATGGAAATCAGGATCATCATGGGTCCAAACTCAAAAACTTCCAGAATACCAATCCCCCTATCTTTAGCAAGTCTGAAGACCCGCTGGATGCTGATGATTGGTTATAGACCATGGAGACTAACTTAGAAGTCGCAGGAGTGGATGCCAATGAGAAAGTTCCGTTTGCCACCCACTATCTGGTAGCAGATGCAAGAGCATGGCGGAACAGCACCCGCACCATGAACCACGGTCAAGTGATGATGTGGGAAGCATTCAAAGTCAAGTTCAGCCGCACCCATGTGCCGTAGGGTTTAGTCACCAGAATGAGAGATGAATTCAGAGAACTAAAGCAAGGAAGAATGACTGTAGTGGAGTACTGTGATAGATTCTTGTCCCTCGCCAGGTATGCACCTGATGAGATCAACACGGAAGCCAAGAAGAAGGAGAGATTCCTGAACGGACTGCATGATGAGATGTAGACGGTGCTAGTCAACATCCGTTTTGAGGATCTCGAAGAGCTAGTCGACTCTGCCATTCAGATGGAAGGGAAGATCAATCAAGCGAATGACAATCTCCCATAGTGCCTAGAAGTATCGCCCCAATTCGTCTGCCGGATGTGCCCCGTGGAACAATAGACCCACAATGTCTCGCCCAAGCTACCCCAACCGTAGCGGAGGAAATGTGAAGACCGGAGGGAACAACAACAACCACCCCGACAACTCTAACAACTTCAACCGTGCACCACCCAAGTCCAACAACAACAACAACAATAGTGCCCCAAGGACTGGAAGCAATGTCGTGCCTATTGCAGCCAAAGACAAGTCTCAGATTACTTGTTTTGAGTGTGGAGTGAAGGGTCACTACTCCAATGAGTGTCCCAAGAAGATCGCCACCACTTCCAATGTGAATGCCCCAGCTCAGCAGCAGCGCCGTGTTCAACCCGGAAAAAGATTTGCCCCAGGGAACCCGCACAACCGCAATGGCCGTCTCTTCCACATGAATACCGAAGAAGCCCAAGAAGCGCCAGATGTCGTGTTGCGTATGTTTTCTGTTAACTCAGTATTAGCAAGAGTGTTGTTTGATTCTGGAGCATCGCACTCATTTGTTACCGAAGAATTTGCATGCACTAGTAAGATTCACCCAACCAACTTAAAGCATGTTATGATAGTTCAAATACGTGGTTCAACCACCAAAGCTAGAAAAAATTGCAAAGTTGTGCCCATCAGAATACATGGGATAGATGTTTATGCCAATCTAATAGTACTTGGAACCAAAGGTTTGGAAGTAGTACTAGGAATGGATTGGATGTCGAAGCATAAAGGATTGATCGACTATGCCAAGAAAGCCATCACCATGACCAGTAGCTCTGGAGTATCAGTAGAGCATATATCCAAAACCTTGCCCCGTCAATTCAAATGCAACAAGAGTCTAGCCTTACCCACCTTAGACCAAGTCAGAGTAGTCTGTGAATACCCCGACGTATTCCCAGATGAATTGCCCGGTATGCCCCCTGACATGGGTATACCCTGCAGGTACTCGAGTTTGGTACATACGGTCTAGATACGGTGGAAGCCCACGGCGTTGCCACGGCCCAATGAAGACTTTGAGTGGCCCACGGACTCTCGATAACTTGCGAGACAAGAAGAAGTTTAAAGATAGAAAGTTTAAAGGGAAAACCCTAATCTGTAACCAACTCGACCTGCTACCCGAGACCTGGCCTATCTATATAAAGGCTAGGAGGGGCGGCGAGGAGGACACACGCAACCCTAGTTTCCACAACTCTCGCCAGATTGCATCTGCACGCCCCTGTAATCTTTGATTCCTTTGTTAATTCCAAGAGCAGACAAGCAGGAGTAGGGACCTCTACGAGGCCTGGACCTAGGTAAACCTTGCATCCCTGTGTGCTTGTTTGCTACCCAGTTGATGCTTCCAGCACTCCCTCCTTCTCCAAAACCCAAGTCCATAACAATGGGCATTGACGAGTTAAACCCTCGTCAATTGGCGCTGTCTGTGGGAATTGGGAGTGCTGATGTTGCGGCTTCTTCGGCCTCATCAGCCGCGATCTATAACTCCACAATTGTGGAGATTCGCCAGCTCTTCGGCGTGTTCGACTTCACCGTCCACACGCCGGCCACTCGCCCGGCTTTCGAGTCCGTGGGCGATGGAATCAGCCTAGCGATCGGGAGCTTCCGCTTCCAAGTTGGTCAGATGGGCACGCTTCGCATGCCTGACCAGCCAATAGCATCCGCGATTGCTCCAGCATCGTGGTTCTCGCCACCAATCGGCACCCTCGGCAAGCTCAACACCTCAGCAACAGCTGAGAGCACGGATAGCGATAGCAGTCGCGGATCCGATCTGGGTGACCTAGCAATGGAAGATGGAGTCTACGGCTTCGGATCCGAAAGTTGCGGAAGCAACAGCTTTCCCAATCACTTCATGTGCATCGTCATCAAAGCAGGCGAAACCAGCGCCAATCGCGAAAACGGTGGCAACGGTCCTGATCCACCCAACGGTGGCATAGCTAATGGCGGGCCACCCAATGGTGGCCCCACCAACGGTGGCAATGGCACGCTCGTTAACAATGGAGGGGCAGTCGAACCTACAACCATGGTGAACGAGCACACTGGCGAACGCGTCGTGATCAAGCTCAACGATCTCGAGTGGGCTCGCTGACGAGAAGCCCTGTGAGGCAATCCTCTGCCCCCCGGCACACTCCAAGAGCTGCTGATGGGCTATCATTGGCTACTAAAGGAGGAATGCAGACGCCAATTACAAACGATTGTGCAACTTGAAGCGTGTAAAAAGGCGGCGGACGAGTCAAGTCTTTGATGGGCTGGGCTCTCCTCCCACGGAGGATCCTCCTCCAAGGGCAACGAGTACGTGGCTAACAAGAGGCGGTCTCGAATGGACCACCTCAGTGAGTAGGAGCGTATAGAAGCTGCAAAAGTCCTCGACTTCAGCTCTATGACAATCGACACACGGGGCAACATGGTCCCAAAGACGCCGCAAGCTACGGTGACAGCGGCCACCATGTACCTCCTCAACAACCAGCCGCCGGCTGGAGATTCCCGAGCCGCCATGCATCGATCCGTGATCATGGGCTTGGGGTTAATCGAGGCCGCTCTCGACAAAGAACCAACGCTGGTGCCGAAGAAAAGCAAGGCCCTGGAAAAACGCTATTACTCACCCTCGTCCAGTGACGATAGTCACGATCTGTCTCGACGTTGCCGCTCACGACGACATGACCACGACTACGATGCGCGTGATGACATCACGCAGCACAAAATCGACAAGTCAAGGGCACGACATGCCTGATCGACTCACTTAGAGGACGAAGACGTGGAGCTCTGCGGCGCCAGATGCTTCAGCAGAGCCATCAGGCAGAAACGAATGCCCAAGGGGTTCAAGCTCCCATCGGAGAACCCAAAATTTGACGGCCTACAGGACCCGAAATCTGGTTGGAGGACCACATCTCCTCCATCAGGCTCCACAGCGGGAGTCGAAGCATGGCCATGCAATGCCTACAGCTACAGCTGCAGGGCGCGCCCGAGCATGGCTCAACAACCTCCCACGGGATCCATTCGTAGCTGGGAAGAGCTGGTCTACAGCTTTGTGCGCAACTTCAAGGGCACCTACAAAAGGCCCGCGTCTATCGAAGAACTAAGGTGCTGCCAGCAAAGCTCGGGTGAATCGCTACGCTCGTACATTCAGAGGTGGTCCATCATCAAGAACTCCGTAGAAAATATCTCGAAGGATCGCGCAATCGACGCATTCAACGGTGGCGTTCGCCGCACAGAGCTCAGGGAGGAGCTGGGCCGCTCGAAACCCAAAACAATTGACCACCTGATGGAAATCACGAATCGGTGGGCAGATGGAGAAGATTCGGTGAAAAACCACGTTCACTCCGACGATGAAGCAGAACTCAAGCGCAGACGCGATCGCCGAAGCAAACGTCGAATGTGCATCTACGATGATCATGACAATGTCAACATGGTCACAGCCGGCTACGCCGATAGGCGTGATGACAACCGCAATAGCGGCTATCGCAGCGGTGGACACCGCGACTCCGGGAAAACCACGCAGGTATGTCAGCGCCGCACTCGCGAAGAGGCACCCACAACAACAATCGAGGACAAACTGTCTGGGCCGTGCAATGTGCACTTCTACATCGACAAGCACGATGGCAAGAAGAAATCCAGCCACCTTCTCAAGGACTGCCGCGAGTTCCTCAAGCTCCATGAGGGTTTGGCTCGGATGAATTGCGACACAGTCAACAGGGGCTACGGAGTCGCCCCAGGCGTTGTAGCACATGGAGCCCCTCCACCACCACCTGGAGTACAACCACCCGCGGCTGCACCGGTCCACAATCAAGGCGGCGATCCATACCCATGGGTTGTGGGCAACATGATGATCCAAAAGGGGTGCCCCTCGAATCGGGTGCAGAAGGACATCACTCGCCAAGTCAACTTGGCGTCCAACTCACCACCATCCACCACTGAGTACCTCAGTGGAAGCGACTCCTGCATCACCATCGACAAGCGCGACCACTCGCGCCAAGTACCTCGCCCAGGCCAATGCCCCCTTGTACTCGAGGCACAGATCGGAGGTTTCGACATGAGTCGCGTCTTCATGGACGGTGGAAGCAGTATTAACCTCATGTTCGCAAGTACCTTGCGAGCGATGAGGATCCCTCTGACCTGCCTAGAGGTCTCGGACACGACATTCCATGGCATCATCCCAGGCAAGGGCATATCTCTCCTGGGAAAAATCAACCTCGATGTCATCTTCGGCACGCCGAAAAACTTTCGACGCGAACGCATCGACTTCGAAGTCATTGACTGGCCCTCACAGTACCACTGCATCCTCGGACGCATCGTGTTTGCCAGGTTCATGACAGTACCGCACTACACCTACCTGCAGATGAAAATGCCAGGCCCAAACAGCGTCATCACAATCAATGGGAGCTTCGAGAGGTCTGACAGCTGCGACAGGGAATTCAACAGAATTTCCTAGTCCTTCGGCATGCAGGAAGAACTCGTAAGATTGAAAGAGTCAACAGACAACGGTCTGCCTCCCCTGAGCTGGCCAAGTTCACCTGACCTATCCTTTGACTTGTCGGTGCACACAAAGAAAGTTCAGGTCCACCCATCGGACCCGGCCAAGACGGCCCTCATCGCCAACAACTTCAGTCCCTCATAGGAACTCGCGCTCGTCGAATTCCTCCGTGAGCACTGGGAAATCTTCGCCTGGTGTCCAGCGGACATGCCAGGAGTCCCCAGGGAATTCGCCGAGCATGCACTCAATGTCAACCCAGACGCAAGGCCAGTCAAGCAAACAATTCGACGATTGTCTGAACCAAGAGCAAAAGTGGTCGGAATGGAGATCAACAGACTCCTTGACGCCAAATTTATCCGCGAGATCAAGGAAAGTACCTGGCTCCCCAACACGGTGCTGGTACCCAAAAAGGACACGGATATCCTACGGATGTGCGTGGATTTCACCTACCTGAATAAGCACTGCCCAAAGGATCACTTCCCATTGCCGCAAATCGACCAAATCATTGACTCCACCACGGGATGTGAGCATCTCTGCTTCCTCGACGCCTACTCAGGCTATAATCAGATTCGAATGAAGGAGGAAGATCAAGAGAAAACGGCGCCATAACGCCTTCCGTGTGTTCACATAACACAATGCCCTTTGGGCTAAAAAACGCAGGAGCCACCTATCAGTGGTGCATGCAGGCTTGCCTCAAGAATCAACTTGGTCGCAACATCCAAGTCTATGTTCATGACATCGTCATCCAAACCAAAGAGGAAGACTCGCTAATCGACGATTTACGTGAAACTTTCGCCAACCTCGACCGCTACCGGATCAAGCTCAATCCGGACAAATGCGCCTTCGGCGTACCATCTGGGCAACTACTCGGGTATCTCATCTCCACGAGAGGGATCGAGGCGAACCCGAAGAAAATAAAAGCCCTACTGGCCATGGAGAAGTCGAAGAATGTAAGAGACGTCCAGCAGCTGGCTGGACGAATTGCGACGCTCAGTCGATTCATCAGTCGAATGGGCAAAAAGGCACTGCCTTTCTACCAACTTCTCCGAAAAGCTAACAAGTTTGAGTTGACCAACGAGGCGCAGGAAGCATTAGAAGACCTCAAGCGTCTACTATCCACCTCGCCGGTACTAGTGATTCCACGCGAAAGAGAACCATTGTTGCTATACATCTTTGCCACCAACCAGGTGGTCAGCACGGTGCTCGTGGTAGAACGAGCCGAAGAAAACAAGGTCCACGGGGTACAGCGCCCAGTCTACTACCTCAACGAGGTGCTCACCCCAACAAAGCAGCGGTACTCGCACTACTAGAAGCTGGCATATGGCGTCTTCATGATAGCCAGGCGACTGCGCCACTACTTTCAGGAGCACCCAATCGTGGTGGTCAACGACGCCCCGCTTGGGCACATTCTCAACAACCCCGACGCCACCAGACGAGTTGCGCTCTAGGGAATCGAGTTATCTCCATGAGACATTACATACGATAAGCGCGACGCGATCAAGTCGTAAGTCCTCCCTGATTTCCTCGTACACTGGATGGAGAATCAGCTCCTCGAAAAACCAGATATGTCTTACCTCTAGATGATGCACTTCGACGGGTCCAAGCGTAAAGACGGGGCTGGCACAGGTGTCATATTGACATCGCCCCAAGGAGATAAGTCGTAATACATTCTGCGAATGTAGTTCACTGCCTCCAACAACGAAGCTGAATATGAGGCCTTGTTGCACGGGATGCGTATGGCAAAAGCCTGCGGCGCCAAGAGGCTCATCATCTACGGCGACTCCAAGCTGGTCGTCAACCAAACAATGCACGAGTGCGACATGCTAAACGACAATATGATCGCCTACCGCGACCTCTATGACACACTCGAAGGGGACTTCGACGGCTGTGAGCTGCGGCACGTAGGCCACGAAAGCAATGAAGAGGTGAATGCACTCGCCAACATTGGCTCCACTTGCGCCCCCATACCACCTGGGGTATTTCTCGAGCGTATCTGCGAATGCTCCATCAAGCCAAAGGCCACAGAGCAGAAAACAAGCACAACAACGGACTCGGGCGCTACGCCGCCCAATGAGACAATGGCACTCGACGGCCTGGAGCTCGACACGGGACTCGAGGGATCAATGGGGGTCATGATGATCGAGCTATCTTGGACTCAACCCTACATCACATATCTTCTCAGCAAGAGGCTACCGAACGACCTGATTAACGCGCGACACATCGCACGACGGTCCAAGGCATTCGCCGTCATCAACGGCGAACTATACAAGCGCAGCATCACAAGAGTACTCCAACGGTGCGTCTCCAACTCGGGCGGAAGGGCCGTCCTCCTCGACATACATGAAGGGACTTGCGGGCACCATGCCGACAGTCGCGCTCTCGTTGCCAAAGCTCTACGAGTTGGATTCTATTGGCCCACGGCCATGCGCGACGCAAAGGACATCGTCCAGAGATGCAACGCTTGTCAGCGATTCGTGGACAAACCGCACGCACCTAGAGCAGAACTCCGGCCAATACCACTGGCTTGGCCCTTTGTGCAATGGGGACTCGACATGGTCGGCAAACTCCCAAAGTCCTCGCGAGGAGGATACGTCTACCTCGTGGTCGTAGTCAAAAAATTCACCAAGTGGATAGAGGCCATGCCGGTGACCAACCAGCCAGGAGCCAGTGTCGTCAAGTTCTTCGAGTCCATTGTCTACCGCTTTGGAGTGCCACACAACATCATCATGGACAATGGAACGAACTTCACCTCTAAGGAGTTCTAGGATTTCTGCGAAAACCTAGGAATCAACATAAGTTATGCCTCTGTGGCTCATCCACAGACCAACGGTTAAGTCGAAAAAGCCAACGGCCTCATCTGCGGTGGAATCAAGAAGCGAATCCTCCGACCACTCGAACAAGCCGCCTGATGCTGGCCATATGAGTCGCAGTCCATACTTTGGAGCCTGCGCACAACCCCAAATAGCGCCACGAGATACACCCCGTTCTTCATGGAGCACGGAGCTGAAGCGATTACCGCGAAATGCGCTTTAAAGCCCCACGGTAGTCACGCATGACAGCAGGAGTCAACACTTGCACTCGAAGAATCCGTCGATCTCCTTGACGAGGCATGGGAAATAGCAGCAGAAAGATCGATGATCTACCAGCAGAACCTGCGCAACTACCACAGCAGAAGGCTACGCCCAGATCCTTCATCGAAGGAGACCTGGTCCTGCGACTGAAGCAGCAAGGGCACCTCAAGCTCGAGTCCCCTTGGGAAGGACCATACGTGATTACAGAAGTAATCCCAGATGGCGCCTATCGCCTCAAAGATTTTGAGACAATAGTAGTGATGAGGGTTTAACTCATCAATGCCCATTGTTATGGACTTGGGTTTTGGAGAAGGAGGGAGCGCTGGAGACATCTATCGGCTAGCAAACAAGCACACAGGGGATAAAGGATTTACACAGGTTCAGGCCTCGTAGAGGTCCCTACTCCTGCTTGTCTGCTCGTGGAATTACTGAGGGAGTCGAAAGTTACAACGGTGCGCTGATGCAATCTGGCGAAGGTTTGTGGAAGCTAGGGTTGCGTGTGTCCTCCTCGCCGCCCCCTCCTAGCCCTAATATAGATAGGCTAGGTCTCGGGTAGCAGGTCGAGTCGGTTACAAGTTAGGGTTTTCCCCTTTCAAACTTTCTATCTTCAGCTTTCTCTTGATCTTCAAGAAATCGAGAGTCCGCAGGTTACTCGAGTCCTTCTATCTGGGCCTTGGCGACACCGTGGGCCTATACGTATTTGGACCGTATATACCAAGTTCGAGTACCAGCAGGGTATACCCATGTCAGTAGCCCCCGAGTGTCTAGTGGAATCGCAAATTCGACTGGAGACTTTTTTGAAGTCTTCGAGTGCCTAAATGAGCACATTTTCGACTGCCTTTATTTATGTCATAGGGATTGTTGATATACGTGTTCGATATAACGATATCGGTATCGATTAACCACCTTAGGGTGAAACAACGCAATCTACTCAAATTGAGTCCCCGGACTCGAATCCGGAAAAATCTTTGGTGTAATTCGACTCAGGCCGCGGAGGTCTTACAGGAGTCGAATTCCAGTTATATGGGTGTGAGCACTTGATGCGTCCGTCAAGGCATGTTCATCGTGCCTGTAGGCACGGATATGTTTCTGGTAGTGCGCAGTTAAATGCGTTGCCAGGCCTTATTCAGGTCTTACCTTCACGCCGTAGACGCGACATCCGAATTTTATCACCGCGGAGACGATTCAGGCGTCCCAGGAGACGTAGTCTCTTTGTAGGGAAAATTTGTGAGGCAGTGTCGCCAAAGGTTGTGAGTGCGGATGTCATCAATACACAGTTTTCGTGCAAATAATCATAGGGTGTGCGACCAGTGCTCCCTATGGAAGTAGCCCCCGAGTGCCTGGTTGAGTCGAAGACTCAGGCAGGGACTAAAAACTTTTGCGACTGCTGTCGTCTTTTTGCTTACTTGTTTTAGTCGAAGACTCAGGCAGGGACTAAAAACTTTCACGACTGCTGTCGTCTTTTGTCTGCTTGTTTCAGTCAAATTTGTTTCCGGCGCTCCCTATGGGAGTAACCCATGTTCATAATCGAACTGTGTTTCGAGTGGTTGGGTTTGCTTTTGTGATTGTCCATGTTCCTGCAACAAGAAAAAGAAAAGTCGTAGGGTGCGCGGCCAGCGCTCCCTATGGGAGTAGCCCCCGAGTGCTTGGTGGAGTCGAAGACTCTAGCAAGGACTAAAAATAGTCGAAGTTTTCCACTGCGTAGCCTTGGTGACATCAGTGCTGACGCTTGTATGACCTTAGTTTCAGCGTGGCGAAGTTTGTGAGACGTGTGACGGTGGGTCCCACTTTCTGATTTTGATTTGACTGGGCGTGCGTAATCTTATTTTTAATTACGCCTCCTCGATTTCCGCGCGTAATGGTAGAAGTGGGGGGACGGTTCGCGCTTCCTCTTCTCCACGTGTCCAACGCGATGCGCGCCACGCGTCCAATAGGGTTTTTGTCAGCCGTTGGATTGCATCTCCTAGAGGTTAAGTAGCGGTGCTGCAGCGGTAATTTTCCATCTGCGCTCTTTCTTCCTTGCTGCCATCGCCATTGCTGATGTTCTTCTGCTTTCCTGCATTCATCTTCTCCACAGCGCTGGACCACCTTCGTTCGTTTCCAAGCTACTTTTTGCGCTCTCATCGCCGCCGCGCAATGGGAAAGAAGAAAGGAGGTGCTGTCGCTGATTCCGTGGCCACCGTTTCCGCGATGAAGAAGAAGGGTGGCTCCGCTGCTGCGGGCACCAGCGCCGCCGCCGGCGGGAAGAAGAAGGTCGCGGGCACCCGCGTGACCATTGGCGCATGGCGCCCCTCTATCATCAAGGCGTCAGATCTCTGTCTTCTTCGCCAAGATGGAGTTATCTCTGTGGCAGTCGCCGATGCGCACTCCCCAAGTGGTGAGACCATTCCTGTGCCTCCCGCTGGTTTTCGAGTGATGTTTCTTGCATTCGTCATTCGTGGCCTCTCCTTGCCTCTCCACCCCTTTCTTAGGGGTCTTCTTTGCTTCTACGGGCTCCAACTCCACCAGCTGTCCCCAAATTCAATTCTCCACATCACCTGTTTCATTACTCTTTGTGAGTGCTGGCTCGGAATCGAGCCACACTTTGGTCTTTTCTAGCGCCTGTTTAAATTGAAGCGTCAGTCCGCCTCTGGCTCTTTAGTTTACGACATAGGTGGTTGCGGTATCCATGTCGACCCATCCGCCACCTAATTCGACATCAAGCTTACCAAGTCCGTCCAGGGATGGAGGGACAAATGGTTCTATGTTCGTGACCAGAAGGCCAAGGACGAGCACTTTGGACTCGCGCCTTTCGATCCTGCAACTCCCTGCAAGAAGATGCGTTATGGGAAGAACGTGATCATGCCTTCCGAACTCGCGGAGACAGACGTGCTATATCAACGCGTCTGCAACCTCGAGAGTTGCATAGGCGCAGAAGAGGGAGGCTACGCCCTTGTCAGGACTTGGCTGCATCGTCGCGTCCAGCCTCTCCAGGCCAGGGTCCATCCCATGTTTCAATGGGGTGGCGCTGATGATGCCACTCGCATGTCTGCTGATGGCATGTCCGCGAGTGAGGTAGATAAGAGGGTGCGACTGGTTACGAAGTACACCCTCAAGGATGTGCTTTCGAACGAGCCAGTCATTCTTCCTTTCGATGCTTCGAATCCTCCTCCTGAGGTACAGTTGTGCTACGCAGTAGCTTATTTTTGCGATTGCGTTTTCTGTTGCTTACCTGTTATGTTTGCTGATCTTTACTGTTTGTATGCAGGAGTGGGTGGTGTCGCCTTGTATGCCTCCCCTCCTTGAGGGGATTATTCCTCGTGAAGCTTTGGAAGAGGACGAGTCTGAGTCGACTATCCCTTCTGATGTTGAAGAGGAAGCCCCCGAGTCCGAGAGCCTGGATACTCGCAAGCGTTCACATAGCAGGGACTCCGACGCGTCGACTCCTTCAACTCCAGGAGGCGCGGCTGTTGGCACGGAGTCGCCAATTCCAGCTGTTCCTGTGAGGGCTGTGGCACCGTCTTCTCGCAAGAAAATGCGATTGCCCAAGGAGTCTTCGTCAGAATCGACGGCTGCCACGTTTGATCTTGACGACTTTAACTGGTAAGTTTGTTGGGTTATTCATTCTTTTCTGTTTTCTTCTTGTTGGTTTTTGCCCTGGAGTTTGCCCTTTTCTCAATGTGGACTTTGTCTTGCAGTCAAGAGGCGTCGTCATCTTCCGACGCCGAAGTTTTGAAGGAATCGAGTCGCGACTTCAAGGGCCAAGGTAGAGGTTGAGCGCTCCTTCTCCTCCGGCGGCCCACTCCGCACAATTCTTGAGCTCTCCTCACGTGGGGAGCATCGAGTAGTTGCTCGGATGACGGTTCAAAACTTCTTGAGTCATTTGGAGGACCATGTAAGTATATCTTTCCTTCTTTTTAATGTGGTAGTCAACGCTTCGCGCCTCTCTGACTCCTTGTTTTGTGCGACAGCTCCTTGTAAAGGAAGTCGCGCAGGTGGCGGAGCAGGTGATGGCGATGGGTCGCCAGCATGCGATGCTGGAGACGCGCCACCGCGTGGTCGAGAGTGAGTATTCTATACTTATTCTTTTCGTCTTCTCTCTGTTTTGGTATAATCGACTAACAACCAATTATTGACTGCCATGTAGCTGAGCATAACACTTTACTGCGCGATGTCGCCACGTTGGAAAAGACACTAGCCGCAGCTGTGAAGGGCGCGACGAGGCAATCACGGCTCGTGATGATGCTCAGAAGCGCGAAGAGGATCTGCGCGCCTCCTTTGCGGCCAGGGAGAAGTTGTTCGAAGAGCAACTGTTCTCAGTCGCCAAGGCCCTCTCAGGTACCTTTACTGGTAGATATTTTATTGATGTTCTTCTCTGCATCTGGAGTGCCGGTGGCATTAGAAGTTTGATCCATGTGTGTATTTTGGTGTAGATGCTGGCGACTTGAGTTTTGATCCACAAGCCCTTTGTATTGGGTCCGCAGCATAGAAAACAAAAAGTTTCCTACGATGAGAACTATACGCCAAGATCTATCTACTAGATACAGAGCAACGGGTGGACATACATCCATGGAGAACTTACCCTCGAAGACAACGAGTTTTGTTAACGAGTAGGAACTCGTGATTGATGTAGTCGTACGCTTGCCGATCTCAAGATCGTGTGGAAGTCCGAGCGCCACAAATCAGCAGCGCATCCGTCCTCGCGCACACGTTCAAGCCACCGGACAACCTCCACATCCTCGCTCCAGCGAATCAGCGGAAGCAGCAACTCCTTCGAGCCTTAAGGACACTGGAACATGTATCTCGCTAATCCGAGACCATGGGGAATATCTAGAGGGGAGAGAGATCCTTCACGAGGAGGTGTGTTTTGTGAGAGGAGAGGGGCTTTATATAGGAGGGAGGAGACCCTCCTCCCATAGCCGACGCATGAGGGGGGGGACTCCTCCCCTCCTTCATTCATGTGGTGAACCTCCACTCACATAAACATGGCCTCCACCCAAAATCCCACTCACATGTATTTAATTTCCACCAAGTTAAATGCAACTCTCTAATAATAAAACTCTTTTATTTATTTTATTCAGAATTTTTTTAATTACTTTAATTAACAAACATTCACATAAAACCCCTTGCAACATTTCAATATCACATGCAGAACCACTTTCTGCAATTTCACCTAAAACAATTCCGTTTTCTATCGAAACAATTCCTGTTTCTATCGAAACATTTCCTGCGCTTTGCAAACCTTTTGTCTGGAACATATGTGCTCCTAAATGGTGTCCGGCAACCCTTAAGTGTGTCACCCTATGGTTCGCGAATAATGCAGACATGATTGAGACTCCTCTCAGATCAATAATCAGAAGCGGGACCTAGAGATCCATACTGACTCCTGCATATTCAACGACGACTTCTGTGATCGTGAGAACCTTTAATGTCAGCAATTTAATCCCTTTGTCTCATGATATAATACATGTCTGAGATTCGATCATCGGTATCCAAATACCTAGTTTGATCTCGTTACCGACATGCACTCTTTTCTCATTCCCGTGATATAACATTCTAGTGATCACATCACTTGCTTGCAAGCTATCTTAATGTGATATCACCGAGAGGGCCTAGAGTATATCTATATCCATCGGGATTGACAAATTCCACTCTTGATCCATGAGCCTCAACATAACACCTTCATAGCACTGAACCCACCTTTATGGTCACCCTGTTACGGTGTGACGTTTGATGTTATCAAGATACTCTTTCGGTGTTAGCAATTAACATGATCTCATGGTCTAAGAACTAAGACTACTTTGTATGATGTTATAGCAATATAAACATAATGACTTGATCGTAATGTTATACTTTGGATGAATGTTCATCACATCATTTCAAAAATGTTGTGACCTTGTTATTAACAACATCCAATGTCCATGATCAGGAAACTTTGATCATCTTGTTAATCAACAAGCTAGTCTATAAGAGAGGCATAACTAGGAACCCTTTTGTTTATTAAACACACATGTATTGATGTTTCCTATCAATACAATTATAACATGCAAAATAAACATCTATCATATACAAGGAATACATAATAACAACTTTATTATTGCCTCTCAGGGCATATTTCCTTCAGTCTCCCACTTGCACTAGAGACAATAATCTAGTTTATATAGTGATAAATCTAACACCCATGGAGTTCTGGTGTTGATCATGTTTTGCCCTAGGGAGTACTTTAGTCAACGGATCTGCTACATTCAGGTCCGTGTGCACTTTACAAATCTTTATATCTCCATCCTTGACATGCTCGCGGATGGAGTGAAACCGGCGCTTAATATGCTTGGAATTCTTGTGAGACCTTGGTTCCTTGGCATTGGCTATGGCTCCATTATTGTCACAATAGATCACCATTGGGTCCAACGCACTAGGAACCACACCTAGTTCCGTTATGAACTCCTTCATCTAAACCGCTTCCTGCCGCCGCAAGCGACAACATATTCGCCTCCGTCGTTGATCCGGACACCACAGGTTGTTTGGAGCTCCTCCGACTTCGCTGCTCAAGAGAAATACGTATCCGGATTGAGACTTAGAGTCATCTGGATCAGTGTCAAAGCTAGCATCAACATAACACTTAGTGACTAGCTCTTCTTCACCTCCGTATACAAGAAACATATCCTTAGTTCTTCTCAAGTACTTAAGGATATTCTTGACCGTTATCCAGTGTTCCGAACCTGGATCAGATTGGTACCTACTAGTCAAACTAATAGTATGTGCCACATCCGTCTTGTACATAGCATGGCATACATTATAGAGCCTATGGCTGAGGCATAGGGGATCTTATCCATTATCTCTCTTTCTTCCGTAGAGACGGACTTTGAGTCTTACTCAATGTCTTGCCTTGCAACATAGGTAAGTACCCTTCTTACTTCCGTCCATATTAAACTTCTTTAATATCTTATCAAGGTATGTACTCGCGATAGCCCAATTAGGCGTCTTGATCTATCTCTATATATTTTAATGCCTAATATATATGAAGCTTCACCAAGGTCCTTCAAATGAAAATTTCTTTGTTTAGATAACTTTTAACATTGTTTAAAAGATCTATATCATTTCCAATCAATAATATGTCATCCACATATAATATCAGAAATGCCACATTGCTCCCACTCACTTTCTTGTAAATACAATCCTCTCCATAAGTTTGGACAAATCCAAACTCTTTGATCACCTCATCAAAGCGGAGATTCCAACTCCGGGATGCTTGCTTCAGTCCATAGATGGATCGCTGAAGTTTGCACACCTTATCAGCATCCTTAGGATCAAAAAAACCCTTAGGTTGTATCATATACAACTCTTCTTCAATATTACCATTGAGGAATGCAGTTTTGACATCCATCTGCCATATTTCATAATCGAAATATGCAGCAATTGCTAACATAATCCTAACCGACTTAAGCATCACTACGGGAGAGAATGTCTCATCGTAGTCAACTCCTTGAATTTGTCGAAACCCCTTTGCGACAAGTCGAGCCTTATAGATGGTTACATTACCATCAGCATCAGTTTTCTTTTGAAAATCCATTTATTCTGAACGGCCTTTCGATCGTGAGGTAAGTCCACCAAGGTCCAAACCTGGTTTTCGTACATGGATTCCATCTCGGATTTCATGGCTTCTAGCCATTTGTTGGAATCAGGGCTCATCATCGATTCTTCATACGTCACAGGGTCATCTATTTCATCAATCATGAAATTCATAACAGGATTGCCATACAGTTCAGGAGCTGCACGTGTCATGCTTGACCTGCGAGGTTCGGTAGTGTCCTCTTTCGGAGTTTCATGATCAATATCATTAGCTCTCTCTTCATTAGGTCAAGTCAACTCCGAAACAAATTCCGGTGCTGTGCTACTCGCCATTTCATGAAGAGAAGGTTCAATAACCTCTTCGAGTTCTACCTTCCGACTACTCACACCTTTCGCGAGAAACTCCTTCTCAAGAAAGGATCCATTCTTGGCAACAAAGACCTTGCCCTCGGATCTATGATAGAAGGTATACCCAATCGTTTCCTTAGGGTATCCTATGAAGACACATTTTTCCGCTTTAGGTTTGAGTTTATCCGGTTGAAGTTTCTTCACATAAACATCGCATCCCCAAACTTTAAGAAATGATAGCTTAGGTTTGTTTCCAAACCATAATTCATACGGTGTCTTTTCAACGGATTTAGATGGTGCCCTATTTAAAGTGAATGCAGCGGTTTCCAGTGCATAACCCCAAAATGATAGTGGCAAGTCAGTCAGAGACATCATAGATCGAACCATATCCAATAAAGTATGATTACGATGTTTTGACACACCATTACGTTGTGGTGTTCCAACAGGCGTGAGTTGTGAAACTATTCCACAATCTTTCATATGTGTGCTAAACTCGTAACTAAGATACTCTCCTCCACGGTCGGACCGCAGAAATTTGATCTTTCTGTTACGATGATTTTCCACTTCATTCTGAAATTCTTTGAACCTTTGAAAGGTTTCAGACTTATGTTTCATCAAATAGATATACCCGTATCTACTCAAATCATCCGTGAAAGTAACAAAATAACGATATCCACCTCGCGCCGACACACTCATTGGTCCACACACATCAGTATGTATGATTTCCAATAAATCTGTCGCCCGTTCCATTGAACCGGAAAACGGCGTTCTAGTCATCTTACCCATAAGGCATGGCTCACATGTATCAAATGATTCAAAATCAAGTGATTCCAAAAGTCCATTAGAATGGAGTTTCTTCATGCGTTTAATGCCAATATGACCTAGACGGCACTGCCACATATATGCAGATATATCATTATCAAGTTTAATCCTTTTAGCATCAACATTATGAATATGCGTAATACTACTATCGAGATCCAACAGAAATAAACCATTCAACACAAGTGCATGACCATAAAAAATATTATTCATATAAATCGAACAACCATTATTTTCAGACTTAAACGAATAACCACTTTGCATGAAACACGATCCGGATACAATGTTCATGCTCAGTGCAGGCACCAAATAACAATTATTCAGGTTTATAACTAATCCCGACAGCATATGGAGAGGCAGCGTTCCGACGGCGATCACATCAACTCTTGATCCATTGCCGACCCGCATCGTGACCTCATCCCTTGCTAGTTGTCGCTTGTTCCGCAGCCCCTGAACCGAGTTACATATATTAGCAACCGATCCCGTATCAAATACCCAGGTGCTTCTGCGAGTACTAGTCAAGTACACATCAATAACATGTATATCACATATACCTTTGTTTGCCTTGCCGGCCTTCTTGTCCGCCAAATACTTGGGGCGCTTATGCCCAATGGCCACCCCTTGCAATAGTAGCACTCAAAGGTCGACTTAGGGCTAGCTCGGGTTTTTTTAGGCGCGGCAACAGATTTGCCGCCCTTCTTTCCCTTCTGCTTGCCTTTCTTGTCCTTCTTGAAACCGGTGGTCTTATTGATCATCAACACTTGATGTTCTTTCCTAATCTCCACTTATGCAGTCTTAAGCATTGAGAGAAGCTCGGGAAGAGACTACTTCATGCCCTCCATATTATAGTTCATCATGAATCTCTTGTAGCTAGGTGGCAGAGATTGGAGAACATGATGTATGCCTAAGTCAATGGGAATCGTTATTCCCAAGGACACAAGCTTATCGGCGTACCCAGACATTTTGAGTACGTGCTCACTAACGGAGCTGTTCTCTTCCATCATGCAGCTAAAGAACTTTTCAGAAGCATTATAACTCTCTATGGCAGCATGGGTATCGAAAATCATTTTCAATTCTCCCATGGTATCAAAGGCATTGCCATTTTCGAAACGTCAAGTTCGCTCTAGCCCATACAAGATGCCGCAATGAACTAAGTTGTGGTCCTCCGACGAGTTATATAGACATTCTTTTCCTTGTCAGGCATCAGAGCTGGTGGGCCTAGCGGCGCCTCTAGCACATATTGCTTTTGTGCAGCAGTGAGGAGAATCCTCAAATTCATAGCCCAGTTGGTGAAGTTGCTACCATTCATAGCAAGCTTCTCTTTCTCCATGAACCCATTGAAATTAAAAGCAGGCGGTGCCATCTACAACATAATTTGTAAAATATATTTAGACTAAGTTTATGATAGATTGAGTTCAACTAATCCAAATTACTAATGAACTCCCACTCAAAAACGACATCCCTCGTGTCCTTTTGGTGATTACATGAACCAAATCCACTACACCAAGTCCGATCATCACGTGAGTCGGTGTAGCTTCAAAGGCGAGCATCTATATGGGCATCATATCAACTATATGACTCATGCTTAACCTTTCGGTCCGTGTTCCGAGGCCATGTTTGTACATGCTAGGCTCGTCAAGTAAGAACCTTAGTATTCGCGTGTGTAAAACTGTCTTACACCCGTTGTATGAAAGCGTAGAGTCGAGAACACCCGATCATCACGTGATGCCTCAAAACACGATCCACAAAACGGTGCATACTTAAGGAAGAACACATTTTATCTTGATATCTAAATGAGGGATCATCTTATAATGCTACCAAAAGCGCCAAACTAGCAATATAAGATGCTAACATCTAATGTGTGAAGTGAGGTGATATGGTCCATGCATTTGATCTCTATCATTTGCATCGTGGTATGATCTCTATCATTCCTTTGTGTGTAAGGCCAAGGTCTATGGAACTTACACGTTAAGTGAGTTGTAAGAGTATCTATCATACATCTACTTACAACAATACCATATCAAGACACTAGCCCAGCAACGATCTAAACTAGACGCCTCTAATTTATCAATTGCAAGTTTTACATGGCTTAGGGCTTTCGGAGATAGAACCGGTCTTACCTACGAACATGAACCACAACGAGGATAACCAAGTTATTAGCAACTCGTTGTAAATCAGATATTGACTATAGTAGGAGAGACAGACACCTGCTAGCCACTTATGCAAAACTAGTTGCATGTCAGTCGTGGAACCGGTCTCATGTACGATGACATGTAAGGTTGGTCTGGGCCACTTCATCCTACTATGCCACCAATATCCAAAGTACATAGAAGATGCAATAACATGATCATCATCGCCCACATATAAACATATCTGTACTATCCGTGCAAATCACCTACGCATAGACCTGGCTCTGATACCACTATTGGGTCCGCAGCATAGAAAACAAAAAATTTCCTACGATGAGAACTATACGCCAAGATCTATCTACTAGATACAGAGCAACAGGTGGACATACATCCATGGAGAACTTACCCTTGAAGACAACGAGTTTTGTTAACGAGTAGGAACTCGTGGTTGATGTAGTCGTACGCTTGCCGATCTCAAGATCGTGTGGAAGTCCGAGCGCCGCAAATCAGCAGCGCATCTATCCTCGCACACACGTTCAAGCCACCGGACAACCTCCACCTCCTCGCTCCAGCGAATCAGCGGAAGCAGCAACTCCTTCCAGACGCAAGGCCACCGGGAACATGTATCTCGCTAATCTGAGACCATGGGGGAATATCTAGAGGGGGAGAGAGATCCTTCACGAGGAGGTGTGTTTTGTGAGAGGGGGGAGGGGGATTTATATAGGAGGAAGGGAGACCCCTCCCCTCCCATAGCCGGCGCATGAGGGGGGGGACTCCTCCCCTCCTTCATTCATGCGGTGAACCTCCACTCACATAAACATGGCCTCCACCCAAAATCCCACTCACATGTATTTAATTTCCACCAAATTAAATGCAACTCTCAATTAATAAAACTCTTTTATTTATTTTATTCAGAATTTTGTTAATTACTTTAATTAAAAAACATTCACATAAAACCCCTTGCAACATTTCAATATCACATGCAGAACCACTTTCTGCAATTTCACCCAAAATAATTCCGGTTTCTATCGAAACATTTCCTGCGCTTTGCAAACCTTTTATCTGGAACATATGTGCTCCTAAATGGTGTCCGGCAACCCTTAAGTGTGTCACCCTATGGTTCGCGAATAATGCAGACATGATTGAGACTCCTCTCAGATCAATAATTAGAAGCGGGACCTAGAGATCCATACTGACTACTGCATATTCAACGACGACTTCTGTGATCGTGAGAACCTTTAATGTCAGCAATTTAATCCCTTTGTCTCATGATATAATACATGTCTGAGATTCGATCATCGGTATCCAAATACCTAGTTTGATCTCATTGCCGACATGCACTCTTTTCTCGTTCCCGTGATATAACATTTTAGTGATAACATCACTTGCTTGCAAGCTATCTTAATGTGATATCACCGAGAGGGCCTAGAGTATATCTATCCGTCATCGGGATTGAAAAATTCCACTCTTGATCCATGAGCCTCAACATAACACCTTCATAGCACTGAACCCACCTTTATGGTCACCCTGTTATGGTGTGACGTTTGATGTTATCAAGATACTCTTTTGGTGTTAGCAATTAACATGATCTCATGGTCTAAGGACTAAGACTACTTTGTATGATGTTATAGCAATATAAACATAATGACTTGATCGTAATGCTATACTTCGGGTGAATGTTCATCACATCATTTCACAAATGTTGTGACCTTGTTATTAACAACATCCAATGTCCATGATCAGGAAACTTTGATCATCTTGTTAATCAACAAGCTAGTCTATAAGAGAGGCATAACTAGGAACCCTTTTGTTTATTAAACACACATGTATTGATGTTTCCTATCAATACAATTATAGCATGCAAAATAAACATCTATCATATACAAGGAATACATAATAACAACTTTATTATTGCTTCTCAAGGCATATTTCCTTCACTTTGTCGTGATGACGCTCTGGCGGGTGCGGTGTCTGCGGTCGAGGATCGTAGCGCCGCTGTGCAAAATACGTTGTCCAAGGCCAAGGCCACCCTGAGTCGCCTCCGGGAGGAGTTGATGCCGAAGGCGGAGCTGGTAGACAATATAGAAGAGCTGGTGGAGTCGTCATTGGGGTGTGCTGCCGGTATAAGAACTCCTTCACACCGGGCGCGACCTTAATAAGCTTGCCATGGTGCAAGCCCATGGATTCGAAGTAGATCCTTCAGTGGTGTCGAAGACGATGCACGCTAACGCGGATGGTCGCCAGTAGTATTCGCTCCTTTGATCGCCATGCCAAATATGGCCATTCCTTGATAAATATTGTTGCCAAGTATTCGGAGGAGCTCAATCGTGCGAAGAAGGCGGCGAAAACTTCGGCCTCAGGGGCCAGCGAAAAGTTAGTGGCATCTGATACTGCCACGGACTTGATGAAGCCCCCGAGGTCATCGAAGTCGAAGAAGCCAGCTGCTTCGTAGTTAGTTTCTTGTAATAGTTGATGAATTGCCCTTTTGATTGGAGAACATGCATGTTGGCGAGTGTGTTTGTGGATACTTTATGCTGATCCTGAATGCATCTGTTACTTTTGACTTTTGAGTTGGTCGCCTTATTTGCCTCTGGCTTGATTTTTGGTAGGGTACATCAAGTGGTCCTGTGGGGGGAACCCTGGACTCGCCATCTCTTGAGGATACAATGGCACCACCATGCTCCAGGGTAGAGGAGCTGTCCTTGCTTTCGCGACTTCGTGATTGCGTTAAGCAACTGGAGCGTGAGTTGCCCGTGATCCGCGGTAGTGCGGACGTGTGGAAGTCAAAGGCTAAAAAAGCCGCCGCCCACGAGCAATATCTGCTTGGCAAGGTGACGCAGTTGGGCGACCAGTTTAAGTGTTAGTTTGCTCATCCTCGTCTTTCCTTTGTAGTTAATCGCAATGGTACGTTGTACTCATGCTGTTGATGCTGCTTCGTGTAGTTGTTAGCGCACGCCATCCACAGGAGGAGAGGGATAGGATTGCCATCCGCCTTCATGATCTCACCCAGGAGCAATTTCAGGAGAGTGGATACTTCTGGGTAGATCATGATCGTGCAACTGCGTTGGCGACCCTGCAAGATCGTGCCTCGTGAGTGCTGCTCTTTCTGAAGAAGTCGCAGTCGTGTTTGAAGAACATCTATCGGGCGATGTTCCCACTAGATGATACTCCATCAAGCCTGCTGGCTCTTCTGACCAAATTTCAAGATATGTCCGCGGTTCACGAGTGCATGAGGCAGCAGTTGGTGGCTGGTGCCAAGGCTGCCCTCTCCATGGTGCGTTTGCATAGGCCTAACGTGGATGTCGCCGCCATTGCCTCTGGACCACCGGTGCCACCAGCAGGATCTTCCTCGAACATGGTGCCGCACTATCAGGCGGTGGACCGTCCAGCCGAGGAGGTTGTCGACTTCTTCGAGGAACAGACTAATGTTCTTCTGTTGCAAGGGTAGCCAAATATGTATCCTGCACATAAGTGTACTAGTGTTGTAAAGCTCATATATATTTGTAGATAATTTACTATTGAATGTGTACAAATAGCTTTATAAGCGTGGGGTGCGTTGCACTTATGCGAGTCCTTTTCATTAGCCTGGCCATCTTTGTATCTCGTTCCCTTGTCAACCTGTCAGGTGCGTTGCAGCTGGGTTGAGTTTGTGTTAAGGGGTTCGATTGATGTGCCAGCTACTCAGGAGGTCGTGTTTTTGTTCGAAGAACATATGTGTATAGGGTGGCGTAGCGCCCGAGTATGAAAATTGACAAAGTAAAGGAGGGCACAGAGTTTCGGGGCACTTAGCTTTTATTTATTCGAAGAATAGTACGAGGTACAATGTGCGGCTAAGTAGCCTTGGCTGAATAGCCTTGTTTGCGATGTAAAAGTAAAGAAAACGACTAAGGGTAGAAGCATCGCAGTTGTGCGACGTTCCAAGGGTTGGAGTGTGCGACTCCTGTCTCTAAATCTTGAAGGCGATAGGCGCCACCTAGGATTACTTCTGTAATCACGTACGGTCCTTCCCAGGGGGATTCGAGCTTGAGATGCCCTCGCCGCTTGATCAGGACCAGGTCACCTTCGACGAAGGATCTGGGGCAAAGCCTTCTACTGTGGTAGTTGCGCAGGTTCTGCTGGTAGATCGTGGATCTTGCTGCGGCGATTTCTCTTGCCTCGTCGAGGAGATCGACGGAGTCTTCGAGTGCAAGAAATGACTCTTGTTTGCTGTAAGCGACAACACGCGACGCCTTGTATCGCACTTCGGTGGGTAGTACTGCTTCTGCTCCGTGCACCATAAAGAATGGTGTGTAGCCCGTGGCACTGTTTGGAGTTGTTCGTAGACTCCAGAGTACGGACTGGACGTCATCTGGCCAGCAACCCGCGTCTTGCTTGAGTGGCCGAAGGAGTCGCTTCTTGATGTCGCTGCAGACGAGCCCGTTTGCATTTTCCACCTAACCGTTGGTCTGTGGATGCGCGACTGAGGCATAACTGATGTTGATCCCTAGGTTTCCACAGAATTCTTGGAACTCCTTGGATGTGAAGTTCTACCCGTTGTCACTGATGATGTTGTGCAGCACGCCGAAGCGGTAGACAATGGATTCGAAGAACTTGACCGTGCTGTGCCCTAATTGCTTGGTCACTGGCATGGCCTCGATCCATTCAGTGAACTTGTCGACTGCGACCAAGAGGTAGACGTAGCCTCCTTGCGAGGACCTTGGGAGCTTGCCCACCATATCAAGCCCCCATTGTGCAAAGGGCCAGGCCAATGGAATGGGCCGTAGTTCTGCGCCTGGTGCGTGTGGCTTGTCCGCGAATCGCTGACAAGCGTTGCACTTTTGGACTATATCCTTGGCATCGTGCATGGTCGTGGGCCAGTAAAATCCAGCTCGTAGAGCTTTGGCAATGAAGGCGCGACTGCCGGCATGGTGCCCGCAGGTCCCTTCATGGATGTCGAGGAGGACTGCTCTTCCATCGGCTAGGGAGACACATCGTTGTAACACGCCTGTGATGCTGCGTTTATACAGTTCGCCGTTGATAACATAGAATGCCTTGGAGCGTCGCGCGATGTGTCGTACGTCTGTCGGGTCGTCCGGTAGGCGCTTGCTGAGGAGGTACGTAATGTACGGCTGCGTCCAGGATTGTTCGATCATCATGACGCTCATTGGTCCCTCGAGTCCTGTGTCAAGCTTCGAGTCATCGGGTGTCATTGGCTCATTGGGTGGCGTAGCCCCCGAGTCTGTTGCTGCGCTTGTTTTCTTCTCTGCGGCCTTTGGCTTGATAGAGCGTTCGCATATGCGCTCGAGAAATACCCAGGTGGTATGGGTGCGCAGGTGGAGCCTATGTTGGCGAGTGCGTCCGCCTCCTCATTGCTTTCGCGACCTATGTGTCACAACTCGCAACCATCAAAGTCTCCTTCAAATGTGTCGTAGAGGTCGCGGTATGCGATCATGTTGTCGTTCAGTGCGTCGCACTCGTGCATTGTTTGGTTGACGACCAGCTTGGAGTCGCCATATATGATTAGCCTCTTTGCGCCATAGGCTTTTTCCATCCTCATCCCGTGCAATAGGACCTCGTATTCAGCCTCGTTGTTTGAGGCTGTGAACTGCATTCGCAGGATGTATTTCAGCTTGTCCCCTTGAGGTGAAGTCAGTATGACACCTGCTCCTGCTCCATCTTTCCTCTTGGACCCATCGAAGTGCATTGTCCAGAGGTAGGACATATCTGGCTTGTCCGGGAGTTGGTTTTCCATCCAATGCACGAGGAACTCAGGGAGAATTTGAGACTTGATTGCGTCACGCTTTTCGTATGTGATGTCTCGTGGAGACAGCTCGATTCCCCAAAGCGCGACTCGCCCCGTGGCGTCGGGGTTATTGAGGATATGTCCCAATGGGGCATCGTTGACTACCATGATTGGATGTTCCTGGAAGTAATGGCGCAGTCGCCGGGCGGTCATAAAGACGCCGTACGCCAGCTTCTGGTAGTGCGGGTACCGCTGTTTTGTTGGCGTGAGGACCTCACTGAGGTAGTATACTGGGCGTTGTACGTCGTGGACCTTGTTTTCCTCGGCCCGCTCGACGACGAGCACTGTGCTAACCACTTGGTTGGTAGCGGAGATGTACAGCAGTAGTGGTTCCCTTTCTCGTGGAGTCACCAATACTGGCGAGGTGGATAGCAGGCGCTTGAGGTCTTCGAATGCTTCTTGCGCTTCATTGGTCCACTCGAATTTGTCAGCTTTGCGGAGGAGCTGATAGAAGGGCAGCGCCTTTTCTCCCATTCGACTGATAAATCGACTGAGGGCCGCAATTCGTCCGGCTAGTTGCTAGACGCCTCTTATGTTCTTAGGCTTCTCCATGGCCAGTATGGCCTTTATCTTTTTCGGGTTTGCCTCAATCCCTCTCGCGGAGATGAGATATCCGAGCAGCTGCCCAGATGGTACGCCGAAGGCGCATTTGTCCGGATTGAGCTTTATCCGGTAGCGATCGAGATTGGCGAAGGTTTCGCGCCAGTCGTCGATTAGAGAGGCTTCTTCCTTGGTCTTCCTCCTTCATTCGAATTTGGTTATAGACTGAGTAGGCATCAAGGAAGCAGAGACGCTCGCATCCAGCGGTGGAGTCGATGATTTGATCGATCCGTGGTAGCAGGAAGTGATCTTTTGGGCAGTGCTTGTTTAAAGAAGTGAAGTCCACGCACATCCATAGGATATCCGTGTCCTTTTTGGTACCAGCACCGTATTGGCGATCCAAGTGCTTTCCTTGATCTCGCATATGAATTTGGCCTCGAGGAGTCTGTTGATCTCCATTCCTACTGCCTATGCTCGTGGCTCAGACAGTCGCCTGATTGTTTGCTTGACTGGCCTTGCGTCGGGGTTGGCGTTGAGTGCATGCTCGGCGAATTCCCTGGGAACTCCTGGCATGTCCGCAGGACACCAGGCAAAAATTTCCCAGTGCTCATGGAGGAATTCGATGAGCACGAGTTCCTATGCGGGACTCAAGTTGTTGGCGATGAGGGCTGTTTTAGCGGGATCTGATGGATGGACCTGCACCTTCTTTGTGTGCACAGATGAGTCGAAGGAGAGGTCAGGTGAGCTTGGCCTACTGTGGGGGCATCGTTGTCTGTCGTTTCCTTCAATCGCGCGAGCTCCTCCTGCATGCCGAAGGACTGGGAGATTCTATTGAATTCCCTGTCACAACTGTCAGATCGCTCGAAGCTCCCTTTGATCGTGATGACACCGTTGGGACCTGGCATTTTCATCTGCAGGTAGGCGTAGTGGGGTACCGCCATGAACCTAGCGAACGCGACGCGTCTGAGGATGCAGTGGTATTGTGAGGGCCAGTCGACGACCTCAAAGTCGATGCGCTCGCGCCGGAAGTTCCTTGGCGTGCCGAATATGACGTCGAGGTTGATTTTGCCCAGGGGGTATACGCCTTTCCCTAGGACGATGTCGTGGAACGTTGTGTCCGATGCCTCCAAGAAAGTTAGAGGAATCCTCATTGCTCGCAAGGTACTCACGAATATGAGGTTGATGCCGCTTCCGCCATCCATGAAGACGCGACTCATGTCGAAGCCTCCAATTTGCGCCTCAAGTACGAGGGGGCAATGACCTGGGCGAGGTACTTGAGGCGGGTGGTCGCGTTTGTCGAAGGTAATGCACGAATCACTGCCACTGAGGTACTCAGTGGTGGATGGTGGCGAAAAGTGGCTGTTGACTTGGCGAGTGATGGCCTTCGCACCCTATTGAGGGCGCCTTTTGGATCATCATGGTACCCATGGCCCGTGGGTACGGTTTGCCTCCGTGGTGCTAGTCTGGTGCAGCTCCGTTTGGGGGTGGCCCAGGTGGTGGTGGTGGTGCGCCATGTGCCACCGCGCCTGGAGCGGCTCTGTAGCCTGTTTCGACTGCGTTGCGGTTCAACCGAACCAATCCCTCATGTAGCTTGAGGAACTCGCGGCAGTCCTTGAGGAGGTGGCTGGACTTTCTCTTGCCATCATGCTTGTCGACGTAGAAGTGTACCGTGCATGGCCCGGACAGTTTGTCCTCGATGGAGGTCGCGGGTGCTTCATCGCGAGTGCGGCGTTGCCATGCTTGCGTGGTTTTCCCGGAGTCGCGGTATCCACCGCTGCGGTATCCGCTGTTGCGGTTATCGTCGCGTCTATCAGTGTAGCCGGCTGCGACCATGTTGACGTCATCGCGATCGTCGTAGACGCGCATGCGACGCTTACTCCGGCGGTCACGTCTTCGTTCGAGTTCTGCCTCCTCGTCAGAGTGAACACGATTCTTCACCGAATCTTCTCCATCGGCCCACCGATTTGCGATCTCCATCAGGTGGTCGATGGTCTGGGGCTTTGAGCGGCCTAGCTCCTCCCTAAGTTCCATGCGGCGGACACCACCGTTGAATGCATCAATCGCACGGTCTTCCGAGATGTTCTCCGCGGAGTTCTTGATGATAGACCACCTTTGGATGTAAGAGCGCAGCGATTCGCCAGATCTTTGCTGGCAGCATCTCAGTTCTTCGATTGAGGCGGGGCGTTTGTACGTGCCCTTAAAGTTGTGCATGAAGCTATAGACCAGCTCATCCCAGCTGCGAATGGATCTGCGTGGGAGGTTATTGAGCCATGCCCGGGCAGCGCCCTGTAGCTGTAGCTGCAAGCATTGCATGGCAGTACTTCGACTGCCTCCATGTAGCCTGACGGAGGAGATGTGATCCTCTAGCCAGATCTTGGGGTCCTGCAGACCGTCAAATTTCGGGTTCTCCGATGGGAGTTTGAACCCTTTAGGCATTCGCTTTTGCCTGATCGATCTGCTGAAGCATCTGGCGCCGCAGAGCTCCCCATCTTCTTCTTCCGAGTCAGTCGACCGAGCACGTCGTGCCCTTGACTTGTCGATCTTGCTCTGCGTGAGTTCATCGCATGCATCGTAGTCGCGATTGTGTCACCGTGAGCGGCGGCGCCAAGACAGGTCATGACTGTCATCAATGGACGAGGGCGAGGAGTAGCGCGTTGCTAACGCTTTGCCCTTTTTTGGGTCTGGTACCGGTTCCTTGTCGAGCATGGCCTCGATTAGCCCTAGGCCCGCGATCGTAGATTGGTGCATGGTCGTTCGGGGATCTCCAGCTGGTGGCTGGTTATTGAGAAGGTACATGGTGGTTGTTGTCACCGCGGCCTGCGGTGTCCTGGGAACGACGTTGCCTCTCGTGTCGACTGTCATAGAGCCGAAGTCAAGGACTTTCACGGCGTCTATGCGCTCTTGTTCGGTGAGGTGAGCCATCCGCGATTACCTTTTCCTGGCGAGGTGCTCGTTTCCTCTTGAGAAGGATCCTCCGTAGGAGGAGAGCCTAGCGCGACGAAGCCTCGACTCGTCCGCCGCCTTTTTACGCGCCTCAAGTTGCGCGATTGCTTGTTTTTGGCGCTTGAATTCCTCTTTTAGGAGCCAGTGGTAGCCCATCAGTAGTTCCTGTGGGGACCCGAAGGGTAGAGGTGCACCTCGTCGGGCTTCGCGGCAGTGTTCCCACTCTTGCTCGTTGAGCCTGATCACGACGCGTTCGCCGGTTTGCTCATTGATTATGCTAGGAGGTTCGACTGCTCCTCCGTTGCCACCGTTACCGCCGTTGCCGGCGTTGGGCGGGTCGGTGCCGTTGCCGGTGTTACCACCGTTGCCGCGATTGGGTGGATCAGTGTCGTTGCCGGTGTTGCCACCGTTACCACGGTTGGCGGAGGTGTCGCCCGCGTTGATGACGGCGCACATGAAGTGATTTGGGAAGTTGTTGCTTCCACAACTTTCAGATCCATAACCGTAGGTTCCATCTTGATGCCGATCGCTTAGATCGGAGTCGCGACTGCTGTCCCTGACCATGTTCCCAACTGCTGCCGGAGCATTGAGCTCACTGAGGGTGCCGATCGATGGAGGGAACCATGATGCTGGGGCAATCGTCGGTGCCGTCGGCTGATCGGGCATGCGAAGCGTGCCCATCTGACCAACTTGGAAGCGGAAGCTCCCAATCGCCAGGCTAATTCCGTCGCCCACGGACTCGAAGGCCGGGCGAGTAGACGGCGTGTGGACGGTGAAGTCAAAGGCGCCGAAAAGCTGGCGAATCTCCGATGTTGCAGAGTTATAGATCGCGTTTGATGGGGCCGAAGAAGCCGCAACATCAGCACTCCCAATTCCCACAGACGACGCCAATTGACGAGGGTTTAACTCATCAATACCCATTGTTATGGACTTGGGTTTTGGAGAAGGAGGGAGCGCTGGAGACATCTATCGGCTAGCAAACAAGCACACAGCGGACAAAGGATTTACCCAGGTTCAGGCCTCGTAGAGGTCCCTACTCCTGCTTGTCTGCTCGTGGAATTATTGAGGGAGTCGAAAGTTACAACGGTGCGCAGATGCAATCTGGCGAAGGTTTGTGGAAGCTAGGGTTGCGTGTGTCCTCCTCGCCGCCCCCTCCTAGCCCTTATATAGATAGGCTAGGTCTCGAGTAGCAGGTCGAGTCGGTTACAAGTTAGGGTTTCCCCTTTCAAACTTTCTATCTTCAGCTTTCTCTTGATCTTCAAGCAATCGAGAGTCCGAAGGTTACTCGAGTCCTTCTATCTGGGCCTTGGCGACACCGTGGGCCTATACGTATTTGGACCGTATATACCAAGTTCGAGTACCTGCAGGGTATACCCATGTCAAGTAGCGTACTCCAACCCCTGGAACGTCGTGCAGCTACGGCGCTTCTACCCATAGTCGTCTTTTCTTTCTTACATTACGAATAAGGCTATTCAGCCAAGGCTACTTAGCCACACATTGTACCTCGTACTGATTCCATGAATAAATAAAGCTAAGTGCCCTGAAACTCTGTGTTTTTCTAGCCATTATATCACTCGGGGACTGCACCACCCTTTATACAACTGTTCTACGAACCAATTGCGATATCCCGAGTAGCTGAGGCAATAATCGAACCCTTGACAAACACCAACCCAGCTGCAACGCACCTGACAGGTTGGCAAGGTGCTGAGATAAACACACGTCAGGCTAACGAAAAGGAATCGCACAGTGCAACGCACTCGCAAAACATACGAGCTAGCAAGCTCTTTACATATCGATATTAATCAATTATATATAGCATACATACGAACTTTACAACACTGGTATACCTATGTGCAGGATACAATCTAAACTACTATTGCAACAGAAGAACGTCTGTCTGCTCCTCGAAGAAGTCGACAATTTCCTCCGCTAGGCGATCCACCGCCTGGTAATTAGGAACCATATTCCAGGTCGAACCTGTCGGCGGAGTCGGCGGACCAGCAGCAATAGCTGCAACATCAACATCAGGCCTATGCAATCGCACCAGCGACAACGCAGCCTTGGCACCAGCCACTAACTGTTGCCGCACACACTCGCGGACTGCACTCAAGTCTTGAAATTTAGCAAGGAGAGCCAGCAGGCTCGAGGGAATGACGTCCAGTGGAAACATAGTCTGGTAGATATTCCTCAGGCATGATTGCGATTTCTTTAGAAAATGGAGCACTCGTGAGGCACGATCCTACAGGGTCGCAAGTGCGATTGTGTGATCATGATCCACCCAGAAGTACCCACTTGCCTGAAGCTGTTCCTGGGTCAGGTCGTTCATGCGGATGGCGATCGTTTCCTTCTCATCCTGCGGATGATGCACGCTGACAACTATACCAAGCAAGAGGCAAAAGTATGAAGACAACGAACTACCGTGATTGACTACAAGAAAAGATAAGGAGGCAGAAAGCTAACACTTGAACTGGTCACCTAGCTGCGCCACCTCCCCTAATAGATATTGCTCTCGGGCAGTGGCCTTCTCCGCCCTCGACTTCCATACATCCGTGTTACCGGGGAGGACAGACAGTTTGTGTTCCAGCTGCTTAACGCGATCGCGTAGTCGTGAAAGCAGGGACAGCTCATCCACCCTCGAGTGCGACTGCACTAAGGTATCACCAGCGGATGGCGGATCTCGAGGCTCACTCGAAGGACCACTCGATGTGCCCTATAATAAGCCAAGGAAGAGATAATAATAAGACCAAGCAACACATGGACAAAAACTCAAGTGCATTCAAACATAACAAAGTATCAACAGAGACACCCGCCAGCGGCATGTTCTAGACAAAAGGGGTCGAGCTATTAACTATAACAAATATAACTATTGAGGAGCAGCTTGCTTCTTCGACTTGGACTTCGGCTTCGGAGGCTTCATCGAGTCCGTAGCAGAATCAGACGCCACAGACTTCCCACCGGCCCCTGACGCCGCAGCCTTCGCTGCCTTCTTGGCTCAGTTCAGCTCCTCAGAATACTTGGTGACTGTATTGATGAGTTGCGGCCCATACTTGCCACAGATAGTTGCAAAGGGAGCAAAAACTACTTGTTGCCCATCTGCGCCGACGGGCATCGCCTTGGAGACTGCAGCCGGATCCATCTCCACTCCATGGGCTTGCACCATGGCGAGTGCCATGGTGGCGCCGACCGCGCGGTGCGATTTCGTGAAATCCAAGGGGATACCTCCAGCGAGGGACTCCACCAGGTCATCCAAGTTCTCAATTAGCTCAGTCTTGGGAGCCAGCTCCTCGTGGATGCGACTGAGCACTCCCTTAGCTTTGGTCAGCGTTCCCTGAATAGACGTGATGCGATCTTCGACTGCCGCGATAGCACCTTCTAAGGCATCATCGTGACGAAGCGCTTGGGCGTCAAAGCTCAAACCGCGAGCATCTACACAGAGCAAAGTATCAGCACAATAGCAAGACATTGAAGAAAGAAGCAGTTAAGACACAAACAGAAAAATACCTGAAAGAGACTTGGCAATCGAGAAGAGTTGTTCTTCGAACAACTTCTCCCTTGCAGCGATGGAGGCGCGCAAATCCTCTTCGCGTTTCCGTGATTCATCAAGCGCAGCGACTGCCTCGTCGCGACTCTTCACCGCCGCGGTGAGCATCTTTTCAAGAGAAGCGGCTTCGCGAAGAAGCACATTATGCTCGGCTACAAAATATACAAGATGGACCGTCAGTCGAGTATATAAAAATATCACAAGGATGAAGAAGAAGAAGCAAATAATACTAACTTTCAACCACGCGATGACGATTGTCCAGCAAGGCGTGTTGTCGACACATTGCAAGTACTTGCTCCACCAGGCGAGCAGCTTCCTTGACAATAAGCTACAACAGGGGAAAAAGCAAAAGGATCAGCAAAATAGCATGGATGCCTAATTCGACTGCAAGTAAAAGCAACATCACACATACGTGCTCCTCCAGAGACTCCGAAGTCGATTGCTGCGCAGTCGTCCGGACAACCATCTGGTGCTCCACAGCATGTGGAGAACTTGATGAATTGTGCCCAAAGTGGGCCGTCAATGGAGAAGGAGTTCGCTCAGCCACTTCCTTGGCCTTGGAGTCGCGACTCCAGATTCCTTCAAAAATTGGACGTCGCCAGAAGATGATGATGCCGGTTGACTACGGAGCAAAACCAACATCAGGAAATGCAACTCCAAAAAGAACCAAGATGAGAATTGTATACTTACCAGTCAAACTTATCAAAATCGAAGGTTTGGTCCTCCGACTCCGACGACTCCTTCGGTAGCCGCATCTTCTTGTGGGTAGATGGCGCCATGGAACTCACAGGAATAGAAGGAATTGGCGACTCCGCACCAATAGCTGGGCCTTCTAGAGTCGAAAGAGATAACACATCTGAATCTTTGTTGTGCGTATGCTTGCGAGTGTCCGGACTGCTGGACTCGGGGGCTTCCTCCTCCTCTTCAAATGGGACGGTCGATTCCGACTCGTCCTCTTCATCTACTTCGCGAGGAATAACCCCCTCGGGAAGAGGGGCAAACTAGGAGACACTTTCCAATCCTGTATGTAGAAAAAAGTCAGCACACGCCAAGAAAATCAGAAGCACTCGACAAAAGAAGCTACTTCGTAGCATATCATACCTCCGGAGGAGGGTTAGAAGCATCAAAAGGAGGCACGACTAGTTCATTGGGGAGTACATCCTTGGCAGTGTACTTGGTCAGCAGTCGCACCCTCTTATCTACTTCACTCGCGGAAATGCCATCGGCCGATAAGCGAGTGACATCGTCCGTACCAGCCCATTGGAACATGGGGTGGATTCTGGCCTGCAGGGGCTGGATGCGATGGCACAACCATGTGCAAATGACGGCGCAACCTCCCTCTTCTTTTCCCATGTGACTCTCGAGGTCGCAGGCACGCTTCATCAAGACTTGTCTCCTCGGACTTCATGGGCATCACCATGTTCTTCCAAGAACGCCTCCTCCTACACGGCACTGCGGGATCAAAAGGCGCGAGTCTGAAGTGTTCTCCGTCGGCCTTCTGGTCGCGGATGTAGAACCACTTGTCCCTCCACCCTTGGACGGACGCCATGAGCTTGATATTGAAGTATGTGACGGAGGATTCGACATGGATCCCACAGCCTCCTACGTCATAGACTACGGAACCAGATGCCGACTGACGCTTCAGCTTGAAAAGCCGTTTGAAGAGACCAAAGTGTGGCTCGACTCCGAGCCAGCACTCACAAAGCGTAATATAGCAGGCGATGTGGAGAATAGAGTTGGGGGACAGCTGATGCAGCTGGAGCCCGTAGAAAGAAAGGAGGGCCCTGAAGAAAGGATGCAGGGGCAGAGACAGACTGCGGATGATGAACGCTAGGAACATCACCCAAAAACCAAAAGGAGGACAAGGAGTTACCTCGCCGCCCGACACTCGCGAGTCACCAATCACGGGAGACTGAACTCCATCTTGACGAAGAAGACGGAGCTCGGACGATTTGATGATGGATGCGTGCCATGCACCACTGGTGACGCGGGTGCCCGCGCCCTTCTTCTTCCCAGCACCGGCGGTGCTGGTGCCCGCAGCGGCGGAGCCGCCTTTGTTCCTGGCAGCAGCAATGGTGGCGGCGGACTCAGTGGCAGCGCCTCCTTTCTTCTTCCCCATCTTGCGGTGGCGATGCGAGCGGAGGAAATAACTCGGAAAAACATGGAGTTGGTCCAGCGCCGCGAAACAGGACGAACTCTAAGAGGCAGAGAGCAGCAGCAATGGCGATGGAGGCACAAAGCAGAGAAAGAGCAGATGGGAAATTACCGCAGCTGCGCTGCTACTTAACCCCCTGGCGTATGCAATCCAACGGCCAGCAGAAACCCTATTGGACGCGTGGCGCACATCGCAATCGACACGTGGAGAGGCTAAAACACGAACCGTCCCCCACTACCTCCATTACGTGCAGAAATCGAGGAGGCGCAGTTAAAACAAAAGATTACACACGCGCGGTCAAGTTAGGGTCAGAAAATGGGACCCACCGCTCGTCACGTCTCGTCAAAGCCGCTCACGCGGGCAACTGAGGTCATCACATCGTCAGCACTGATGTCATCAAAGATTGAGCACTAGAAGACTTCGACTACTTTAGTCCTTGCTCGAGTCTTCGACTCCACCAAGCACTCGGGGGCTACTCCCATAGGGAGCGCTGGTCGCGCACCCTACAATTTTATTCTTTATGCAGGAATATGGACGTTCAAAGTATACCGAACCACTCGAATCTACGATTTGATTATGGATCATGGGTTACTCCCATAGGGAGCGCCAGAAACAAATTTGACTGAAACAAGCAAACAAAATACAACAGCAGTCGTAAAAGTTCTTTAATCCCTGCCTAAGTCTTCGACTCAACCAAGCACTCGGGGGCTACTCCCATAGGGAGTGATGGTTGCGCACCCTATGATTATTTATACATCGTATTGTGTGTTGATAACATCCACACTCGAAGTCTATGGCGACACCGCCTCATATTTTCCCTACAAAAGACTGCGTCTCTTGGGTCACCCGAATCATCTCCGCGATGACAAAAATTCAGATGACGCGCTTGCAGCATGAAGATAAGACCTAAATAAGGCCTGGCAACGCATTTGTTGCGCACTACCAGAAATATATCCATGCCTACAGGTACGATGAACATGCCTCGACGGACGCGTCGAGTGCTCACACCCTTATACTGGAATTCGATTCCTGTAAGACCTCCGCGGCTTGAGTTGAATTACACCAGCACTTTCCCGAATTCGAGTCTGGGGACTCGAGTTTGAATAAATTGTGTTGTTTTGCCCTAAGGTAGTTAACTGATACCGATGCATCGGTTAAATCAGGCACGCATATCAACAATCCCTATGACATAGACAGAACACTCGAAAAATACCCAGTCATACACTTGAAAGGCTTCGTAAAGTCCCCAGTCGAATCTGCGATTCCACTGTACACTCGGGGGGCTACTGACATGGGTATACCCTGCAGGTACTCGAGTTTGGTACATACGGTCTAGATACGGTGGAAGCCCACGGTGTTGCCACGGCCCAATGAAGACTTCGAGTGGCCGACGGACTCTCGATAACTTGCGAGACAATAAGAAGTTTAAAGATAGAAAGTTTAAATGGAAAACCCTAATCTATAACCGACTCGACCTGCTACCCGAGACCTGGCCTATCTATATAAAGGCTAGGAGGGGGTGGCGAGGAGGACACATGCAACCCTAGTTTCCACAACTCTCGCTAGATTGCATCTGCGCGCCCCTGTAATCTTCGATTCCTTTGTTAATTTCAAGAGCAGACAAGCAGGAGTAGGGACCTCTACGAGGCCTGAACCTGGGTAAACCTTGCGTCCCTGTGTGCTTGTTTGCTAGCCGATTGATGCTTCCAGCGCTCCCTCCTTCTCCAAAACCCAAGTCCATAATAATGGGCATTGACGAGTTAAACCCTCGTCACCCCTAGATCGGGATATTGAGTTCATTATCGAACTAATTCCTGGAACCGGACCCATAGCTCAGAGACCCTATAGCATGAACCCCTCAGAGTTAGTGGAGCTGAAGAAGCAGCTTGATGCTATGTTGGAGAAAGGCTTGATTCAACCAAGCGCATCGCCATGGAGATCGCCCGTGTTGTTCGTCGATAAGAAAGATGGAGGCAACCGTTTGTGCACAGATTATAGGAAGTTGAATGATGTCACCATCAAAAACAAGTACCCTTTGCCCAAGATAGAGGATCTGTTTGATCAGTTGACTGGTGCCAGAGTGTTCTCTAATATTGATCTTAGGACTGGTTATCACCAACTTAAGATTCGTGCAACGGATATTCCAAAGACCGACTTTACCACCATATATGGATTGTATGAGTATACAGTCATGTCTTTTGGATTAACCAATGCCCCCGCTTATTTCATGAATCTCATGAATAAGATCTTTATGAATTTTCTGGATAAGTTTGTCGTTGTGTTTATCGAAGATATTCTTACCTACTCCAAGTCAGAAGAAGACCATGAGCAACATCTAAGAATCATCCTTGAAACCCTTAGAGAGCATCAGTTGTATGCCAAGTTCAGCAAATGTAGGTTCTGGCAGAAAGAAGTAGGATTCCTCGAACATATTGTGTCAGCAGGAGGAGTCGCTGTTGATCCCGCCAAGATCAAAGATGTTGAAGAATGGGAAGCCCCAACCACTCAAACCCAAGTCCGTGCATTCCTCGGATTAGCGGGATATTACCGCAAGTTCGTTGAAGGATTTTCGAGCATCGCAAGACCCATGACCCAATTGTTGAAGAAGGACAAGAAGTTTGAATGGACCGACAAATGTGAAGCAAGTTTCCAAGAGCTCAAGAAGAGATTGATTTCAGCCCCAATATTGATTATGCCAGATATCAAGAAGCCGTTTGATGTGTATTGTGATGCATCCAAGATTGGTCTCGGATGTGTATTGATGCAAGAAGGCAAAGTCGTCGCATATCTGTCTCGACAACTGAAGCAGCATGAGCAAAACTACCCCACCCATGATCTTGAATTAGCAGCTGTAGTTTTAGCTTTGAAGACATGGCGTCATTACCTTATGGGTAACCGCTGTGAGATTTACTCAGATCACAAGAGCTTGAAGTATATTTTCACTTAGAAGGAGCTGAATATGAGGCAAAGGAGATGGATAGAGTTAATCAAGGATTATGACCTTGACATTCACTATCACCCCGGCAAAGCCAATGTGGTAGCGGATGCTCTTAGTAGATTGTCGTTCAGGTTAAACACCATGATAAAGGAGAAGCAACCAAGTTTGCATGAAGAGTTGGAGCAGTTTAGAACTGAGCTAGTTAGCAAAGGATTTTTAGCTAGCATTGAACTTCAACCCACTTTGATTAGCCAAATCAAGGAAGCCTAGAAGGGAAATGCAAGTATCGACGGAATCAAGCGTCATATTGGTACAAGAAAGGTACCTGGATTCACCGAAGACGAAGAAGGAGTTATGTGGTACAAAGGACGTATCTGTGTACCAGCAGATTCAGAGCTGAAGCAAGTTATCATGCAGGAAGCTCATGATACTCTTTATTCTATCCACCCCGAAGGAACGAAGATGTATTAGGATTTGAAGGAGCAATTTTGGTGGCACAGGATGAAGAGAGAAATCGGAAGCTACATCGCCAAGTGTGATATCTATCAAAGAGTCAAAGCGGAACATCAGAGACCCGCAGGACAGTTGCAACCATTGCAGATTCCGGAATGGAAATGGGATTCTATCGGAATGGACTTTATCACCGGTTTGCCTACTTCTAGTAGGGGAAATGACTCGATCTGGGTCATCGTTGATAGACTGTCCAAGGTAGCCCATTTTATACCTGTCAAGACAACCTACCAAAGTTCAAAGCTAGCAGAGTTGTATATTGCTAGAATCGTCAGTTTGCATGGAACCCCCAAGACCATAGTATCGGATCAAGGAACCCAGTTTACCTCGAGATTTTGGCAGAAAGTCCAAGAAGGATTAGGAACCAAGTTGAATTTCAGCACAGCTTATCACCCGTAGACCAAAGACCGAAAGAAGTCGACCAAATCTTAGAAGATATATTGAGAGCTTGTGTGTTAATGCGGATCAAAATGGGAAGATTGCCTACCTTTGCAGAATTCTCATACAACAACGTTACCAAGCAGTTTGCAGATGGCCCCATTTGAGTTCTTATATGGAAGAAAGCTGTACCCTTTGAATTGGTTGCAAGTAGGAGAGAGTCAGATTTTCGGACCCGACATCCTACGAGAAGCTGAAGAGAAGGTTCACAAAGTCCGTGAGCACCTCAAGACCGCCCAATCCAGACAGAAGAGTTATGTTGACAAGAGACGTAGAGACCTGACTTTCAATGTCAGAGATTTTGTGTATCTCAAAGTTTCGCCATTGAAGGGAACACAATGTTTTAGTCTGAAAGGAAAGTTAGCCCCCAGATATATCGGACCCTTCAAGATTACGAATCACGAGGAGAAGTATCGTATCAACTGGTACGCCTAAAGAGATATACGCCATCCACAATGTGTTCCATATATATTACATAAATGCTTGGAAGTGCCAGGGAAGACCGAAGTTTTCAAGAACATCAATCATCGAGCCGTTGATATCAACAAGGATCTAACGTATCGTGAAGTGCCCATCCGTATCTTGGAAGAAGCCTACAGAACCACCAGGACCTGGAGTATCAAGTTTCTCAAGATCCAATGGAGCAACCATACCGAAGAAGAAGCCACTTGGGAGCGAGAAGATTACATTAGGACTGAGTTTCCAGATCTCTTTAGTTCCTAGTTTTCTTTCTTAAATCTCGGGACGAGATTTTGTTTAAGAGGGGAAGGTTTGTAAAACCCCGAAACTTTAATCAAGGTTATCAAGATCCAAATCACCCAATTCAGGGTTAACAAAAACTTTTTAGCATTAAAATAATTAGGAATGCATATGTGTGTTGCATTAATATAGAATTGTTTGGAAATGCCATGTTTGTTTGTTCTAATGGTTGTAAAAGTGATTCAAAGGTGAATGCCACATCATCTAGATCATTCCCAAGCAAAATACAAAGAAAAGAAATCAAATAAGATTAATAAAAGGCAAATGGTCACTTTTGCCATTTTAATCCCACTAGGTCACTTTAGGTGTTCCTAGAAGTCAATTCTTACTGAAACAATTCTAACTCATTGCACCCTTGCTAGTACAAGTAAAGATCTGCAAGGCCCACTTTGAAATCTTACAAAAACATTTAAACCCTAACTTTAAATGGCATTTGAAAATGGAATCAAGTGTATGTGCATAGATCACACTTTTAAAAACCACTCAAATGAGTTCACCTTGACAATCCCAAGCAACCAAAGATTCTCAAGCATATGACTTAACACACCCACAAAATCTTTTCAAAATTAAACAAAACTTTCTTGCGGCCATTTTCACAAACACCTTGCTTACCCTCGACCATTTGGTCCCCTCTACCAAGCGATTTTGGTCATCCTAGCTCAGACATCACCACAGCCCAACCATGATGTCCAGAAGCACGTCAGCATACCATCGCCACCCTTGTCCCAACTCGACCCAAAGAGTTACGACCACCTTAGCTACGTCACAAGACTGCATCTCACATTCACATGTCCGCCAGAAAGGCTGGCCAAATACCGCTGAGTTCACCAGCTTTCCGCCTGCATCATATTCTCACCGCTTCGCTGCAATCACCGCCATGACCGCAACAACTCAGTTTACCGGCTACACCCGTTAGCTCGCTGTGATGTCAGCCAGAAATACTGCTAACAAGACAGAAAGCACCAGATGTTTCGGACCGAATCCACGCCACCATCGCCGCCATTACGCCTGCGAGAACCGCTAGGGAACAATGTGACCGGCCCACCTACCATCGCCGAGGTCATCAGAGCGACATTCACCATCGAGCTTTTCCGCGTCAGCACTGCTCGGGTCCCTCGCCAGAGTATAGCCACCCCCGCCTCCATTCTCCCCACCACTCCACTCCCCCATTCCCCATGCATACTCCCCACTTCTCTCCTGAGTGCAAGGCAAGTGCACCACCGCACTGAACACCACCCCAGGCCCGCCATCATCGAGGAGAAGGGTTAGCTTGGATTTCTGACCACCTCAAGACTGTCAGGACCACCATCGAACAGGGGTCGCTGACACCCCATTTGCCCCTGTATCAACACCCTATTAGAGCCTGTGTGAGCCTCACGACTCCCACCGCCAAGGTTTTCCTCGCTGAGCAGTCATTGCCGACGATGACTCTCTACTGCTAGATTAAAATTGATCGTAGGGCTGATTCATAGATACTATTTCGTAGTTAGTCTCAATCACGAGTGGACCTTCCTGTCACACAGCCTCAACAGGCTGGCAGCCTGGCCTGGCCACTGCTTAATCCTTTTCCCAAGATAGCCCAAGAAATTCAAATATTGATTTTCCATTTTAGTTTAAACCAGTTTTACCTAGATTCAAAACATCTTAGAGTTTAATTTAACCAAATTGCATGATTCAAATTTTGCTAGAAAGGTACTAAATTATATATCCAAGCCCGTTGATTTAAATCATTTAAAGATAGATAATCTATAGAAAAATAATAAGATGATACTTTTTGCAACTTCAAACATTTTTCAAAATCAACCATAGCTTTTGAGTTGGGATTCCAACCTCAAAAGTCACATTTGACAATATCTATCTAAATATAAAATATTTAGGTTTCAGATGCAAAGTGATTTGGACTAGTACCAAAATAATTATTAGTAAGCATTTCTAGCCTTAAATCTATTAAATAATAATCTTAAACTTTATAAAATAAGACCAACCCTTAAATCACATTCCCATGTATTAGAATATGTGGTGATGACATGTCCACATGATCTCTATATTTAAATTGGAGAATATTAACCTTTAATTAATTTCAATGAGTAGAAATTACTTAAAATAAAATGAATAAAACCAGTCTTTAATTATGATGATTATGATGATGCTAGATCATCAAGCAAGTAGCCTTAGTGTGTTAAATAGCAATTAAGTATTGTTTGGTGATTAGGCACCCTGGTGATCTTTATGTATCTATAAGATCGATCATGATTAATGAGAGGAGTTCTAATTTCAAGAAGAGGAGGAAAACTTCACTGCCCCAACTAAGGCAAGCTAACACTTGCAAAAATATATCATGCAAAGCCATCACTACTAAGCAAAGCTGTATCTGCAAGCCGCCAACACTTCAAAGTATTATACTTTATGCAAGCCATCACTATTGGGGTTAAAAGTTAGATCTGCAAGCTAACACTTGCAAGTATTATACTTATGCAAGCCATCACTACTAAGCAAGTTAGACCTTGCAAGTACTAACTCAAGCAAGATGCACCAGGCAATGCTTTGGTTATACCATTCGATTATTCATAATCCCAAGTTTTACCGGTAGTTTTATTCTTTTACTTTACTTAAGTTCTTTACTTTAATATAGATAGCATAAAGAGTATAAACTAGGGGTCATCTGTTATACTGATGTCATTCATGACATGAGATTGAATATTAAAGGAACTCCCTCATTAGTGAACACTCTAACCTTAGTGGCTAGTGCTACATAAAAGTTGATCACTTTTGTATGGAACATTAGTGAAAATGATTATGAAACTAACACATCATTCGACAAGATACCACATGTGTTGAGGTTCAAATGGATTTGATGATGAAAATGTTGGTACAGAGCTTTTAGCCCTTTACTAAAATTGATGGTTGTGTCTGATGTTGCCACGTATTCACTTACTGCATAAACCACAATAATTTTAAATTGGGTAGGGCATAAATGGAAGTTTATATGCCTTAGTATGGGTTCCCTCAAGGAGAGGTTTTGTTGAAATCTCTTGATGTGTGTCCACCTACAAAGGGGTTTAGATGGCGTATTGGGCTGTATGTGAGGCCAAGCCGACAGGGGAGGTGCCTATACCAGGCTGTAATTGAAAGGTGATTTACTATCCTGATACTACATGATGGATTCAGGTTGGTCTCCTGACCAAGGCATCAATTTTGTGGTGAAAACAATTCCTAGTGTCAAACTATTTGAATATATTGCCAGGTCATGGACATTGAAGTGGCCATATTGTTCAGTCGTCAGATGTTTTCAAAATGACTTGTCAAATGAATGGTGTATTCTTGATTGACCAATAAATAGGTCAGGATATGAAAACTAGGTTCCTACTTAAAGTGATTTAGAATATATACTTAGTTTTCTTTTACTTCCTAACTCGCTTTTAGATAAATCGGGCTTTTGGCAAATAAAACCTAGAGCTAAGATTCCTACTAGAACCACCTTACTTGTTAGTGATAGTTTCAGAGTACTTAAAGAGTACTCATGGCTTTGTCCCTGCTATTCCCTGCATGTATTTGCGGAGGAGGATTGGCTGGATGATGGATGCCAGGATGCTCATTTATAATTCAGATCATCTCCCATCATCAAGATTGCATGTGACCTCAAGATGGTTTTCCACTACGCTTTTATTATTCCATCGCTGATTGTATTAAGACCGACTGCGAGATCCTTTATTTGTGTAAAACCTTATTATGGTTTGTAATGGATGATAAATGTGAATCCAACCATATGTCTCGCAAAATGATATAATCCCAGATTATGTAGGTATGGCATAATGCATCCGATTAAAAATCCGGTGTTGACACACTGGCCGCAGCGGCGCTTAACGCTAACGAGGGGCTGAGCGAGCAGCCGCTGCTCCTCAAAGCCAGAGTAGCACGGACAGTTCCTGCAGGTGCGAGTATAGCGGGACTCTTCAGATCGAACGAATCGATCCCCTCGGGTGAAGGAATACATCATTTTCCTAAGATAAATGCAAAATGAAGAAGTGGGAAGGAGTATCACTTTCCCAAAGATAAATGGCAAATGAAGATAGGGGAATGTGGAGCCTGGGTGGCTCAGATCTATGCAGCTAGATAAGATAAATTGCAAATAAAGTTGATAGGTGTAACATTATTTGTTATGCTTTAGTACGCCTCCCATCCGCCCATTCTGCCCTTTTATATCGAAAAACAGCAGGTCACACTAATTATCCTTTTTATTACAGACTTAAGCACAATAACGGCCAGTTAACATTTAGTAATGAATGTTCACTTAGATATAATAACGGGACACCTGGACCGTTACACCCATATAGTAAGGCAGCAGGTCCTGACACCCTAGGGGTAAGATGCGCCCATTGTCTAATTATTGCCTATTTTAAAATGTAAAAAAAATCCTCGTACATGTTCGGCCATTTTATGTTTCTACAAAAAGATTTGGCGCAAAAGAATACGCTTATGGTTTAGGTAAAAAAAGACAATTTTTTATGTTCTAATAAGACTTATTAAGGCATTTTTGTGTCTTTTTCCGCACAAGCCACAAAAATGTTTTTACTTCAGGAACTTGTGTGCCAAACATAGAACGCTTCTGATGTACACTAAATTCTTCGCTCGGGAATATTTAAGATTTTAAAATATGTTTTTAATACTCCTCTGCCCCAAAAATAGACGGCCAGAAATTTGTCAAAATTTGAATGTATCTATATATCAAATAGGTATCTAGATTCATCCAAATCTTGACAAACCTGTCAAATTTTGACAAAATCTACGATATCGATTGTGAGACGGAGTGGGTATTTACACCGCTGTGCCAAAACACCACCTCCCCCATCCGCCCCCTAACCCATATCCCGCCAAAGCACCACCTCAATGCAGCCGAACTTTTTTTTTTTGAAAATAACAACTTTATAAATTAAAATCGCAAGCCGCCTCATTGGAAACCTTCCTATCCCTCTTAGGTACCTCTCGGTAAGGAAAAAGAGTGCTGCTTTAAAACTTGCAGCCTTTCAACCATATTACAATATTGTTACATCAATCAGCTAGTGTATGGATCTAAGGGAAACTCAGGCCTCATGCCACACATCTGGCTATGGGTCCATCTACATGCCTAGCTAATGAATCACAAGGCCGCAATTTGCTTCCCTAGGACAATGATTGAAGCAAGTAGTTGTAAAATTACAATTTAAGGAAATTCAGCATTCCTCAAAGATAGTCGCATGGTAGGCTAAGAGAATTTCCTCCGCAGCGATACATGACATCGACGACCTCCATACAGTCCCGGAAAGTTAATCTCCAACTCATACACCCCAATTCCCGACCTCCGCCAATATAAGTCCATCTTTCAACGTCATAGCCTTCCGCAGAGTAGCGTAAAGATCCGAGACAAAGGGGATGTCTTCTATTACTTGCAGCAACAAAAAGCCTCTCTCATCTCGAATAATAGCACCATTAACTTCCTAGACAGTAGTCTATGCTCTGGCCGGCATCAACATTTAACTTGACAAAACTTCCAATCAATGGTTTTATCCATCCATGCTCTAGGGGCTATCCCATTCTTCTTCTACTAGTGTAGTTCGTAACAAGGGTCAAATAGCTTGAGCCGTTTTCAATCGAGACCGGACCACTTCCCCATGTGTCGCCTCGCCAGCCGGACGCTCCCACCATATATACCATATAAGGATCGCCATACAAGTCATTCCATTAACTTTCTCAAGCTAAAGGGCTTTCGCATGATTTATCATGCAAAGAAAACTTCAATCACGTTCCACCCTCGTTCATCCATCTCACACACATAATAATATTAGACTTTCCATACCCAAGAAGTTCCATATCTCTCGCGACCCTAGGGCATAAGAAAAAAGGTGTGCTTCCGCATCACAATGCCTGATTCTGCGTGGTAGCTAACATTGAGAACTATTTTTGCATATGCGTCGATTAGTCAACACACCAGTCACATCATACACCTGTGATCACACCCCAATAGGGGACCTCAACAATGAATCTTGATCTTAAAGCAGCACGTTGAGAGACCATAAATATTTTCCAAACCGGTAGGAATGCCGACGTATGTACCATAGCCCAGACGCCCTCCTTAGTTTCCTCCCCAGCGCCGGTGCTCCCATTTTAATGGTATGCGCATTTCACCCAAAAGTTCTCGATTTTGTGAGATGCCACAGAAGAAACTTCCTCCATCAAGCCCGTAACCAAAGGGATATTTAGAATACGATTTACGCCTATGTAATAAAATAAAACCACCTTCGACAGATCTCTCATCCCATGAACCCTGCCTCGTGATCAATAAGCTCTGGAACTTGGAAGTGTAAACTATATTCTCTCTCCTTGTAGCAATTTTCCTCTTAGGAGCACTTGGTATCCATGGATCCTCCCAAATATTGATTTAGATCCGGCCTACCTATCCTCCAGATATATCCCTCTTCTTTAAAGTTTGATGTCTTCGCTCCTACCTAAATGCTTTCTAAGCAGTATAAGAGCTCCCCTTCTTCAAATTTGACAACTTAAAATATCTCCTCGAGGGGAAAAATACTTTGCCTCATAACACACCTTTGCGCATATTGGAATCAGTGGTTTGAAATTAATCCTCCAAAGATTGTTTAGCAAGGGCAACGCCAAATTGAAACAATGGATCTCTCAAATCCCATACTCTCATCCTTCTTTCTGGTACACACATCTTCCACCACGTAAACCAATACATATGCTCGTTCGCTGATCATCATCTCCCACCGTAACCGTGATATTGGTCATGGATTATCCCTTGATGATCCGCTTAAAATTGAAGATCTGGGTTGGGCAGCTTGAACGACATTGTGTATGCCTTTTAATAGCTTGAATGATGGCCTTTAGTAAGTAATTTCTTTTCCTCCAAAGGATATACATATTCCTCTCCTTCCAACCGATCAACAATTTGATAATTCTATCTATTAAGTGTTGAAAAACAATCCGACCTATTCTACACCATCAGGTGGCAACTTAGATATTTATCAAGATTGCTTTAAATATAATATTTAAAATCGAGCAAACCCTCACAAGGCACGACATCCGCGTGTGCAAGGATCAAGGTAAAGATGCTCGACTTTCCTTCACTAACCAGCCTATCCCGGGGCAGCACAATAATCATCCAAGTTTTATGGCGCAGACTACTAGCACTCCTCCACATCCGCTTTCATAAGGATCAATGAATCATCGGCCGAACAACAAGTGTGACGGCCGTGAAATAGGGCTCCAACGACACACCTCGACGCTCGTTGCTACTTATCACCCACCGCCTCTTCAAACTTCGTAATCGCCAATGAGACCTCTCGCACAATAAGAACAAATAGGCGAGGAAATGGGTCTCCACCGTCAAGACCCTCAAGGACAAATAACAATTACGTAAATAGAATTATTAACCCTAACTTGGTACCTTATCAAGATATACACGCATGATAAGGTCCATACCCAAGTAGGATCAAAACGGTCGAGTCAGATAAGTTACTCTTTTGTAGGAAGCACCTCATTCCACTCTATCATATGCTACCAGGCATGTCCGGCCAATCACACTTTATAAGAACCATATTTGCCGCCACCTTCTTATTTTTATAGCGTGAAGTAACTCTCAAAGCCACCAGTATCATCAGCCAATCTTGGCATTTAATGCACTTTGAGTTGGTGAAATGATTCCGTGAAGGATACCTTTTCGGTCTCTTTGTAGCAATAAGCTTGGAGATCACTTTATACACCACATTACGCATCTAGCCTGACGAATCGTATTTATAGAGTCAGTGGCTTTTCACTTCCTGGATAAGAACAATAGTGATGTTGTTCCACCCTCTAGGATCAATTTTGAATTGACAACATTTAGCACTTCATTCGGTCAAATCCTCACCAATAATATGCCGTAACCGCTTTGTAAAAAAAAAAAATGGCATGGAGACCATCCGTCCTAGAGCTTTCACATCACCAATATTAAACATCGCTTTTTTAACCCTCCTCTCGAATAGGGGGCTAGTACTATATCATTCATCACCCTGGTCACAACGGTTGTACTCTTGTCACCATCGCTTGGTCCGGGTTCCGTAGATTCCGATGTGAAAAAGAAACTCAAAATATCCTGCTGCCTTATAGAACGGATCTGGATCCTGGTCTTCTAAACAATATTCCTCCTCATCTTTCAAGCATTTAATAAAATTCATTTTCTTCTCCTGCGTTGGCGCATCTATGGAAGAAAGCAGTAATTCTGGGTCTTCATGCCGGGCTTGAAGCCAGATTAACCCGTCCCTTGCAGCCGAACTCTTGGGGACGTCAGTTTTCCTCCATCATCTATCTCTATCGCTGCCCTTCCCTCCTTAACGATCTTCTTGTTGCCACCCTTCTTCCTCTTCAGCTAATGGTGTCCCTTCATGTCACCCTGCAACATGGGTAGTCACAAGTATTTCATAAAGCGTGCAATGGTGATTTTCTCCAAGACAAAATTTGAAAACTCGCTAGCACTCATCAGACAAAGAGTAGGAAGAAAGTTTCGTACCAATAAATATGAAAAAAAAAATCAATTAAGTAAGAGAACAGCGTAGGCACATATAAAGGCCGCATCTTAAAGTGCAAGGGAATGGCAGGTTAGAACGAAACCATAATTACGCATAAAATTCTAAAGTTATATGAGCATCACTAACCAAGAGTATATGATGGTACATATACATATTATGAGCCCAGCAACAGGCAATGGTCTTCCTTCCCATCAATGAACATTTCTGGAGCACATAACTGAAAGCATGATCTAACACTGATTCAGAAACCGCAGAGCCAAAGAGAAGCACCCTGGAGAACAACAGGATGACCAGGCATCAGCCGATCAGAACCAATAAGTGGCTCATATTTTGCGTAGGTGTACATAATTCATTAGCTTTGTATCAAGTATGTACAACTGCTACTTGACAGACTAGCTGAAGATCGTATGTTGACACAGATAGTAAGCATATATAAGTAATTTAGTTACATCAGTACAGAAGTACTGTAACAATGAACATTTGAACGTATCCAATCCACTGCTGCATACTTGTCCAGGAAACAAACCATTGCAACATAATTTCTCAGCGACTAGCAGAGAGATTAAGATGCTCTGTGTCGTTCTCCTTTCATTTTCCTACTTGTACAACTGCCTTTTGAGTCACTATTCAATGCCTCGACTAGGCCATCACCCATCAGGGCTTCTCTGCCCCAGCCAAAATTCCAAAATGAACAATAGAAGACACTAAAATATACACAAAAAACAAAAACAGACAAATTGGAAGGTTGGGTACACAGGGTCAAGTGCCCAACTTGGATTCAGAAGCACATGCAACATGTACTTGCATCAACTGCAAATAGGAATTCCAAGCAAATACCTAAGACTCCTGGATATACGTGAAAGAAAAGATTGTCAAATAAATTCTGCACCTAACTATATGCAAATAAAAGAAGGCAACAATCGTTTTAGCAACTCGCCAACTCTAAACCTTTGCTCGAGAAGGGAAAAGAAGGGACAACCCAACATTCAGTACAATTTAATTCCTTCCTTGAAGTTCTACAAATTAACCTCTCTTGCATTAATGTTACGGTTTTATCTCCCTACATTAACTATTGTCTCCTTATACATTAACTATTGTACTTAATCCACATCGTGAAGTTACGAAAAATTAAAATACACTAACACTATTACTCCCCACCATAAAAACCAGCCATGCCCTCCATTCTCAACAGGACCACAGGACCAAATTTACCAGTGCTGCCACAGCACACAAGATCACACAAACACTCGGTCAGTAAAATTTCCAGGTTTATAGTGATGGCTCGGATCGCAATGTTATTTATTCTCTTCATCGTGGGCCGCTCGACCATCACATCTACACGGAGGGTGTGCTCTGAGAAGCACGAGACGTATGAACATACCCATCTTATCGGTGACTGAGCCTCCTCGTATATGGTGGAGGATATCGCGAGCGCTTCCCGCAGCCTCTTCCCGACGGGTCAAAGCGGCAGATGGCCCCGTGGCATTCTACTAATGCCTTCAGCTGACCACGCAGTACAAGGTGCCAGTCACAGGATTCTAGATGGGTTATGGCCTTTGCATGCTATATTTCAACTATAAACTTCTTACTTGCAAACTGTGTGCCAACTTTGTAAACGGCCTTCAAAGTACTACTCCTGAATAATGAGGCACTACTCTATCTAATAGTTACATTCTTACTTCGTTGTACAAATATTTTTCTGGAGAGGATCGGTTTTACTATCAGTGCTTTATTTTTCTATTTGGGAATTGAAATTCAATGGATTTTCATATATACAGCATCGTGCAATGAGAATCATCTTTCACAACGCATCGTCAGGCTTTGACATAGTGATGTGGTATGGTTGATATAACGCTCTGTGTGAGCGCATACAAACTTATTATCCACCACATAACCCATACACAGCATTTCTCAGCGAATAATTAAATGTCACTAAAGGCAGTAATGTAAACTATCAGTCCAATATACAATGAGAATATAGTATAAGAATCTGATAAACTACTATGACTAAAATTGTAAATTTATAATAATGAGCATGGAGTTAATCTGGAGAGCCCTAACAGTATCAGCTTGTGAATCGGATAGTGTACTGTTTCAATAGCAAGTTAGCAACTTCTCAGAATCAAAGATAACTTGCATACTTAGAAGAACCAACAAAAGAGCAGCAAAGACCTATGGTAAGATAATACTGTGATCCAACCGCCAAATCTAGAAATCATATGGCCCCTTCAAAAGATCTTACCTATCCTAAGCAATTATAATCTTAGTAAATTTTGTATGTGGAAGTAGCATTAAGTAACAACAGAACAAAAGCTGTAGCAATTCATTCATATCTAAAGATACTGCCTTTCAGAAAAACTAGTTCGCTATACAAATTTGAACTGCTTAGTTATTTGTTAACTACTGTCTACTGCTGAGAAAAAGTAATAAGCAATGTTTTGTGGGAGATGAAAATTAACTATCGCCTGACTCAAATAATAACGCTTGAACCACACACCAAAACTACGACACTTAGAAGTTGCAGGTGTGAATACTAATATATCCTCCACAATTGATTCCATGCATGACAATGTACTATGAGCAAGCAATGTGTTTTTTCCTTACCATTTGGACAACAAGAATTGAAACCGTTCCAAGCTTAATACAGAATTTGAAAAGGAGATCTTGCATTTTACTGCTGCAATAGATGTTACGGACTATTCTGTTGTTACTTTCCACTTCTAAGTTAAGAAAGAAAAGGTATTCAGGAAATACATTTGAAAATCACAACGATCATCAAGAGAACAAGTTAAAATCATTTCAATAATAGTGTGTCATGTAATCACCTCGTTCTACATATCCCAGAAGAAACATGGAACATAAAGCTATTTCTCAAAGTACCAGTCAACTAATCTAGCATCTCAAAGGCAGACACACTAAATCATAGATACTGCCATGTCCCAAAGAAACTATATACTTATGAAATAATGTCACCGTGAATAATGACATGAATAAAACAGTATACATAATAAGTTTTTGCACGAAGTCACTAACCTCTTTGCATAGGCTCACTTAGCTCCTTTATTTTGCATGCAATTTGCTGCTTCCATGAAATAATCCCCCTCATTCGCTGCGTTGCAAAATCCATATTGCCCATTTTATCATTTTCTGATCAGTAAAAACTCAATGACTTCCTATGAAAAGATTGCAGCCGAATTGGCACCCTTTGAATCCTCACCGCTTCTTACGATCCTCAGGATCCAGTTGTAGTAGGCTTCCCACGCACGCCCGGCCTTTATGATCTCCCAGACTTTCCTCCATCAATCATGCATACTTGCTCCACACTTCTCCCAGCATGGGTGCTCCTCAATTGCCGTGTCTCCCCAACCATGTATAAGCTTCTTTGAGGACAACAAAGGCATGTCTTCTCCTTCAACAGCAAATGTAGAATATATCCTTGGGTGCCGGGCTCAATCCTCAGTCAAACTTCTGTGGCAGCCCCAGAGTGCGTGCCCTGAGGCAAAAGCAACTTTGTCGCCTCTCTGCAGAGCATGTCGCCGAACAGACTGAACAGCTCGTGGAGCACCCCAACCACCGCTTCTGGCAGAAACACTTCGCTACCCTGGGAATGTCGCTGAAATCCTCATACGGAGAGAGACATAAGGGCAGCTTCTGAAACCCTCCAGCCAATCTCCAATCTTCCGCTTCAGCCGAAGACCCTTTGACAGGAACAATGGGATGGGCACCTCGTCTGCCGACCCGAACCTCCGGATGGCACCCATCTGGAGCACTGACGGTGGCATTTCCTGATCTTTCCCATCATCAATGAGACCCAGCTCCTTACCATCGTTCTCATCCTTGGGACATATGACGCCGTCAGAGGTTAGAATCCTGAACCCATCTTGCCCAATGTCGAAATCCGGATTCCTGAAGTAGTCCTCCGGGGAAAGCTGGCCCGAGATGCCAGAGCATGCCCTGCGCGACGCTAAGGCAGGATGCGGCGGGCCGAGGACATGAGGAGGAGGCGGCGAAAGGCGGGAGGAGGTGATGTCGGCGCGGCGGGCGGCGAAGACGTTCCGCCCTCCCGCAGGAGGCGCGCGGCGGAGGCCGAGAGGCGGAACCAGGGGTGGTCGTGCTCGGGCCCGACGGACTCGACAAAGGCCGCGGGGGAAGCGGCGCAGGAAGGAAGGCGACGCGGCGGTCGGAGGTCTCGAAGCGAGCAGCCCGGAGCTTGGAGACCGCGGACACAGGGGGTCGGCGACAGGGGAGGAGGAGCCGCGCGAGAGGGCGGCGAGCGGGCGGAGGTCCCGCGCGTGCGCCGGAGCACCAGGGATGTCGTCGAAGGACGCATCCTTCTTCCACCGCACATCTTCCGTCACGTACCCCATGGACTGGACGAGGGCGGCTAGGAGGAGGGAAGGCTTGGGGCGGCCTAGGCCTCGCGGCGAGGGGACCGCATGGCGCAGGGGTTTTCGTCGAAAGGGGTTTTCGAGGTTTGGGAAGGGGAGATTGCGAGGCAATGGGAAGAGCAGAAGAGAAGGGGGATGGAGGCGGGAGGTGGAAGAAGGCTGAAGAGCGACCGTCGCGGTGGTACATCTTGACCATCCAACTTCGATCTGGCGGCTCTGCCTCTCACCTGCTCATCATGGCATCTCTGCAGCCACACGATCCGAACTAGTCTGAATCCATCCGCACGAACAGGAGGATAAAGACTACGACGCTTTCAGCCATGGTGACTACGCTTCAGTGGCGTGGCCGCGCGCTAATGGCGTATTAAAATAGGTCAGCACGTTCGGTACGCGACTTATCTGTTTATCAAATTTGGGATACCGTTTACGTCGGACGGATGCACCGCAAGTAAATTGTATGCGTATCGCCACTCACTTTGCTCGTCATCGGACCTCTCTCGCGGCGACTGGCATAAGGTTCGACTTTTCTCGTACGGCTGGCGCTGTGATGTCGCGGCCTTCGGAAATGGTAATCAAGGCGTAAAGGAACCATGGCCATCGATCGTGCACACCGGCCGCTCGGTCGCCTCACGACTCTTCACCGAGACATTGATGCCGAAGTTGTTAGCCGCGCCAAGCATTGATGGTAAGTGCTTCTTATATTGGCCATGTGCGCGTCTCCCCGCGCGCATCGCTGCGCCATTGCCTCTTCTAGAGTGCATTTCCCTCCCTAGCCAGGCATCTCCATGAAGATGTCACATGGTCATGTTGAAGAGGTCAACGCGACCAAGAGACTAAGCTCGCCTTGGTACACCCCTTGACGATACCAACGCCATCCTTTCGCGCGAGAGTGGCTCATGATACCGTAGCCAAAATTTTCCACCCACCCATATCAAGCAAGATTTCGTGGGTTGATGGCTCCAAAAATAGTCATCTTCCACCGTGTTTAAACATTGTTTTGGTCAAGCAATTGATAAGAAACTCCCAATCATTGTCACTAATGACTAATAATTGTAAAGATATGCAAAACCTTGCTTTGAATTGTGTTGTGCAGGAAATCACGCTTTTTAATGCGAATCAGAAGTTATAATGAAGGTTTTTGAGGAAGTCCACATGGCCAAGTAATTGGAGTCATTCCTTAGGCGTCTGCCAAAGCAACGCGACCACAACGGTCACGGTGAATTGCCAGCCATTCAATTACCGTCCGACCGTACATGGCAATGAAACCCGCTTCGTGTCATCAAACCCTACAAATTTTATGAAGATGCCTATATATTTTGAGACTCATTGCTTGACTAGTGAGCCAATCACCATTCTTGGATTACATCACAACATCACCAAAGGAGATCCACGCCATTGTTTATCCATTGTTCATCCATTGTTCATCTTCATCATCCATCCTCCATTAGCCATAGCTATTGCTTTATAATTTAGATCTCTTTGTGATTCGATGACCATTGTAAGAATATTTGCTTTCAATCTAAATATTTTGCACAATGTTTTCTATCCTAAATCTATTTATTTATGAGTGAGTAGTTCTTACAGGCTATGGGTTGGGAAAAACCTCACGCAATTATATGCATCTAATTCATCGAGTATTGTGTTTTGTTCAATGGAGACTTGTTTCTTTGTCTCTTGCATCGATATGTGGACTTGTAGCTACCCAAGATCCCATAGATTGATAAAGGTTTGAGGTGAGATATTTGGCTAGTGGCAATCTCATAGGAACCCTAGTGACAGAAAGGGTAGTAGGGTCTTCGTTCAGCGACTCATTCTGCATCACAACAATATCACCACTTAATGCTTTGATTTGTGTTTTACACTTAATAATGGTTTGTAGCGCGTATTTGTTGCCCGTGGTATACTCTGCTGGATTAATAGACTATTTCTATGCCCGTTGCATCACGGGGGCTCTAGTATATTAGAATGTGTTGTCCACAAGAAATTATCCATATTCAATAATTACACCTGACTATGCTTATTATTATCTTTTATCCCATATGATGTGTAGCTGTAGGTGGATCTTCAACCCTGATCTATCTATATCCACCCATTTACAACAACCCATTATAAAAGTAAATTAGATTGGTCCTAAACTAAGTTAAAACAAAAACAAAGTCTTATAGGCGTATCTTTTAGTTCTTTTAGCATTGTTTTCCAAGGTTCAATTAAACCTAGGTCTTCTAGGGAAAAAGTTATTATACTACATTGTGAATGGATCGAATAACCCTTTTCTAGCGCGCCTTTGCCGTAAGCAATTTCGTTATCATTATGTCGTTTAAGGTCACTACAGACCTTGTTTTTATTTTTATTATTAGTATGTAGTTTATTTCTTGTTATTAGTTTACTTTCTTGTTATCTATTTGAAAATCCAAAAAAAATAGTTACTTGTCATTCGTTTACTTTTCTTAAAATACAAAAATATAAGAGACTTGGAGATTGTGCTACTCCCACTAATGATTTTATTCATGCACCTATCACTCAACCGCTCTTGATGCTAAGCTTAAGAAATAAAGTCTAATCTTTTAAGTTTGGTTCAACAAAACAAATTTGGGGCTCATCTTCATGATTTGGATTTGCACTTAAACACTTTTACTGAAATTTGCGACATGATGTATTAAGGATGTAGATCCAAATCAAGAATTGTTTCCTTTCTCTCTTAGAGAAAAGGCTAAGGAATGGTTGCTAGCTCTACCAAAGCACTATTAAATCTTGGGAGGAATGTACTAATTTGTTTATGACTAAATTTTTCTCTAAACTAAAACTATGTATTTAAGATCCAATATTATAAGTTTTAGATAGGAAGGCCAAGAAGCCACTAGCACTTGCGTGGGAAAGGATGAAAAATCATCAATGAACCTGTCTTTAGTCATAGAGATGGAAGAATGACTTATATTACATTTATTTGTTTATAGTAATGGTCTTAACTCAATGTTTAAGTCTATGCTAAATACTAAAGGTGGAGAAACAATCTCATGGGAAGCAAGTGAGTGTTTGCAAAGAAATTACTTGATAATATGTAAAATAATCATGCCCAATGGCATGTGGAGAGAACATCGAAGAGGTGTGGATTCAATTACAGGAGGAAATAATGAAGAGCTACATCTAAGATATATATAGAGCTGAGCCATTTTGCCAATTTAGTAAAGAGTAAAAGAAGATACCCAAGTTAATGCTATAAGCTACGATATTAATAATGTCAATTTTATAGCTACATTCCTTTTTAACCCTGCATGAAAAAATCACAAATTATACTTCTAATATTCAAAACATTATTCTAATCCTGCAGGAGCTCCTTACAATAATTATGATAATAATAATGGAACAAATCATGACAATCTCTCGTTTGAGCAAACTATTAGAAATTTTATACAAGCTCAAGGCAAAATAATATTCTTATTAAAATCACGGGACACCGGGAGGCGAGAGGAAGGGGCGGGTTTGTGCCTCAAATATCGCCTCCGAGAGGCTCCGAGAAGCGTTGTTATAGCCGTCATTATTCTGCTACCGTGGTCAAAGTTTCCCAAGCTAAACCCTAATCTCGCTAGTGGATGAAGATTTAGATTCAGCGAGGCGGATCCAAAACTAGTCAGTGGAACTTCCTCATTATGGTCCACCATCTTTAGATCAGCCATAGGCCCACCGAGACATCCCAAACCACCATCTATCACCGCCCATGCAGTAGGAGGAAGGTTACTGCTTTCAACACTGCGGCGCCTCCTGCAGCGGATCGACACTGCCATCACCATGCGAGGCCACCGTCCTAGATACTAGAGCTCTGCTTGAGTAGGTAAGCTGAAAACCTCGTCGCCACCTTTCTCAGCGATGATGCGTAGGCTTCCGGTGTCGGCTCCGGCTGCGACAGGAGAAGGAAGGTGAGGAGAGAGGCTAGAGGTGGCTGGGGTTCACTCTCGAAGTTTCTGATGCGAGCAACGTGGCGATCGAACAAAACATTTACCTTGCAAGATCTAGTTAATCTCCGTGAGTAATTACGGTTCTAGGATGCGGCGTAGGTACCTAATGTGGCTGATTGATTCACCAACTTGGAGATGAGATGGCTGACTTTGGGTGACGTGTGAGTTCGACATGTGGACCATAGACATGGTGGTTTTAACATGCTAACGTTTTTACCTTAGGGCATCTCTGGTGTGATCCAAATGGTAGAGCCGGTATGGACGGAGGACATGGTGTGCAGCTCGGTATGCAATCAGAATAGACCGACTCATCCATCTCGACCATTTATGTAGACCAAATTTGGGACATGAATGCGTTTGGCCAGACAACATGCACATCCTCCCGTGTCCTCCCCCCTTGACCTTCTTGGGCCCTCCTTCCAGTGGAACACTAGCCACTCTGATCCTTCCAAAACCCTTGCCCCGATTTTGCGGGTGGCTGCGGATGGAACAACCACCACAATCGTTGGTCGCGTCCCCAATAAGCTGCCTGCTGAAGAAGGAGAGATGCTAGAGGCGAATAATTGAGTCGTCGAAACCGCGGGCGGAGAGAGCGCCAAGGCTTAGGCGAACATCGGAGAAGCCCAAGCTCATCCTCAACCTGTTCGGCAGAATGACTGGCCTCCCGCCAACATCCACAAAAAGGGTATGGTCACAATATTCATTTCTAGGGCCAGTGGGCCAGCGGTTTATAATCGCCACTTTGTGTGTAAGAATCCATAGAGAATAAAATCATGGAGAACCATGGTGATGACATCTTGCATGAGATGATCAATGATGGTGGGCATATGGGCTTTGACAAAGAAACTAAATAAGAGACTCAACAAGAGGCCTACTTCATTGATGGTGAGCCATTGTTTGGGAATGATGGTGTCTCTATGGGTGAGGGTTTCACCCAAGGCGCAAAACAAGCAACAACCTAAGGCGCAACACAAGAGAGCAAGAAGGTGAGCCAAAGGACCGTCAACTACACTATCCAAGAGGACAAATTGCTATGTGATGCTTGGATAGATATTTCTCAAGACCCACTATGCGGTGCTGAGCAAAAGTGAGGGGCATATTGGCAAAGGGTGGGCAAGTATTTTCGTGAGGGAAGGAAGTTCCTGTCCTTCAATTTCTTTAGTGATCACAATAATGTATCTCTTCAAAAGAGATGGGGCTTCATCCATCTTGAAGTGCAGAAAATTTGAAGGTGCAGAGGCGGTGATGGCAAGACCAATAAGCAGGCTCTCATCGATTAACGGTAAAACTTCTTCCTCTCTTGGCAATTCACCTTCCATATATGTGGGCATGGGTCATAGCTTCTCGTCCATATGTGTAGATGTTGCAAGCATTGAAACACTTCAAAAATATCCATGACAACAAGGCATTCATATTGAGCTACTATTGAAAGTGGATGAGGATTGTAAAGAAGAAAACTCGCTATGCCTACTTTGGTGAAATGTGAAATGAAATGCCCAACCGACAAAGACAAACAAATAGATCTGGTTATTGGCACTGGCCTGGCCGGCTGAACAACGACATATTTTTACGGTGGATCGATCTAAACAAATCATTTCAAATACATTGACTATCTAAAATAGATTGTGCCGCTAAAGATGCTCGTACCAAAACCTTCTTGTGAGGTGGTAGGCACCATGTATAGTCTCCACGACCTGCAATGAATGTCGGATGAAATCGGGGGTCGCGTCCAACTCCATGTCCCGTTAAAGAACTTTCAGCGCAGCTACATACATAAATAATTGGGTGGACAAAACCAAATCACTTATTTTGGGATGGAGGAAGTAATCTGCTCTCAGGACTGATAATCGACGAGGCAAGGGATTACCACCTGATAATTGCGCAACACGACGAGCTTTTCTGAAAATGATACAGTTGTTTTTGTTTGGCCATGGCAAAAGAATATGTCCAGATCATGGACACTTTTCCGGCTACTCGTTGCTATTGTAAATCATGAAAACCAAGACCGAATTCCCCTTCCTCTAACTTTGAAATGATAGTTACTTTCGTTAAAACGTTTTTCTCTATTGGTTAGATACTGGGGCATATGTCGCTTTCTCGACGGCTGACGATCTAGACACCATGAGGATTTGTGATTATTTTATTGAATAACAAAGGAACATCGATTGCATTATCAGTCAAAAGATTTACAGAAGTAGACATGTTCCAGTAGCTGGATGCATGCATGTTGCTTCTGATACATCACATTTAGAAGCTGCACAAGGCATGCCTATGGTACAATTTGCTACCGCCTCAAAGTCTCTACAAAACTTGTTGATGATTGAGGCTCTGAAAAAATTACTCCGGCAACACATGGCGATGATGATGATAACCTTGACCCTTACCCCAGTGATCTCAAAGCTCGGATCTGCCTGTGTGCTGTAGCGAAATCACCCATTGACTCCAGGACTTGTTGCAGCATGGGATCGTCGTCGAGGAAGAACTGGCTGTGGAGGCACGCCGGATCCTTGTCCCATCGGTGGCGGCATCGTGCCGCATCCGTACTCAACAGATTGTTCCGGCATGTAATAAGAGTCATGGCGGATTGGCGGCAACATCGTGCCGTTATCAACACGCTGCTCCGACGCGCGGGTTTCTTGGTCCATCATGTGCAGCGGCATCGTACCGTGATCCATGGTCGGCGAGTTGAAGCTGCCACGATTACCCAGTTCTTGATCAACAAACTGCTGCTGCGTGATCATGGCAGAAGTGGTTCTTGGTATTGATAGATCAGAGGCCCTGTTACTCCGTCCTCCGCATCTTGGGGTTGCATCAAGAAATGATCTTGATCTTGATAGATCATAGGCCCTGTTACTCCATCCACTCCGGCCCGCATGGTTTGTACGATTGGGGCTGCATCAAGAAATGTTCTTGATCGCGATAGATCTCCACTCCGCATCTTGGGGCTGCATCAAGAAATGATCTTGATCTTGGTGATATGCGTGGGCTCCGTTATGATCTTGACGGCAGGTATCCGTGGAAGAAGTTGCCGCGACTTGGATTTGGCGATGAGTAGCGCTGTCGCTTATGTAGGCGTAGCCGTCGAGGGAGACGCTTGCGCTCTGGGCCGTGGCCGGTGAAGGAGATAAGCGGCAGACCTTGAAAGCAGCGCAGTCGTCAGGGCGACGACGGAGTACTCGAGCATGACCCAACCCGTGCTTCCGCTCTTGCCCTTACCCGTCGTGCCGTAGTTGAACCGGTACTTCTGCCACGCAAGATCTCCTCGCCGTTGCGCACGCTTCCCAGTCTTGTCGAGTCTTCTTGCACGACCCGTCCCGGTCGCGTTGCCGCAGGCTGGACCTTCGGCTCTTGGCGGCTTGCCCTGCAAGCGAAGAAGTAGGCGTCGTCCTCCTCGCCCCAAGCCATTGCGCTTCTTCAAGAGCTCCTCCACGGCGGCGCGCGCATCAGAGGGTCGGCGCGTCGAACACGATGTCCTCTAGCTTGGGAGTGGCTGGCCGCGCAGGCGTCCAGGACGAGGGCGAAAGCCTCGATCACCTCGTCGTCGTCTGGTTGGAACTGAAGCCGGACGTAAGACCTAGAATCTTCATATTTAGCCACATGTTTCGTGACCTTTCTTGGATCTAAGAGCAGATCCTGCCCAGGTAAATACTAGAGCAAAGAGAAAGTACGTTCGTAGGGTGCCGTGGGCTCAAGCCCATCTATATAAAGCGTTTGTACGCATGATTCTCTGATTCTGTTCCGACTACGATACAAGGTAGGTTGGTAGCTCAGGTTTGTACGCATGATTGGCATGCGAGCATCTGATTCTGTTCCGCGACTGCGATACAGGTAGGTAGGTGGCTAGGTTTGTTTTCGATCGCCCCGTGCGCACGTACTCCGTCACTGACTGGCCGACGAGCTTTGGATTCACTAGCATACTTCTAATTCCTCATCGTGGTTAAGTTACCCGTTTAAAATTAGGACATTGCTACCTTAATTTTAACCTGACGTGATCGGACAGCGATAGGGATGTGCGATTGTCTACCATATCATGTTGCAGGCCAGCGTATGTCTTAGGACCAAAAGCTAGAGCCGCTATAGGTATTACACGCGGAATCGGCACTTAACGACAAAAGTCGATTATAGCCGCTAAATTCAAATCCGAAAATTGAAAATATATTGTAGATCAAATATCAGACGAAAATCCGTTTTATTGTTGGTCTGAGTGCAATGCGAGATTTTCAAACTTCAGATCACGTGTTCTTGAATATGTTTTGACGAAATTTTCCGGAACCAGGTTTAATCCCACCCGTACTTGCGTAAGTTATCCAGGGAGTTGTAGTATGTAAGAGTGAATCTAAACACATTTTCAGTTTACGGATGCATCAACATCTAACAAAAGTACTTGAGAATTGAGAACTGAACTTTTGAAAATTAGGACAGCTACGCCTTGGCGGTAAAATTAAACACGAACATGGTCGAGATCAAACTTGGATCATCATGCATACCAATCATATATACATTGGATCATCCTAAAGAAGCGCAACCCTTCTTACCAAAACATCGACACTAGGAATCCTCCGGAGCCCATTGCGTCGGCGGTCACCGGAGTCGGTAGCGATGTTGACGATCTCTACTTGACGCGGCGTGTCGCGGTCTTCTGGCTCCTTCTCGCTGGCCTGCTGCCACTACCATGATCGCCTCGTGCGCTCCGCTTCGCATGTCAGCTCGGCGGACGCCTGAGTAGCGGCCAGCGTGTTGTTGCCATCGACAATCACCCAGATCCACGTGCACCTACCGTAGTCCTCCTCTTCATCCTTCCCCTCCTCCTCCTCGACTAGCGTGTGTGTGGTGGCGTGGTGCCCGTCATGCTCTCCTTCGCGAGCATCTAGCCTCCTCATCGTCATGGTGAAGTTTCACCAACGCTTAGGCGGGATCTCGTCGTGGTTGGTGTACCGCGCTTCGTTTCTATGCCCCTTAGCGGTCAATGCGGCGCTTCCGCCCACCCACTTGGGGTTGGAGTGCGCCGATAGAATGCCATGAACCGCACCAAGAAACAGAAGAGGAGGACATGCTGATGTTTCACACACGATGCTATTGCAAGTTATAAATGAAGGTATGCTGTTTTATACACAACTGTGATAGGAAATCACATATGGGGGTATAATCATCAAGTTATCCACCAGTTTATACAATTATCAGTATATGAGTACAAGTTATCCAAAAGAGCTAACATGTGAGATCCGGGAACATGGCTTAATAGGAATGCTAGGATACTCCATATCAACAAGTTGCAACTTCTTTTCCAAAAGCTCATTTGAAAAAACTCTAAGGTTAAAGCGTGTAGCCTAGAGAAATTCTAGGATGAGTGACCGGCCGGGAAGTGGAGTGCAAAGACGAGTGGGGACAAAATGCACGTAAAAGACTAGTGTTGGTGTATGAGGCCGTCTAGATATCATATTAAGTCAGCCAGAGGACACCCGGGCCCATGGACGGAATTGTTACATAACACAATGGAATATGAGTATAAATTATCCACTAGCTAACACTACAGTTACCCATGCTTATATGTGAAAATTACCTCACAAATCATCACTAGACATATATCCAGCGTTGTGTGTGACTAGCCAACTATATTAAAAACTTGACAATAGGAAGAAAATAGAAAAGCACAATCATAGATAGAAAAATCACACGGAGGTATAAAAATGAATTTATCCACCAGCCTATACAGTAATTATCCGGGCATATGAGTACAAGTTATCCAAAAACTAACATGCAGCTTATCCGGAAATATGAGTACAAATTATCCATCTAGCTAACACTATAGTTATCCAAGCTAATATGTAGAAGTTACGTCACAAATCATCACTGGGCATATATTCAACAATGTTGTGTGTGACTAGACAAGTACACTAAAAACTCGACAGTAGGAAGAAAGTAAAAAGCATAATCAAAGATAAGAAATCACATGGGGTATGAAAATCAAGTTATCCAACAGTTTATACAATATTTATCCGGACATATGTATACAAGTTAAGGCATATGTATACAAGTTATCCACCAGTTTATGCAGCGTTTATCGGGCATATGTATACAAGTTATCCATGCATATGCGTATAGAGTCATCCACCAGTTAGCTTGATAGCTTTCCCATCATTATTTTTCACCATTAGACTATTCATGATGAGATCTTCGAAACCAGATCATATCTTGATAGCTTTCATAGAATTTTTAGAAACTAAAAGTTATCCAAATGTAACATGTGGGTTATCTGGGTTATAGTATATAAGTTACCACCGTATGAACAATTAGTTTCAACTTTAACTACATCTCACTTTTGGTTGTATTACCACCTTGTTTCATACTTGAGTTGCTACTTTGGGATGGTAACTATATCGTATAAGTGGGTAACTACACATTAAAACATATAGGCAACTTCTTAGATAATAGGAGGATAACTATATCGATTTTAGGGTAACAACTATACCCTAAAAAGTATGGGTAATTCCATAGGTGTTGGGTTATTAACTATTTCGTGCAGACTAGGGTAACTAATGCAAATTTGTTGGTGATATCTATATTCTAAACACTTGGATACAACATAAGTAATAGATGGATAACTATTATCTAGATGACAGGGTAACTACATCGATTTGGTCGTAATAGATGTACCGTAAACACCTGGGTAATTGTACCCTAAACACCTAGATAACTCCACATATAATGAGTAGGATAACTACAGTGACTTCATGATAACAAACTATACGCTGAACATTTTGGTCTCTTTACGTTAAACATCTTGATAACTCTATATATAATGGGTTGGTAACTATACACCAAATACCTGGATAAGTCTATCATGAACATCTAGATAATTAACTCTATAAGTAATAAAATAAGTGGATAACTATACTCTAAAGGGTTAGGTAACTGCATAAGTAATTGATAGATAACTATTAGCTAAATGGTAGGATAACTACATCGACTTAGTGACAATAGCTAAATGGTAGGATAACTATTAGTGATACATGTGTGCATGTTGCATTTTTTCCTTTCTTTGGTCGGACGATTTGCGGTTAGCAGCTTGTATATTTAAAAAGAAGTCTGTATGAATTGTAGAACCAAAAAAGATACTACTGCCGATGCACAAATATTGATCCTGTCAAATGCTCTTTAAATTGGTAGGTTATGATTTGTTAGATGTAGCTTTAGTTACATATAGTACGGAAATGCAACATGTCCGGGAGATATACTCTGAAAACTTCTAACTATATGCATCAAATGCGCTTATTACATATACATGTGAAGTTGTCGGCATCATCATTCTATTGATGAGTAGAAATACTGAGGGCTTTCGTATCTCTGGGACAAAATATTGTAAAAATCTTTGAAACGAGTAAAAATATGTAAAACTACTTCACTGATTATATTGGCATTTATATTTGGAGTTTAAACTAGTAAACTGCATTTCAAGTTTGAAATTCAAACTTAGATAATGTTGTGAGTTAGCAAAAAAAGATACTCTGGTTTCTTTGTCACTGAACTTCAAGAAAACTAGGGAAGGGCGACACACCTCCTATCGATCTTTGGTCGAGTCTGAAAAATTCAACTGAGGTAATGACTACAGTTTTTTTCGATTGGTTCGCATCACCTCGCCGCCTCATCTCCTGCAAGACACTTCACGCCATCACCGCCTCACCCTTGTCTTGCCATACTTTGGCTCTAGGAGGAGAATTCACGGAGGAGCGCGTGAGGGCCTCCTGGTTGGCGGCTTGGCGCCAGAAATGGCCGAAAGCCTATGATAAGTGAGAGGGTGTTGGAGGTTTCTAGGATCTAGGACATACAAAACGCCACCAGGACGCTCGATTTACCCTGTACCCTCATGATGCCTCGCTCCCATCTTGCACGGAGCACGGCCAATGTTGTTCCTTGCAACACGGGATGGAATCTGGTGGGGAAGGTGTTGGAGATATGTCCTAGAGGCAATAATAAATGTAGTTATTATTATATATCTTTGTGTTTATGATAAATGTTTACATTCATGCTATAATAGTATTAACAAGGAAACATTAATACTTGTGTGATTTGTAAACTTAATTTGAAGTCCCTAGTATAGCCTCTATACTTCACTAGCTTGTTGGTTGATTGATGATTGTGGTTTCCCTGTCATGAACATTGAGATGTTATCAACAACAAGATCATATCGTTAGGAGAATGATATGGTGGACATACTCCTATAGACAAGCATAGCATAAAGATCAAGTCATTTCAATAGTTCAATTGCTATATGCTTTACGATACATAGTAACCTAATTCCTTCAACCATGAGATCATGCATATCACCTTTACTGGATGGATGCTTTGATGTCATCAAACACCACACCGTAATAGGGTGGCTATAAAGGTGGCATTGAGTGTTCGGAAGTATTGGTTGAAACACATGGATCAAGAGTGGGATTTGTCCATCCACATGACGGATAGATATTCTCTGGGCCCTCTCGGTGAAATGTCATCCAATTAGCTTGCAAGCATGTGACTTGGTCACAAAGGGATCACATATCACGGGAACGAGAAAAGAGTACTTATCAGTAACGAGGATGAACTAGGTATGCAGAGATACCGACGATCATAACCTCGGATAAGTAACATATCGTGAGACAAAGGGAAATTGGTATCGTATGTAAGTGGTTCATCTGATCGCAAAGTAATCAGAGAAGTATGTGGCCACATGAATTTCCAGACCTCTATTGGTTATTGTTCGGAGAAGTGTCTCGATCATGTCCGCATAATTCAACCGTAGAGAGACACACTTAAGGATTCGACGTTGTTTTGAGTAGTTATGGTATTATGAGAAAGAGACCAATGTTGTTCGAGTCTCGGATGGGATCCGGATATCATGAGGAGATCCGAATGGTCCGGAGAATAAGATTCATATAAGGAAAGTCCTGCCGGAGTTGGGGAATGGTTCCTGTTTCACTCGGGAACATTCTAGAAGGTCCCTAATGTCCTAAGACCGAAGGGGAAGGGCACATGAATGTGTCATTGTAAGTTGGAATGATTGCATCATGTACTAGGTATTCTTGCTGTCCAAAATAAAGGGTTTATTTAAATCCCAATTGAAAAGTCAAACGGCTAGTTTGAAAGTCAAACGGCAATTTTGGGAAGTGGGAAGAGAGGAGGATTGGTGGAGGCCGAATTGGAGAGGGTTCTCCCTTGGCTTCTGCCACACCAAGCCGACTTGGGAGGGACTCTCCTCCCTTGCCACACCTCCACCTATAAGAGGAGGCAGGGCCTCCTCCTCTAGACACACAAGTTTCCACCTCTAAATCTCCTGCTTTAGAGCCGCTTTTGGTTTAGAGCTTTAATTGCTTTAGCAGCGGTTTAGAGCCTTCTAATTGGTTTAGAGCCTTCTAATTGGTGTGTCTAATTACTAGACCACTAATAGCCTCTCTCATAAGCTCCACCATACTCGCACCGACTTAAGGCGAAGCTCTGTGGATTTCCTCTACTTCCTGCATTGCCAGTCCAGGAATCGGCGAGGAGAGTGCTACAACCTCCGCCGCTGGAACAAGGAGAGGAAGGTCTTCGTCAGCACCTAACGGTGACCGATCATATGAGCTTTTAACGTACATGCGCCGAAGGATCGCTTCACGCGATCTTGAGATGGAAAGAGTATGACTACATCACCCACGAATCTGCCTCGTTAAACACTTTGGAATCTTCGAGGTGAGTTATTCCATCGACTCGCTGCTACAATCTAGTAGATAGATCTTGGCTTGTTTGTTTGTATGCGATAGAAAATTTTTGTTTTCCATGCTACCGAACCCCTACAAAGGGTATCGAGCCGTGTCTATATGTAGATCTGACGCAGGTAGAACACAATGGTCATTGTGCGCTGATGCTTTTATTGTAGATTGCTTTTGTGTACTTTTGCATCTTGCGGTATGTTGGGATAAAGCGGCCCCGCTAACCTTACATGACATCGCTCATGAGACTTGCTCCACGCTGACATGCAACTCGTATTGCATAAGTGGCTTTGCGGTACCAAGCTTCTCCTAGCATAGTAAAGATCCAATTTACAACCCGTAATCAACAATGCTAGTATCAATGTTGTGGTTCTTGTTCGTAGGTTAGAACGACACTTATGGAAAGCCCCAAACCACGTAAAATATGCAAAGAAAGTAGAAGCGCCTAACTTTGTTTTGGTGTGTGTGATGATGTGATATGGCCATGATTGTGATTATATTTGATGTATGCAATGTTCCTTATTGTAAGTTGGCAACCGCGTGGAGCCATATGGTTGTCTTTAATTTCTGTTAAGACAATATTCATTCACAATAGTTGTAATAGTTGAAGCTGGTGGACGACAACCATGAAGAAGCATCATTGACCTTGATGCTATGCCGATGATGATGGAGATCATGTTCGTGCTTGAAGATGGAGATCGGAAGCACAAAGAAGAAAGGCCATATCATATCACATATTATGAATTGCATGTGATGTTAATCCTTTATGCATCTTGTATTGCTTAGTAGACGCGGTAGCATTATAAGATGATCCTCATGCACATAAATTTCAAGTTCTAAAGTGTTCACCCTTAGTATGCACCAATACAAAGCTTGTCGCTCAATACACCAATGCGGATGATCGGGTGTCTTTGATTCCGGTGAATACAACGAAGCAAGCCAGATTTGCTTATGGGTAGCTAAGGTTTGATCTTGACGAGCCTAGTATGTACGTACATGGCCTCAGGAACACGGATCACGAAAAGGTAAAGCATGAATCATATAGTAGATATGATGAACATGATGATTGTTCGCCATTAAAACTATATCAACTCGTGATGATCGGTGTTGATGTAGTGGATTTGGTTCGTGTGATCACTAAAACAATGTGAGGGATGTTGTTTTTGAGTGGAGTTCACCTAGTTTAATTTCATTAATTAATTTGAACTCAATTTGTCATAAACTTAGTCTAAACTATTGCAAATATGTTGTAGATCAATGGCAGCCCCTACCATCAATTTTAATGCGTTCCTAGAGAAAGAAAAATTGAAAAACAATGGAAGCAACTTCTGGATTGGTTCCGATTTGAGGATTGTCCTCAAATGGGTAATTTGACCTATGTCGGATGACCGTGGTGACTCCACCAAGCGGGATGCTACCGATGAAGCAAAGAATGCTTACCTTGCTCAAGAATCAGCACTCCATAGTTCAGTGTGCTATCTTGTATGGTTTAGAATCGGAGCTCGTAAAAGGTTTGAAGAGTCGACCCATATGATATTGTCGAGGATCTCAAATTAATTTTGAGACTCATGCGCAATTGGAAAGTTATGAAGCTTCTGAAAAGTTCTTTAATCGCAAGATGGAAGAGGGTAGTCACAAGGAGCATGTGCTTAGATGTCCGCACACAAATAAGCTTCAAAGTTTGGGTATAGTGATTCCTAATACTTTGGGGGTTTAGCATCCTCCAATCACTACCACCAAGTTACAAGAACTTTGTGATGAACTACAACATGCGTAATATGAACAAAGAGTTGCCGTAACTATTTGCTATGTTAAATCAGTATGGAGATCAAGAAAGAGCACCTAAGTGTTGATGGTCAATAAGACCACCAAATTCAAGAAAGGCAAGTCTAAGGAAGGGACACTTCAAGAAGGGTGGTAAGAAAGTTACCATACCGACGAAGAGGACCAAGGCTGGACCCAAGCTTTAATCGAGTGCTTTTACCGCAAGGAGAAGGTCAACGAAGCGGAATTGCCCAAAGTACTTGGCGGATTTGAAGAACGGCAACATCAAGAAGAAAGGTATATCTGATATACATGTTATTGATGTGTATCTCACTAGTATTCGTAGTAGTACTCGGTATTTGATACCGGTTCTTGTTGCTCATATTTGTAACCTCAAACAGAGCTGCGTATCAAAACGGAAGCTAGTGAAGAACGAGGTGACGATGCACGTAGGGAAACGGATCAAAGGTTGATGTGATCGCCATTGACGCTTACCTCTTCATCTACCATCGGGATTAGTTTTATACTTAAATAATTGTTATTTGGTGCTCGTTGAGCATGAACATTATATCGGATCTTGTTTATTAAGTAGACGGTTACTTGTTTAAATCTGAGAATAATGGTTGTTCGATTTATATGAGTAATATGTTTTATGCACATGCACCTTTGATAGATGGCTACATTCTTGCTGAATCTCGATAGTAGAAATATACATATTAATAACATTGAAGCTAAACGATTGAAATCAGCGATAACTCGACCTATATGTGGCAATCGTCGCCTTGGTCACATTGAGTGAAGCGATGAAGAAACTCCATTCCGATGGACTTCTTGAATCACTTGATTTTGAATCACTTGAAAGATGCGAGGCATGTCCGATGGGTAAAATGACTAAGACTCCATTTTCAGTATAATGGATGAAGCCATGATTTATTGGAAATCATACATACCATGTGTGTGGTCCAATGAGTGTAGCATCGCGCGGGTTATCGTTATGTTCTTACCTTCACGGATGACTTGAGTAGATATGGGTATATCTATTTCATGAAACATAAGTCCTAAACTTCGAGAAGTTTAAGGAGTTTCAAAGTGAGGTAGAGAATCAACGTAACAAGAAGATTAAATTTCTACGCTCTGATCGTGGAGGTGAATATCTAAGTTACGAGTTTGGCGAGCATTTGAAGAAATGTGGAATACTTTCAGCTTGACACCGCCGAACACCACAGTAATGGTGTGTCTCGAACGTCAGAATCGAACTCTCTTAGATATGGTTCGCTCTATGATGTCACTACAGATTTACCGCTATCATTTTGGGGTTATGCATTAGAAACAGCCGCATTCACTTTAGATAGGGCACCGCCTAAATCCATGAAACGACACCATATGAATTATGGTTTGGGAAGAAACCTAAATTGTCGCTCCTTAAAGTTTGGGATGCGGTTTATGTAAAGAAGTTACAGCCTACAAGCTTGAACCCAAAGCGGAAAATGCGCTTTCATAGGATACAAGGAAACTATTGGGTATACCTTCTATCATAGATCCAAGGCAAAATCTTCGTTAAGAATGGATCCTTTCTAGAGAAGGAATTTCTCAAAGAAGTGACGGAAGGAAAGTAGAACTCGACGAGGTTGTCGAACCTTCTCGAAATTAGTAGCGCAAAGACCGAAGAAGTTCTGTGGTTCGCACCAATAAGAGAGGAAGCTAATGATGGTGATCATGGAACTTAGTTGAAGTTGCTACAGAGCCTCGAGGTCAACGAGAACTCGCACTACCAGATTGGTATGATTCCGTTATGAATGTCATGTTGGTGGACAACACCGGCGACCCCGAGACATATGAGGAAGCGATGATGAGCCCAGATTCCAATAAATGGCAAGAAGCCATGAAATCCAGATTGGATCCATGTACGAAAACCAAGTATGGACTTTGTGGACTTACCAGATGGCGAAGGTCGTCGAGAACAAAATGGATTTTCAAGAAGAAAACAGATGTCGATGGTAATGTTATCGTTTATAAAGCTCGATTTGTCGCAAAAAGGGTTTCACAATTCAAGGAGTCGATTCGATGAGACTTTCTCACCAAGATGGGTTAAAATCTGGTGAGGATTATGTTAGCAATCATGCATATTATGATTATGAGATATGGCGTGATGGATGTCAAAACAGCATTCCTCAATGGAGACATTGATGAAGAGTTGTATATGATGCAACCCAAAGGTTTTGTCGATCCTAAAGATGCTAACAAGGTATGCAAGCTTCAACGGTCCATCTATGATTCAAGCAAGCATCCCGGTTGGAATCAACGCTTTGATAAGGTAATCAAAGTTTTGGTTTTATACAAACTTATGGAGAAGCTTGTATTTACAAGAAAGTGAGTGGGAGCCTCAGAGCATTCTTAATACTGTATGTGGATGACATATTGTTGATTGGGAATGATGTAGACCTTCTTAATAGTGTCAAGGAATATTTGAATAATAGTTTTTCAATGAAGGATCTTACGGCGGCATATATTAGGCATAAAGATTTATAGAGATAGATCGAACGCCAAATATCATTGTCACAAAGTACATATTTGGACAAAGTTCTAAAGAGGTTTGGAATGGAAGATAGCAAGAAAGGTTCTTGCCTATGTTGCTCAATACGACCTTGAGTAAAACTCAAAGTCCGACATCGGCGTAAGATAGAGAAAGGATGAGTAAGACTCTATGCATCAGCTATAGGATCTCTAATGTATGCCATGCTATGTACTAGACCCGACATTGCATATGCCGTTAGTTTAACTGGCAGATATCAAAGTGATCCAGGAGTGGATCATTGACAGCTATCAAAACATCCTTAAGTACTTGAGAAGAACTAAGGATATGGTTCTTTCTTATGGAGGTGATGAACAGCTGGGTGTTAATGGTTACACCGATGTTAGTTGGAACACCGATCCGGATGATTCTAAATCATAATCGATAATGTATTTTGAATGGTGCGCAGCTAATGGAGGAGTGCAAAGGCTGCCAGGCGTAGATCTTCAACCGAATCGAATACATGGTTGCTCGGAGGCTTCACAAGAAGCGATATGGATGAAAGAGTTCATTACAGAGCTGGGTGTGGTTCCAGCGCTGGACCCAATGTCTATCTCTGTGATAACATGGCCATAGCCAATGCGCAAGAACCAAGGTCACACAAGAAGTCAAGTATATCAAGCTGCGTTTCACGCTATTCGAGAACATATCCAGGATGGGGATATAAAGATTTGCAAAGGCACAGATCTGAATGTAGGATCCGCTGACTAAACCTCTCGAGGCAAAACATGACCAACACCAAACTGCCATGGGTGTTCGGTATATTACCATATAAATCTAGATTAGATGACTCTAGTGCAAGTGGGAGATCTGGAGATATGCTCTAGAGGCAATAATAAATGTAGTTATTATTATATATCTTTGTGTTTATGATAAATGTTTACATTCATGCTATAATAGTATTAACAAGGAAACATTAATACTTGTGTGATTTGTAAACTTAATTTGAAGTCCCTAGTATAGCCTCTATACTTCACTAGCTTGTTGGTTGATTGATGATTGTGGTTTCTATCATGAACATTGAGATGTTATCAACAACAAGATCATATCGTTAGGAGAATGATATGGTGGACATACTCCTATGTATGCCGTAGTATAAAGATCAAGTCATTTCAATAGTTCAATTGCTATATGCTTTCGATACATAGTAACCTAATTCCTTCACCATGAGATCATGCATATCACCTTTATCGGATGGATGCTTTGATGTCATCAAACACCACACCGTAACAGGTGGCTATAAAGGTGGCATTGAGTGTTCGGAAAGTATTGGTTCAAACACATGGATCAAGAGGGATTTGTCCATCCACATGACGGATAGATATTCTTCCTGGTTCTCTGGGTGAAATGTCATCCAATTGGCTTGCAAGCATGTGACTTGGTCACAAAGGATCACATATCACGGAACGAGAAAAGAGTACTTATCGCTAACGAGGATGAACTAGGTATGCGTAGATACCGACGATCATAACCTCTATAAGTAACATATCGTGAGACAAAGGGAAATTGGTATCGTATGTAAGTGGTCTATCGTTCGATCGCAGCAATCGAGAAGCATGTGGGAGCCATATGAATTTCCAGATTCCTCTATTGGTTATTGTTGGAGAAGTGTCTCGATCATGTCCGCATAATTCACGAACCGTGGGAGACACACTTAAGGATTCGACGTTGTTTTGAGTAGTTATGGTATTATGAGAAAGAGACCGAATGTTGTTCGAGTCTCGGATGGGATCCGGATATCATGAGGAGATCCGGAATGGTCCGGAGAATAAGATTCATATAAGGAAAGTCCTGCTTCGTAGTTGGGGAATGGTTCCGGTGTTTTCATCCAGAACATTCTAGAAGGTCCTAATGTCCCAAGACCGGAGGGGAAGGGTACATGAATGTGTCATTGTAAGTTGGAATGATTGCATCATGTACTAGGTATTCTTGCTGTCCAAAATAAAGGGTTTATTTAAATCCTAAAAAGAAAAGTCAAACTGCTAGTTAGAAAGAAAAACGTCAATTATGGGACGTGGGAAGAGAGACGGATTGTTGTAGGCCGAATTCGAGGAGGGTTCCTCCCTAGGCCGGCGCACCACCAAGCAGACTTGGGGAGGGACTCTCCTCCCTTGGCCGCACCCTCCACTCTATAAGAGGAGGGCAGGCCTCCTCCTCTAGACACACATGTTTCCACCTCTAAATCTCTTTAGAGCCGTTTGGTTTAGAGCTTCTAATTGCTTTAGCCATGTTTAGAGCCTTCTAATTGGTTTAGAGCCTTCTAATTGGTGCCGTGTCTAATTACTAGACCACTAATAGCCTCTCTCTAAGCTCCACCATACCGCACCTTAAGGAAGCCCTCATGATTTCCTCTACTTAGTGACCACGCTGTCACGGAATCGCGAGGAGAGTGCTACAACCTCCCACCGGGCTGAACAAGGAGAGGAAGGTCTTCGAAAAAGTACCGAACGTGTGACCCGACTCAAGGGAGCTCTGCCGAACGTATACGCCGAAGATCGCTTCACGCGATCTTGAGATCGGAAAGAGTATTTACTACATCACCCACGAGAATCTGCTCTCGCTAAACACTTTGGAATCTTCGAGGGTGAGTTATTCCATCGACTGCTACAATCTAGTAGATAGATCTTGGCTTGTTTGTTTGTATGCCGATAGAAAATTTTTGTTTTCCATGCTACGTAACCCCTACAAAGGGAAGGTCAACGCTACGGAATCGTGAGGTAGAAGAGGCTAAGCCGTGAGTTAATGAAGAGCATGGCGGGGCTGGGTGAGGACCGGGGCGGAGGAAGTTTAAGAGGGCAATGAGGAAGACGCTGCAGTGGACACTAACAGGAAGAGAAGGGTCATGAAGCCATTACCATCAGATCTTCCCGGCCCGACAATGGCGGGTACATAATGAACCCGGCCAGGTTACGATTAGCGTCTACCGACAGCGTCTAAATATAGATTTCCGTAAAAGTAACCACGCCTACTTTGCTAATCTCAAGCAGCACTACTTATCCCATCGAAGCTCCTCCACCACGGAACAAGCGGTACCCTTTCGGCGGCATTACGATGATTCACTACAGGAAAAAATTATTTGTGCTCGGTACATCTAAGTGCTTTTTACTGGTGAATTTGTTTGCCGGGTGGGGAACACTCGTCCAAAGCCTTCATACTAAGCAGCAAAAACAAAAAATAAACCAGCAAAGTTTTAATACCAATCACTTAATTATAAAATATACTTTGGTAAAAGTTTCAAATGTACACGAAGACAAACTTGAAACACACTTGGTGATCCAACATACTCGGGCAAACATGTTTGCCGGTGACCCACCACATGCCGTGAAATTGACCAAGGACGTAAATGATGGAGGATGGGCTTTGTTATTAAATGGCGATGCATTCATTGTAATATTTATAGTTGTCTATTTTTTACTTGCGATAGAGTGATAGCCAGGACAACCTGTTTAGCAAAATACTGTCAACGTTTGCCATAGAGTGTGGAGGTATTCGGCAATGACCCTTTATTGTCATCCTATAGTTCATTTGTAATATCACCGAACTTATCCAAATGAGCACATATTATGAACATGTTTGCATCTTGAATGACTAACAATGTTAACAAAAGGAAGTTTATTCTCTTGCACAAAAAATTACATTTTCAAGTACCAAAACTGGAGTTTCTGTGGAAGGCACCTCGACATGCAGTATATTCCTACAGGACACCTCAAAGCATTTGGTATACGGTCTCAAATCAAACACATGGCAGTGCCCACGGTGTACGCTTATAAACCGGATTGAAGGAATTTCGAGTAACCTTCAGACATCAATTGCTTGAAGAGCAAGAAGAAGCTGAAGATACAGAAAGATTAAAGGGAAAACCCTAATTTGTAATAGCGGCTCACCTCACTTCCTATGAGACCTAGCCTATCTATACTTAAAGGCTAGGAGGGGCGAGGGAGGACCACACTAACCCTAGTTTCAATAACCTTTCGCCAGACACATTCACACCACAATCTCGACCTCTGCTAATAATTTCAATAAGCGTATATAGAGAATCTTCACGAGTCTAAACCAAAAACTTTTCATCCTTCGTGGTGCTTGCTAGCCACGATAGATGCGTCTCCAGCGCCCTCCTTTCTCCAAAAACCCATATCATTGGCATCGACGCACTAAACCTCGCCACTGACGCCATTCATGGGGACCGAGGCCGAGCAGCGCTTTCTACTTATTACCATGATTCGGCTGAACTCAAGAACAGCGCGAGATTTCGCCGCCGATTTAACACCATCCATTACGCTACCCGCCGGCTTTCGGCAGCTCGTGGGCGACTCGAATCACCGGGCGACAGAGTCGCCTGTCGATGGGCACGCCAAGATGTTTCACTGCAATTTTAACAATTCCACGAGATTGCCCCCAGCATCATGGTTCTCCATCGACATTAGCACCCTGGCCGAAGCTCAACGCTCGTCACGAAGTAATAGCGAATTCATCTAAGCGATCTACATTAAGATGGAACCTGCGTTCGTGGGATTTGAAAGTTGCGGAAGCTACCGCCTTCCCCTAATCACTTCATGTGCACCACCACGCGGGGCGGCATAATTCTCCGGGGCTTAATCACGGCAATGGTGGTAACACCGGGTACGCCGACACCGACCACCCAACGCCGAAGAACGGTGGCACCATGCAACATGGTAACGGTGGCAACGGAGGAGCAATACCTCCTAGCATGATCAACGCAGCAAACCGGCGAACGCCGTGATCGCCCAATGAGCAAGAGAGGGGATCGCTGTCAAGAAAGCCCTCATTTAGGTGCACCTCTACCCGTCCCCGAAGCGAACTTCATACCAATCGCCCTAAAAGAGGAATTTAAGCTAAAATGCTAACAAGCAAGAACTTAAGAGGCGCGTAGTAAGAAGCGGCGAATCGCTTCGCCGTGGCTGGGGCCTCCTCCTACCTGAGGATCCCTCCTCGAGGAAACGAGTACCGCCAAGAAGAAAGGCCGTGGATGGCTCACCACCGAACAAGAGCGAGGATGCCGCCGAAAAGTCCTCGAATTTCGCCGGCGACGGTCGACACGAGTGGCAACGGTGGAGTTCCGCGATACCGCAGGTCATGCGTGACAAGAGCCATGTACCTCCTCACCGTCCAGCCGCCACCGAGATCCCCGAATGGGCTATGTAATCGGTCACGATCGCGACTCAAGTTAATCGAGCCGCTTCTATTGCGAACCGTATCGACCCGCAAAAGGGCAAAGCGCCAGCGCTTACCTCGCCTCGCCCGCGATGGACAGCCATGAATTAGCCCTGACGTCATGCCGCTTTCACGGGCGAACACGCGAACACTATGATGCATCGCCACGCATTCACCAGCGTAAGATCGACAAGCGCGCATCGCACGGCCGATCGATTCTGGCAGAAGATGGGGAGCTCATGCCCGTATGCTTCAAACAGATCCATCGGTGCGCCATCGCTTCAAAGGGTTTAAACTCCCATCGGAGAACCCAAATTTGACTCCGTCATAGACCCCAAGATCTCGGGTCAGAGACCACATTCTCCGTCAGCACATGGAGACAATCGGCATCGCCATGTACGCGCCATACCAGCAAGCCCCACGTCTCCACGACCATTCGTAGTTGATGAGCTATTCACAGCTGCGGCGTTAACTTTAAGGGCACGCATAAACGCTTCCGGGCCAATCAACCGAGATGCCCCGCAAAGAGTCCGCGATCGCCACGCCTACATCCGGAAGGTGGTCCATCGGCCTGCAACTGTGGGACACTTAAGACCGCTGCTGACGATGCAGTATTCAACGCGTGTCCGCCGCATTGAACCGTGCAGAGCCAGTCATTAAATTTGCATCACCACCACCGATGAGATCGCGAACGGTGGGTCGATGGAGAATCGCTCACCACGCAGGAGGCGTAATTTCGAACGGCACGCCGACCGCTGGGTGTGCCGCCGTGATGCGCGTTCACGATTTATCTGATGACGCCAACATGGTTGTAGCTGGCTACACCGAGTGACGCCGACGATAAACGCGAACAGCGATACCACGACCGGAAAACCACGCGTGCGTGGTAACGCCGACTCGCGATGAAGCACCGCGACCTCCACCCAGGGCAAATTGTCCAAAGCACGGTACACTTTTGATCATAAGCATGATGGCAAGAGAAAGTCCACACCTCAAGGATCAACAAGGAAGTTCCTGGGTTACACGAGGATTGGTTGGATGAACCAAGAATGCGCTGAAAGTAAGCTACAGAACCTTCTCCAAAGCTGTGGCATTACATACGCACTACCACCACCACCACTGACCACACCCCGAACGGAGCGGTCTCGGACCAGCACCATCGAGGCGAATCAACAGACTTAATGTATTAGGTACCAAGGATATCCAGAAGGGCGCCCAGAGTGCAGAAAACATCACTCGCCAAGTCAACTATCATGCACCGCCACCATCCAACACCGAAACTCAAGGCAAGTGAGTCGCATTACCTTCGACAAACACGCACCATGTTGTATGTAATCGTTCACCAATCTTTGTAGGGAGTTTTCATAATTCTTTCATGTATTCTTGCCAAGGGAATTGGTCAAACAACACAAGGTTTTATTTACCTATTGCATAACAATTCTGCAAAATGCTACCCTTATTTAAGGACGCTCATGCCCGCCATTTGACCAATTTTAGGGGTGAATTTGCGGAAAGTAAAAAACTAAGTACAGTGACATTTTTATTTAAAAACCTTTCTATAACATGAGCTACAACGTATGATGTGGCACATGGCTTAAAGCCAAGTCGGAGGTATATAATCGTAACCATGGCATAATTTTTAATGAGTCCATGTTTGCAATATGGTGAATCTTGGAAATGGTGCCACATGACAAAGCGATTTTCACGAAGCAAATATTTATTTTCTATTTTCAAGTGTCAAAAGTTGCTCAGAAGCAGCTACCGAAACATTCCAAAATTGTGCCACCCCTATCTACCAAAAAATACTACTGGATTTAATGGAAACTCATACCTGTTTCACTGACAAGTTTGAGAATTTCATAATTTATATAGTAATCCATTATTAAATGGCGATACGTATAATGGTTATTGTGGCATTTAGATAGTTAGGATTTAACCGTTTACTCCAAATTGATTCTGCATCGCCTATATATCGCCCATGAGTCAATAATATATCCACTCATATCGCCAAACTCATAATCTTTCATGGTATCAGCCTAAACCGATCTTGCAGCAAACCTTAGTTTCCATCACCGTGCTGCCTCGGGAGGTCAATCTTTGCGATCTCTCGCCAGTCGCGCAACCCGCATGCAGGTTCATCCGCTGCCATGTAAGTCTTTTCTCCAACTTGATCAGCTTTTTGGTATACCGACAGATCGGGTTACATCGCCGCTGCCGCTATCGCCGCTGCTTCCTACTTCCCCGAACATCATCGGCATCGAGGACCGGCGCATCGCTCGTAGCCATATTCTCCGCCGCCGCGCTTACCTCGGCAGGCGTCGTCATGCCTTCACTAAGATTGCCGCGTTAATCGCGATTCATTGCTTACGCTTTTCATACAACAGAGTCATCTCTTTTCGTCACACTATGGGACTTCAATTTGACAACGCCGCCATCAAATCTGATCTACGCTGCCGTTCACGTCATAAGATACGGTGCAATCACGGTCTGATCATCCCATCTCCGGCGCTCAGCCGCCGCTAACGCCCCCGAAAGAAGCTTACCACCGATCGAAAGCACGGGCTTATGTCAGACGCTCTCGGTTTCGCCGCCGCAAGTACGCCTTTTTGGTCCACGCCATTGCCCAACGCGCTTTCCTTGGCGTAGTATGCTAGCGGTCTTTAGCCGCGTAACCGACTTGTGCCCCTACAGCGTCACCGGTCGTGAAGCGCATGCACGCAGTCTACTTTGCCGCCCTCGCGGCATCGCTTCACTTTCACCGCAGCATTTCCTACCGCGCCGGATCGCCGCCGCTCGCGACATGATCTTCGCCACGCCGGTCTTCCTCGCCTACGAGCACTGCCGCCGCCAAGGTAACCGTGCCGCCACGAGGTCCCGCCACTCACCTATCACCACTTGTAATCCAAGATGACTAACCCAGACGCTGCTGGTTTTCGTCGCCACGCTCTTCGCCCACTAAGGCTTGCCGCCAGCGCTATCGCCATTCCTACTATACCACTGCCATTTACCCGACAACCGCCGGACACGTTTACATCTTTATTTACGCTTCAAGCAAATCCTTTCGAGGTTTCCTTCGCTAGTTTTTCTCATTATGGCGCATGCCCGCGAGAGTTCGCTCGCGACGCCTGGTACCTGGCAACACCGGAGTGCTGGTTCGGACGCTTCCCAGTTCTGCGGCAAACTTGTCGCCTTCGCCTTTCGCCGGTTGGCGTCGACTTTCAAGACGACTTCAATAACGCCAACGTCACCGGCGAGTTCTTTCTTTGCATACTAGGTTCGCAACCGGAGTGCGCGTTCACCGACGCAAGCGCTTAAAGGCGTTCGGCAAAATTATATCGCATGACATTGCAAATGAATAATTTTGATGCCCATGCCGTTTATCCACTTTCTTTGTCCACACTTTGGAGTACTTTTCATATGATTTCTTGGACTAACCTATTAACAAGAGCCACAGTGCCAGCTGCCTGTTTTCTGCTGTTTTTGGTTCTAGGAAAGTCAGAAAATGAATATTCTCGGAATTGGACGGGACATAAGCCAAGGTGCCTATTTTTCTAGAAGACTCCAGGAGCCAGAATACGAGACAGAGGAGGGTCAGGGGCTGGCCACCCCCCCCCCCAAGCGCGGGCTGGGCCTGGCCACGCCAGGGCATGGTATGGTGGCCCCAGGCACCCCCTCGGTCTCCCTCTTCGCCTATAAGAAAGCCTTGACCTAAAACTTTGGGGGTTGACGTTTTTCAGAAAAAAGTTCTACGCGCCGCCACCAAGAAGGGGAGATTAGAGACGGAAAGTCTCTGTTCGGCATCTTGGAGACGAGTGCCCTGAGCCATCTCCATCGATCTCCACCATCATCTCCATCGACCATCCATGTTTCTCCCATCTATGAGTGAGTAATCCCCCGCTGTAGGCTATGGGGATGGTAGGGATTGGATGAGATCGTTCATGTAATGGCATCAGATTGTTAGGGCATGGTGCCTAGTATCTTTTATTAGTGCTTTATGATTTTGTTGCGACTTGATTGTGCTTAATGCTTGTCACTAGGGCCCGAGTGCCATGATTTCAGATCTGAACATGTTATTGATTCATTATGATAGTATTATTCTTGGTCTTATCTACAAGTTGTATACACACGTTGTTGTCCGGAACCTATGGCCCCGAAGTGACAAAAATCGGGATAACCGGGAGGGAAAGGCTTTGATGTGAGGATCACATGTGTTCACGGAGTGTTAATGCTTTCCTCCGGTGCTCTATTAAAAGGAACACCTTAATTGCGAGTAGTTCCCTAGAGGCCCCGCTGCAAACGGGCTGGCAGGACAAAAGATGTTGTGGAAGTTCTCATTGCGAGCACGTATGATTATATATGGAACACATGCCTAGGATTGTCTAGTACTTGGATGCTTTATCTTATTTATCTGCAATTGCCCTATGTTCTGATTGCTATGTGAATTGTCTTGTCCATGCAATGCCCGTCCATCCATCCCTATGCCTACCACATTTCTTGCTTTTGTTACTACTGTCTTTGCTTTACTACTGCTGCTACTTTGCTATTCCTACTACAAAACTATTGCTACTGATAAACTGCTGTGAGCAGGATTGTTTCCAGGTGCAGCTGAATTGACAACTCAGTTGTTAAGGCTTATAAATATTCTTTGGCTCCCCTTGTGTCGAATCAATAAATTTGGTTTCACTTCCCTAAAAATACTCGATACACCCCTATACTTGTGGGTCATTATCGCACCTCGTCCTCGACGGCTCGGGACGCATCGACTTGGTATCGACACCCTCATCATCCTCCCGACTATGCGCATGCGCTTCACGCGGCTACCTCGACACGGCCATCCCCGACCAGGGCGACCCATCGCATGGCTACCTCGACCATGGCACCGCCTTACGCTCTCGGCTCCCTCGACATCGGCACAAGGGCTACCACCTCGCTTGAGCATCACCAGCTTCCTCTACCTGCTACGTGACGTGACACCGTCAAGGCGTTGCTACAACTGGGGATGTCGCCCTCTTGGATGCTACTTCAGTCTATATCTAGTTTGACTATACGCGACGTTCCGGTTGTTCACGACGCTACCACTACGACTGCGGGGGGATGTTAGAGTATGATACATACACGGCTATTGTGGTAGTTTAGGATAGTTACGATTCTAGCCTAACTCGTCTTGTACTCCAAGTTGATCTCTATACGCCTATATATACTCGCTCATGAGGCTCAATAATATATCCATCATATTCAAACTCATACTTTTTCAAGCACAATTTTCGGGCATTGAGCCACTCTACTCTTTAGTTTGAGTGCCATAATATATGGCTGCTAGTTCAACAATGGTCTTCTTCCTCTTCTTCTTCTTGTAGTTAGGTATATCCCCAAGTTAGGAAAAATGGAATTGTATTTCCTCTTCCCCAAACTTAAGAACAACGGTCTCTTTCTTACAATCAATCTTTGCCCCTATTATATTCAAAAAAGGGTCTTCCAAAGATAATTAGGCAACAATAATCGATGGATATATCAACTACTAGTAAATTGTTAGGGAACGCAAAAGGATCAACTTTAATGGAATTCTAAGAGTTTTATTGGCTAGCATAATTGTCATATATGTATCCTCGTACTCAGCTAGTTATAACTCATGTTTAATTTCTCTATAGAACTCATGTGGAATAACATTAACAGCGGTTCCTATGTCACACAAACCATAATGTGAAGTTCCTTCAAAAGTACAAGGCATAATAGGCTTACCTATATTTTTAGCTTTCCTTGAATGAAACTAGAGGCTTCAGTATCAAGTTCAATAATATTGCAATGTGCAAACATGGAGACCACTTCTTCCTTACTAGCTTCTTCTATGAACTCCATATCAATTTCATTTTCATACTTCTTGCATTCCTCCAGTATTTTCTCATGTGCCTCCAAGCGATCAGCATCTTGCTATGCTAGCATGTGCTACGGTAGAGTCCTTGGGAAGGGAACTGGTTCCACATATGGTGGCCTTTCCCTCATTTGCTCTAAAAGTGCTTCAATAATAGCGTGTACTTTCTTCACTCGAGGTAGTACATATTGAATCCAATCCTTCTTGGGTGCTTAGCTATGTTCTCTAAAAGCTTTAAGAACATGCAAAACAACATCTGAATCGAGTTGTAGTTAATTAGCCAAATCATCTACTTATCCATTTTTTGGAATGCATGAAGACAATCATAATCAATTTAGATGCCTCCTTCACCCCCTATATTAAAAGCCCAAGTTTCTCTATTATGGCGAAATATTTCTAGCAAATCCGCTCTTAATATTGGACTATCCATAAAAGCTCCTGAGTCTAAATCAATTTCAGTTCTATTTTCTCTGTTTAACCCACCATAGAAAACATGTAAAACATAACAAGGTGGTAAATCATGATCTGGACACTTATTAAGAGCAAGACTAGCGGTCCCTGTACTCTACGAACCCGTATTTCACGAGTACAAGGCACTACACTCTAGTTTAGCGCGTGCAAAATCATCATACAGATCGAACCCTAAATGCAACTCGTATTTTAAAAATTAACAACACGGGAAGATTTCTCGATGGATTAGTGTGATAATTAGCAGATTCTTGCATAATTTTACATCAATTAGCTAAATTCCACCCTAAACTGGTGGAGATCGCGAACTCTGGCGTCATGGAGCTCGCCCGCACTTGTATGCACTATTCCTCCACCTCCGTGGCTCATTGTGAGGCGCTGGCAGGCGTGCTCCACGGCATCACGGGCGTGGATGGCCGCCATGGCTGTTGTGACCTCCTCGGCGTAGCGGAGCAACATCTCCGCCAACCACCGCCTCCGTCTCTACCTTCGGGGGCTGCCGCACCCACCCTCCCTCCACAAGCCTGACGCGGGCGCGGATGTCTACGCACTTCTATTCTTGTAGACAGTGGTTGGGCCTCCAAGTGCAAAGGTTTGTAGAACAGCAGCAAGTTTCCCTTAAGTGGATTACCCAAGGTTTATCGAACTCGGGGAGGAAGTGGTCAAATGTATCCCTCTCAAACCTGCAAGATACAAGAACTCTCTTGTGTCCCCAACACATCCAATACACTTGTCAGGTGTATAAGTGCACTAGTTTGGTGAAGAGATAGTGAAATACAAGTGGTATGGATAATTATAAGTGGTAACGGTGCCAAAAAAGAGCTTGACGGGTAGGAAGAGACTAAAGGCAATTTGAAATAAAGATGGAAGCAAGCAAACATGTAACAGATCTAGTTGCAAACGGTGTTAGAAAACAAGGCCTAGGGATCATACTTTCACTAGTGAACACTCTCATATAATATCATCTCTTTATGATACTACTCGAACTACTCTCGGTTGGATAACTCTAATCCTAGGGCTATAACAACACACCTCAAAGTTCGTATTCCCCATCTAGATAACCCCTCACTATCACCTTGAGCGCTAGATGGTTCCAACAAATACCACAATCTCATAGAGACATCCAACTCAAATTATACTCATGACAAGTATTTATGTAACCTTAGCTAAAGTGCCACATGGTGTGCCACTGCACATCAACTTCACACATGTGGGGATAAGCAGAGATTCATTAAAGCACTTGAGTAGCAGAATAGATCTATAGATTACAATGCTCATGATCTCAATAAGATCACGCAGAGAGAGATGAACACATAGCTACGGTAGAGCCCTTAGCCTCGAGGAAGAACTACTCCTCCTCATCATGGGAATTAGCAACACGATGGAGATGGTGGTGGAGATCGATGAGCTCGGGCACTTCCCGTCCGGCAGTGGAATAGAGAGACTTCTCATCTGAATCTCCCCTTCGGTGGCGGCGACCCTGTGGAGGTTTTCGTGGCTTTCTCCTGGATTATTTAGGGTTTCTGCATCGGAGGCTTCTTATAGGCGAAAGGGCCAGGCCAGCGCATGGCCGGTGTGGCTCCTCGAGTCCCTTCTCCGCCTCTCGTCTTCGGATCCGTGTTCCCTCGGTGAAATATTGACTTTGGCTTTTGTCCCATCCAATTCCGAGAATATTTATTTTCCAGCTTTTTTGAAACCAAAAAAAGCAGAAAACAGGCAACTGGCACTATGGCATCTTGTTAATAGGTTAGTTCCAGAAAATGCATAAAAGTATCTCAAAATGTAGACAAACCATAAGAAAGTAGATACTAAACAAGCATGAAACATCAAAAATTATAGATACGTTTCCAATGTATCGACATCCCCAAGCTTAACTCCTGCTCGTCCTCGAGTAGGTAAGTGATAAAAAAGAAGAATTTTTGAGGTGACATGCACCACTTGGTCAAGGTATTTATAACATTGATAGCTGGGATCATAGTACTTTAACATACCATGAAAGATATAGTTCTAACAAGACATAGCAACTATGTTATAACATGAAAAGGTACAAACAAAAGATTTATGAATAACAATGCTTTGCAATACGTTTGTTTGTTTCACATATAGAAAACATAATGAGAATGGTATTCAACTTGTGTGGCGCCCCCCAAAACCACTACTAGAAAATCGCGTTGTTTTTGTGCATTGCATCATCATGACTACATGCTCTTGTCATTATGCCACATTGCATTTGAGCATCGTCATCATCTTGCATGGTTTGTTTAAAAACTATTTTCTAAAAGCCTAGTTTTGTTTTCTAAGATATCCCCGTCTTTATTCAAATCAAAACCCTTTTTTGGATCTTTTATTTATCTAAAAACTATTTATAAAATCCTTTCTAAAAATA